>JAOUQW010000042.1:10869878-10883360 GCA_028565825.1 Olivaichthys viedmensis | reverse complement strand
AGACAGTGAGACAGCTGGTCAGTACACTCTCTATTGTCCCCGTGTAGAAGGTGGTGAGGATGGAAGGGGGGAGGTTCCGCACCTGCCTACGCCTACGAAACTCTGTTCGCACATCGCCCGACCTAAAGCCTGCCCCCCCGACTACGAGATCGTCTAACCCCCTGGTCCTTTTGGACACCTGCCTTCTCCCCACGAGCTCGCGCCTGCATCCACCCCGTCAGCAGCCTGACACACAGATGATATAAATCACAGATGACTTATATTGAACTTTTTTTGAACGCTTTTCAGCTATATAAGTTACATCTAAACTATATCTAAAACAAATAAATATTATTTTAGTTCATAAAAATAATCTTATTTAATATCATGTAATTTTTTGTGTTTGCACAATGCAATGTTGCAATGTTCTGTTTTTGCTGCTTGTGCACCTGTGATATGGCAAGTGATGGCATGTTACTCAATGGGATGCACATGTCTGAAATCCATCTCAAATTCCTTCCTGGTGTCACGCTTTGTAGACGGGTTACAGGAGACAGACACAGCGTAGCCGCTAAACAACATTATTTTACTTTTAAACATAAACGGGTAAGCACGACACATAGAACATTAACTGACACCGGACCCCGAAACACAAAGGATTTAAATACAAACACTAATCACATAGACGAACGAGACATAGGTGGGATCACTTAAACTGACGAGACAAGAAATCAACAAACATTAACGCAAGTCGGCGTGCACATGACACTTGTCATTCTTCAAAGGTTTTTTGGACCTGAATGGTCTTGCAATCTGCATTCCCCAATGACCTATGATGAAAAGAATGGCAAAACTTCTGTTCCTTTTTTAAAAATTTTAAATAAGGCATTAAGAGAATACGTTTTACCAATCAATATATAAGTATTGCTAAGATCACTGGAAAACAGTAAACTTGATTAACCCAAAGATTGTTATTGGCATCATTGTGCCATTCCACAAAATTGTTGGGGACAATTTCTTCTCAGCAGCCACAGGTTTGTAACGCAAGGCTAACACAATGTATTTGTCAGGCCAAGCAAAACCTCTACAAAAACCACAAATTATATGTTTGACAGACAGTTCAATTTTTGTTGCATTAGCACAGGGAAACCATATACCATGTCAGTTTAGCCTCAGGGCTAACAACCTACTCTCTGTGCCAGCTCCTAAATGCAGGCACTCAAATTCCCAACTTGGCAGTATCTCAGATTCACAACTTATTCTGCAGTATAAAATAAAATAAAAAGAGAGCCATTGCACTGTTCCTGAGATGAAAGAAGACAGTCTTAATGACTTAACTGGCATGATGATTAGATTATCTCCGGTGGCTTGCTGTGTCCTTCTTATTGGTGCCTGATTCTGTCACGCTGTAGCGCAGGAGGCAGGACACGTGCAACGCCGTTTTCTCACAAACATTTATTCTTACACATAAACAAAACCACAGGCAACATCAAACAATCAAGCACAAACTGGACGACAACAAGAGGGCTTTTTAAACACTTACTAATAACTAATAAACGCCATGCCGGTGGGGACGATCACTTCACGAGACAAGGAATCACAAACACAAACTATGGGTGCGTGGCGCACCGCAGTGCGCGTGACACCAGTTGACTACATACTATTAGAAAGCAGTAATGAAAATGTTTTATATTAAATGTTATATATATATATATAGTACGTTATTGTATTGGTCCTGTGTCATTTATAACCAGATTTACCTTATACTCTGGTGAATGTAGAAAAGTCAGTGAGTTAAAATTACTCTATTTTAAATGATAAACAAGCTTTACATACAGTGTTGATTAAAAGCGTCTGTGCAAAATGTGTGAAACTAGCGCCCTCTGGTGGATCGATCAGGTCAATATGATGAGGAAAGTCCACTGTATAATGGGAATATAGATTGAATATGATGTACATTGCTCATTACTGCCACTACAAAAAAAAAAAAAAAAACATATAATGTATTGTAATTACAAAACACATTTTCTAGTTATTATAAAAATTGAACAGGCATTTTACTTAGATTCAAATTGTTCTATTCATTATTAATACATTTCTAGCATATTATTGTTAGATGTTTTCGGAGGTACACACCACATATAGAGTTAAGCTCATTTCCAGGCCAAGCACTAAACATTCATGCGCAATATACAGTAGGATAAATTAGGCAGGGCTCTGTTTGTTTGCCTCCTCTTCAAAAAATCTTCATCACAGTTGGTCGACCCTCCACCAGGGCCTGCTCATGCTTTATGAGAGCATATGGGAGGAAAAAATGAACAGCTGTTAAGTGACTGCCTGCTAGACCCCAGAGCTTAAATCCTGCTGACCAAGAGCTCTGGGGGGAAATGTGCCGCAAAGGAGTCCACCAGGACTTAGAGCATATCCCAGTAAAATTATATAAAGACCAAGGAAAAAGCATAAGGGTGTATCACAATATGATTATATTATTTTCTCATGGTAATGAGCTTCATATAATTGGGGCTTTATATAATCTTAATAATTTGGGGTGCCAATTATTCTGAAGGACACAATAGGTTAATATTTGTTCTAAGTTTAATTAAATGCCCTCCCCAGTCCACCACCCAACCATAATTAGAAGTGAGTCTTAAGTTAGTTCCAGTCTTCAGAGTGTAAATAAGTACTAGAGTTAGATTAGATGCTATATATTTTTGTTGGGCTTCTAATTCTGGCTAATTCATAGAGCTCTAATTAGCAGCTAATGTTGCTCTCTTGACATTTTATACCATACGATAGAGTTTATACCATATAATACTAGACTGACACCACACACGACAGGTAACCTTCACATCTTTTCAGTGCTATGAGGTTGGATATTTTTGAAACAGTCTTATTAACACTCTTTAGGACAGAAAGGCTAATGAAAATTTCACATGGTACAAATTGGTTTCATAGAGGGTTTCCTAAAACATTTAAATTTTAATGAGAGCTTTTATTTCAAACGAATCTTTAAAGATCAAATTGAAGAAGGGTGGGTTGTAGTGACAATAAGAAAAATGCCTTCACTGAACAAAATATTTTTACATTTTCTCCTGACAGTAGTGCAAACTTTCTCATAATGAAACCTTATTCAATGGCAAGCATTTTTTTATTAACTGTGAAACATTGAAACTTAACAATTCTTTTTTTTTTACCACACAGAAAAAAATAGATGGTTACTAATGATTTTAAGAAAAAAAGGCAATAAAAATAAATTTATTCAGCACATCTTGGGTCTAAATGAGTTCATGTTCGAGATCCCGTGTACTCATACAGCACTTGAAGCAATCTGTTTGGCCATATCTAAAATTTTACAGACACCTTGTAGAAAGACAAGTATTTAAAAATGATTAATTATGTGTGTACGTACCTTACCTAATACACAAATTAAAATGATTAACCATAAGCTGTTTGTAACAGTGGCCTATTGAGTGTCTTTGGCATAGATTCGCACAACTTAGAAAAAAAGGTAAAATCAACCCTTAAGGTTCTACAGTGTGTCCATTTGGGGGAACCCTTAAAGGTAGAACCCTACACCAGAGACTTTAGGAAGCTAAGAACCCCTTAACTATCCAAAGGACGCTTGAAGAACCCTTTTTTCTAAAAGTGCAGAATATTGTTGCTATTGCTAACAAGGAAAGAAATACACATTTACTCAGTATTTAAATGTGATTATGGAGTTAGAATGCTTTTAACTGCACAAGTGGTCTGTCTGTGGTCAAGTATATCAGAGCTTTACCAATCCTGAGCAATAAAAACTTAGGTGCAACACCTACATTTATATATTCACAAGTAGCTGTATCCAGCTATGCTATAATTGCAGACTGACATTTACACGTAGCTAAGGAGAGTTAAGGGGATACAGCATCAATTTTACAAAATGCTAAGCAGATGAACCTAAGTAATTAAGGTGTCTGAGGTACATAGCTGCAATTCTGAGGTATTTCCAACAGCCTATGACTGCTTGGCATCTCAGTGGTGATGTGACGTCAACCACAGGATCAGAGACAGTCCACAGCATAAACATGCTTAACGTTCAAATCCCCTGTACCAACACTTACTGCTCTACAGTCTAGCTTCGGATTTATCATAGTACATTTAGAGCTGAACTAGAATATGTATGCTATATTAAAGGATTAATTACATTTACAGAGCCTCCTTCTCCTGGGACCACAGATCTGACAAATTAGCCCAGAGCCAAATGAGACTTTCTTATTTACATTCATTCATTCTATAATAAAATTAAAAGTCCAAAATGTCCAGAGGAATAGTTACAATTGTTATGTTATATGGCTTACAGGAACATTAAAAATATATATAAGAAAAACTTAAGCTTTGTGTAGACACTGTTGTTGTTCTTAT
Organism: Olivaichthys viedmensis; assembly: GCA_028565825.1. NCBI lineage: Eukaryota > Metazoa > Chordata > Actinopteri > Siluriformes > Diplomystidae > Olivaichthys > Olivaichthys viedmensis. The sequence continues at coordinate 10,878,980 of JAOUQW010000042.1, read as the reverse complement.
TAGTTAAATAAACAGGTGATAATATGAATGTATCACTACATTGGTCCAAGTTATTTAGCTGTGGTTTCATCCTGTATACTGTTAAAGAATTCTGATTTGCTCCTCTGTGGGCTCTTTTGTTGACTGCCAAATAGGATAATGTGTCTCAGTGTCTGACAGATGTTTGGGTAATTAGGTTCTAGTCATAACAAATCCAACTAACTGGACCAAATTGTGTTGATCCCAATGATGTTACACATTCACATGTCTGAAGTACAGATATTATTGGCATTGTTGTAGCATTAACATTGCATGTAAAAGGGAAATTGGATTGATTTTATATCTATTACAGAGTCTAACAAAATGCAGGGACAGTCTTAACAATGTATTGTGCTTTGTTACGTTTTTTAAATGCTAAAAAGGTTTTCCACAAGACAGCTTGATGCCCCAGATTCAGACAATGTGATTTAGCTGTTTGTTCAGATAAGCATTGTACCCTTCTAGAGTATTTTTACTGACTCTACAAAAGACATTTTACAATAAAATTTACAAAAAATAACACTGTTTGTAATCAGGTCTGAATGACAGAACAGATTAAATCATACCTATAGAATTGTGCAAACACGTTATTGAGCTACTAACTGTAAAACAAGATGTTAGATACTGGCAACACATACCCTTTGGTCTGTTACAGTACCACACTTTACATCCCCAGTAAGTCCTGATGCCTGTTTAATTCAGGCTCGTATGCAACATTGCATAGTCCACTATCTGCAGAGAATCACATAAGCAAATTAGGTCTAATGTAAAGGCCTCCAGGCCACTGCTTAACTCACCTCTTATTGGTTCAGGCAACTTGAGGTGAAATTTCTTTAATGGAAAACATAAGTACTGACATGCAAATTGCATGTGGACTTTGAAAGTACACTAAGGCAGCATTTGAATTGTTTTTTTGTTTTTCTTCCAGGTACCAACATTTTAGGAAATGCCATTTAGGCACTGACTGTGAGCTAGCTACTGTTAGATTGTCTTCTCAGTTCCTTAGGGTTTAAAAGACAGCTTGCCAGTTTCACTCTCATTTTACAGCGTTCAATAGTGCAATTTCCTTTAAGCTCAGCATATCTAGCCTCCTCCTACATGGAGTTTCAGATCTAATGGCAGTTCTGTCTCTTCCTCCTTCCAAAACCTGCAGCAACACTGGCACCAGATTTCATCTGTATTCCTGACTATAACTAACTAGGCATGGCTTTTTTGGAGTTTGAGTCCACCTACATTGGAAGAAAGCTTGCAAAGAAAGTAGAACACAGAAATAACCAGCAAACATCATAAAAGTCCAGCTTTCTTCTGCACTTAAGCAGGAAGGCTATTAACTATGGCAGCCCCTGTTGTTGGCTGCCTCTGATTTATTCTGATTGTGTATATCCTGATGTCCACTATGTATATAATAGACCATGTGTGCTGAGCATTATTAGAAAAAGAGTAGAGTAGCAGCAAAGACTCACACAGCCCCATAAAGTCCAAAGCCTTGGAGACCTGCATCCTCGCTGAACCAGAGCTGTTCCAGTGTACTATGAAGTAGAAAAATAAAACATTCACATTGTGGCAGGCTGGTGATGCCTGTGGTTTTCTCAGTAGCTCTTCTGCCTGGGATGCGTTGCTCTTTCATATTAGTCCACTTCATAAAGGGCTCCAAAACAGCAGTGTTAGAGGTAGCACTCCAACATACCCTGACCAATCAGTGGTGCAGCAAAAACCAATGTAACAGGGCAGCAGTGCATTGTTGTCTGCCTGATGCTTATATCATGGAGCAGCTCGGCTCCATGCTGAAAAACTCTGCCACTAAAGGAAGTGGAACAAACCAGGATTTACTAAAGCAGATAGCATTTCAGAATGGTTACAACATGCAATTTCTGTAACATAATCAATTACTGGATTTTTTTTTTTATATTTCTTGGTTATCACTGGTGTTTCTGGCTTTGGACAAGCTAGACAACCTTATACATGGTATCGGCTGTAGTAAATCAGGACCAAAGTCTGCGTATACAGTTTAAACGTTTACACACGTAATTGTCACAACGTCAAGCAGTTAGAAATCAGTCATGAGAGTCCTCTGAGGAAATTCGCAAGATTCAAGTATAGTGTGGCATCACCACCAAACCATTGCTGCTTATAAAAAGCTGCTAAATAAATGAGGTCTCTCAGGGATTTCTGCTAAATGCTATGAGTGCCATGACTTCAGATGCTCCTGGGTGAATTTAATAAAGGTTTTGTAATATAAAAACAATTGTAGCAGATAGAAGAGTAGAGCAAAAGTTACTTTAAACACTCCCTAATGGTTAAGAGGATATTAACTTTGCAAAGCTTTTGACAAACTGGGCCAATGTTGAGGATGTGTAGCCTCACAAATCAGAGGTATTTCTGTCCAAATCGAATACTGATCAATCTCGCAACCCAATTTTTATTTTCTCATTCCTATGCAGCCCTTCTGTTGTCATATAGCTGTATCACCAGGCCTCCCTTGTCAGTGCTGCGCATCTTCACATCATGCTTTTCCTGTACTGATTCTGATGTGGGCTGTCACTGGGGGAGGAGGCCTCCAGCTGCCTGCACAGCACTCTGAGCTCCTTCACCTCCTCCAGTACATCTCTGGCCTGCCCCCAGGCGCTGGCCGCCTCCGCCAGCAGTCGCTCCGCCTCCTTTCCGGGGGCAGCGTCTGCGCCGCGAGCCTGGCTGTGACCCCTCACCTCGGTCAGCAGCTCCTGAGTCCTCTCCAACTTCAGTGAGATGAGCTCCTGTAGCTGGCTGATGGAGTGTGTGGGGGCTGAGGCTGAGCAGTGCGGGATTGATCTCTTGATGTCTGAGTGAGAGAGGATCTCGTCCATGGAGGCGCAGCGGTTCTTCTCTGAGGTTCTGAACTTTTTTCCAGCCCTGGGCGTTTGTGCTTGGCTCTCGCACCAGGTCCAGGAACTCTCGCTTTTACGTGGCAGGCTCTGAGATTTGACTGTAGCCTCGCAATCAGGCAGAAGTTTGCAGCTGTCCACTCTGGAGTTTGCAGGTTTGTTTTTATCATGTGCCTCAGGAGATGGCGCATCTTCTTCTTGAATGAGGTCAAGGGTCAGCATGCCATCTGACGTGGATGTTGAGGCCTGAAAAAGATCGAAAGATAATGTTTTAAATTTAAAAAAAGGCATGGTATTAAGTGAAATAAACCATGAAAAAAGGTTTCCAAATGCTGGCAAGTTTGAATTTCTGGTGAAAATGTTTAAGTAGTCATAAGAAAATGTGTTCTAACAGCTCTTTGCAATTTAATGAATTGGTGTAGCTCTAGTGTTGAGAAATGCTACAGCTCACCACAGCCAAAAGGTGCCCTCGGGTGGGAAGTCGGCGTGTGTGTGGGATTTTCACTCGGTCTCGCGTGGGATGAGCCAAACAGCTTTCACCTTCCACTGTAACCTGGAGGGTTAGCAAAAGGAGCATGTGAGGATTAGAACAGATCAGTCACATACGTCAGCATTATGCAAAAATATCCCACATTTGACCTCTAATAAGAACTAGCCCATATATAAATGTGATATAATAAAATGATATTCAATATTACAATATAAGCTCTTTTTTGCAGTATATTTACATATTGCAAGACATATAATCAAATGAATTCCCACGCACATACAATTAATAGATTAGTAGATCATAACAGTAGAATATATAATCAAGATTAATAGCCTATTTAAAATGGGGACAAATGCTTTTAACTAACTGATGTTCCACATAATATCTAAAGCTCAGCTTAAAGATTTTCATGACTGCAATAAATATGCCAAAGAGCAGTATCAGAGAAGGTGTTATGCTAAGCCCCTACAGCCCTTGCACTAATGTAAAGGTAGTCATGTGTGAAACTGCAGTCTCTGATGTTAACCCCTAGATTACAAAGGACACTGGAGCAGGGACAATCTGTTCACAGCAGACCTGGCTTTGTGTGCTGACTCCATCCTCTCCATCCTTTCCTCTCGTGCTGAGTTTATGAGAAGTGCAAGTAGCAAGTCGGCTCTAGTGGAGAGTTTTCATGCCAGTCAGAAGATGCTCTTCAATCAGCAAAGCAAGGACGACTCAAACTATGCATGTTCTCTCAGATTCTCTCAACTCAAGCCCTCTTATTATAAGAGCACTGTTGCAGCCATTGCTCTTCCCATTTAAGCATGTTTGCTGCTCATACAATAGCTGTAGTCACTACTACTAAATCTGAAGAATGGACAGTTTAGCTGGAAAAAAATGCAACTCTAAAATGGCATTTTAAGTCAGAGAATATACATTGAGGTTGTATGTTTAGCTGTTACATCTTTTAGCTGCAGTTACTAATTAAAGACACTATCAAACAAAGAAAATGGCTTCATTTAAAAATACCTGTGCTTAGGGGAATGTGAGGACAACAATGTGTGTTTGTACTCTCCGTCAGTCTGACTGCAAAGACCCGAAGTTGTTCTGTGATGAACATCAGAGGTAGCAGAGACACAGATATGTGTGCATGTTTGTGCTTGCAGGTTTAATTCACCTCGTCCAGGATGCGGTTCTTGCCCCTGGTGATGGCTATATTTAGGACATTGATCCATGACTCCTTCTCCTCTGGACTAACAGCCAGGAAGACCAGATTTGGAACCTAGGGGACATAAGAATATTGCTGTTAAATCTAGACCTGATACGTGATGCATCAGCTTTTGGAAAAAAAAACAATGACAAATCTTTCATTTTGCATCTAGCACCAGCTTAAGGATTCCTTTTCATTAAAATTATCTCATATGGGCCCCTATTTTCATGATCATGGCTTAAGCTCAAAAAATAAGTCATACAATCGCTGAGTTATATATTCTTTGTATATTCATGACCATTGGCACAGGCCGTAAAAATGTTTTTTTTTAAATAATGATATACAATTAGATTTCCCTTATAGATTTTACATCAGTATTTTATTGGCATAAATAAACTGCATAAATTAAAAGAAATGCGTTTTCTGTTTTCTGGTGCACTTTTGTGGGTGGTCCCTCATGTCTGTGAGCACTCTAGGACATAGTCTTTATATAGGCTAATCCATTGTGTCTGTGATAGAAATTAATTTGCATTTAATTCATTTTGTTAAACATTTTATTGATACTGTTAATTATACGATGCATAATGACACATCAACTCCCTGATTCACATTTAGTAGCCACAGCTAAGTTATTCTGATTTGCTATGGATAAAATAATTAAGTCAGTTGTATTTAGCTGGTACTTGCGTGAAACAGCCTATTTATGTGGAAATGTAGTGACTTCTGGGGTGGAAATTTTCTTTTTCAATAGTTAGTGTGCATTTCTGACCACAAAAATATCAACTGAGTGCAAATGGGAAATAATTGTCATACGCTCAACAAAATTGCAAATATTTAGTATAATAGTTATATTTCAAATTACGCTTGCGCATGCACAAAAATAGAGCCCAACGAGTCATACTTCAAGCTCCAAACTACAAAGGAAACAAAAAAGGAACAAGCAGCTCCAATATCCTGGTGCAAAGCTCCAAGTATTCTAAATGTAAATGTCCTGAGACTGCAGCTATCTTCAGCTGTGTAAATCTCAGTGCTGTCAGCTTTCAGAACATAGACTCTGCATTCTGCTTTACCAGAGATGTGTTTTATTGCTGTCTAAGATTTTTTTGTAACAGCAAAGGAATTGGTCTATACCTTTGAGTCTAGAACAGAAATCTACACAAAGTCGTATGATCGGCAACTTGGCAACAGAAAGAGAACATCAGCAGTGCTGGTTATTTCCCATGGAGCCTCCAGAGCCTGTGCTTTGTTCTACAGTGTGCCGTTATGAAGCGATGGGCGTCATTAGCCACGAGGTGGCGTGTGCTGCTGACTGGCTTTGGGATTAACCACCTGCCTCAATGCTGAATTACAGCAAATCAGTCTTAAGGCTAAAAATGTGACCAGTTAAAATCAGTTAAAATGCTGCTAAAATAACAGCTAACATGACTGGATAGCATACGCATCACATCACTGACGTGAGATATGTTTTGGTCTGGAGGGTAGTGTTCTTGTTACATGAGCAGCATGTGTGAGGACTTGGAAAAGGTGATTAGCATTCTTATTGAAAGCTAATTATCTAGTACAAGATGATGACAAGACCTTGGTCCAAGTGTGTATATGCAGGGAGTATCACAACTTCCTGTTTGTGGTCTTTAAAAAATCCCTTTCTTCTAAAATCAAAGATATAAAGAAATAAAGAGGGTGATCCTTGGTTTACAGCAATTAAACTCAGGAAAGTTATGCATCCAGAAGTAAGCTGCAAGTGGCCGGAGTATGAGCCTGAGCATTAACCATGAGACTCTGCATTACTCACCGTGTTGCCTGGTTGGCGGGCGCACAGCAGTGTGAACTTGCTGTGGTTTTTCTTGGTCCGATTCTTGGCCTTGCAAAGCTCCTCAGACCTCTCATAGTCTGTAAGATCCACCACCTCCTGGATTTTTTTCTCATCCTTCACCTAATGAAAAAATATTTAAATACGTTCTGTCCTGTCCTTATTTGACTGTTATTTGTTCCTTATTTGAATGATAATCCTGTTTGAGGAGTCAGAAGGTTTGAGGAGTCCTGACCTTTAGTCTGAATAGGACTACAGCAGAATTTTGGCTAGTGTGAAAGGGGTGGGAAGCCAAAAAAACTGTGCCAAGTTGAGATAAAAGTCCACTTGTGTTTTTCTGAACACATTTTTAGTCGTAAACACTTACTCTGCAGATTAATACTTCAGGCCTCTTTCTGATGCAATAGAAAACATACAAAAAATATAGCTTAGAAAAATACAGCTAACTGGTTATCCAGTGTTTACAAGGAGTCCCTTAAAGGTATAGTCTTCAATTTTTGTGGAAGTTGGCTTTAGCTAGCTGTTTTGAAACTCAAACTTCAAACAAATTCAGCCCCACCCCTGCTGCCTAAGCAAGAACACCTGAATGTTTGTACAAGAATTGACAGGCAGCATGACTGACAGGTGTGTAGAGACGCCTCCCTGTCCTGATTGGCTGCATGTTGGTGGTCCACATAATTAGTTTTTTCTCCCATTGACAGAGCCTGGGCCTCCACAGATACCAGTGTTTTTCCTGTGAGCAGATACTTTATTGACAGCTGTCAGAATGTGGTGGAAAACCTCCCTAGCGAAAACAGTGAGAGAGATTGTTCCACACTTATAACTAATTGGATTTAGGGTACAGACGCTGTTTCGGGCTGATGGAGCAGTTAAGAGTCTGCTAAGTGTCTACTAAGTGTCTGCAGACCTAATTTGATGTGACAATTAGGTTGGCAGGCCCAAGTCATAATAGCGTCAGTTTAAAAGAGGTTAGAAAATCCCTGATTACACAGATTACATGGTCATAATGTAAACCACTTGGCCTCCAGTGTGGTATCTCAGGACCCTGGCAACAGTCACAGTGTAAATGACACTACTGAGAAACCTCCAACTTGCAAATAGGCAGTCAAAGGACAAAGCTGCACCTGCAATATTTATACTGCCCTCAGCTTATCACCCTCAGCTCTGGCCATTGAGACAGTGACGATTATTGGTCAGCTTAGATGCACAAGGCTACTCGTGCCAGATAGTCAGGTGCTGAAATTGGAATCAGTTTTTTATACAGGAATGCCTCAGCAGCACCACTGCTTAAACAATATGAAAAACACTTATTAAGTTATTTGGTATTTTGGCTGGCTGTAAATGGAGCATTTCACATGTAATGACAAGAGTTGTTACAATATTTCACCCAGGTTTTTAAGAATCAAACCTAACCTGTTGGTGTCAGGTCATGAGAGTAAAGCACGTTTTGGCATCCGTTGCATCATTGGTGTCAAGAACACCCTACACAACCACTGTTCCAGCAGAAATAGTGCCAGTTATATTGGACCCTGGTGCCAGCGGTGGACAGCAGAGACAATATGTTTGAATACAATGCCAAATATCAGCAACTCATCAATGCTTTTTAAATTTGACATTATTTACACTTACATTAAGTCATTTGGCAGATGTTAGAGCTACTTCCAAACATTATGTACCACTGCCCTGCAACAAACAAGTCCTATCACACTTATCACTGTGAAGCTACTGGTCTCATATTTCTAGAATAATTCTCTAAAACCCACTCACAAGCACTCAACCCACTCAACAAATCTCTCATCGGCAGAATGCATCTATATCTTTCCAAGCTTCATATGTACACTGCACCAATTTTTTCATGCCAATACTGTGCATTAAACTTTAAGAAAAGACATACCATTTCATGACTGTCTCAAAACTATCTTTAGAAATTGGTTATTTAGTCCAACTTAGGGGTGTGTCAGTATAGCCGAAGATTTTTTTTTAATGGTGACTTTTACAGAGAAAACTGTATTTCTACATTGCTTTGACAAATTACTGAAGGCTAAAAGCAGTCCTCTTAGCAAGTGTATTTTAACAAGTATTCTGGCAGTTTTCCTAACTAATTTAACCCTTGGACAGCCGTTGCAGTGTTACATGACATTTACTGTTGTCCTCAGCGCCTAACTGCTAAGGATTTTGCGGAGAGTTAACTATGGCCAAAACAGAACTAACAAACTCATTAAGGGATTAAAAACAGTTAGCTAGTTTAGCTGGGCTGCTATGCCAACACCATAGGCCTACTAGTTACTAGCTACTGTTTGTCAAAATTACAGTTTCTCTCTTAGAATATATTGCCATCCTGCCAGGTCCTGATTTGATTGCACTAAGTACTGATTACTGATTACAGTTGTAATTAAGCTTCAATATCAAGTTGCAATTTACTTAACTTAAAAGGTCACATATTAAATTAATATATAAAAATAACTACTGTGTTTTTCATAAGAAGCTCCATACTTATATACACTATATGACCAAAAGTATGTGGACATCTGACCATCACACCTTTGTGAGCTTGTTGGACATCCCATTCCAAAACTTAATTATATTGGAGCATTAATATGGAGTTGGCCCCCCCTTTGCGGCTATAACAGCCTCCACTCTTATGGTGTGTCTGTGGGAATTTGTGCCAATTCAGTCAAAAGAGCATTTGTGAGGTTAGGCACTGATGTTGGACGAGAAAGTCTGGCTCGCA
>JAOUQW010000042.1:10856606-10869778 GCA_028565825.1 Olivaichthys viedmensis | reverse complement strand
TACCTTTAACACTTATTTAAGGTTCAGCGGTGGTCCTTAAAATGTAATTATGCACCTTAAAAGAGTGTTAAAGGTTCCACTACATTCACTTTCTCAGGAAACACACATAATAAAGAGATAAAAGACATAAATTTGAGGGTTCCACCTGAGTGACGAGCAATAGTAGAGTTTAGTACCATTTATATACTCTTTATATAGGGTATGACAGGTGGGGTTGTTTGGTTGTTGTGTGTATTTAGGTGTGTGTGTGTGTGTGTGTGTGTGTGTGTGTGTGCCTGCGCCCGCGCACGTGTGGGGGTTGGTTGGTTGGTTGATTGAGGGTGGGGCTGATGGGCTCGTTGTGGTCTCAGCACTGCGGCTCGTTAGGGAAGATCAAAAGTACGGGCAGCACGAAGGGTCTGGTAAAGCGTGTGGTCGATGACGACTCTTTGGACGGGCTGGACAGACAGGAGGACATTGCCAGGTTCCCCTATGTGGAGTTTACGGGCCGAGACAGTATCACCTGTCCCACCTGCCAGGGCTCCGGGCGCATCCCCTCAGGTGAGTCTCACTTTAGGGCTCTATTAATACCTGGATGATGTACTAGAATGTACATGAATGTTTACCTTTAACACTTATTTAAGGTTCAGCGGTGGTCCTTAAAATGTAATTATGCACCTTAAAAGAGTGTTAAAGGTTCTACTACATTCACTTTCCCAGGAAACACACATAATAAAGAGATAAAAGACATAAATTTGAGGGTTCCACCTGAGTGACAAGCAATAGTAGAGTTTAGTACCATTATATACTCTTTATATAGGGTATGACAGGTGGAGTTGTTTGGTTGTTGTGTGTATTTAGGTGTGTATTGAGACAGTATCACCTGCCCCACCTGCCAGGGCTGGGACAGGTGCCTGGGGCTGGGACCACCGCCTGGTCGATTTTTTTGTGCAATTTAATTAATTTTTATCCTTTAAAATGGGCAATGCTGGACGTGAGGATGCTGCTGAGGGCCGCCATTTTGGGTTGGAAAATGAGCGGTTCTTTCTGTTCTGTCTTTTCCTGTTTTACTTAGTGGTGTGAAGTACCACGCCATAATGTATTCGAGTGTAAGCCAGACACTTGATGGTGCCATTTTTAACTTTACAAATGTAGGCTTGGTCAAAGTTTCCCCGATTCTTTTCCTGGATGGTCAAAGTACAGTTTGGTGATTTTCCTTATCAAGGACAGAGAAAACACTCAACTGTGCAGGACAGGACCAGGCCTACATTTGTAAAGTTAAAAATGGCACCATCAAGTGTCTGGCTTGGTCACTAACACTGCCCTTTCTTTCTTATAACATTATTATATTCAAACCTACCTACAGAAAGAAACTGTTCATTTGTAAGAACAAGCATGAACGTGTAAATTTTTTTGAAGAAATAATGGACACACATTTAACATGTTTATTACCACAGAACAAGAGGGTTATTATGACATCGGAGAGGATCTTAAAAGATGTTCAGAGGATATGAAAGAGATTGGAGGCAGTTATAAAGGCAAAGAATGGACTTGCAAGTTGTTACAGAACATTTATATCACAGTCAGAAAGGGGGGTACAAACTTTTGAGCTGATATCATTAAAAAAAAATCATTATTAATATCTTAACATACACTATTTGACCCTTTTTTGTTACTTGTGATTATGAAACTGAACTGTTATAAATTAAATTTATTTGTCTTCTTCATTTTGTCCTCAGGGTGCGCAAACTTTTACACCCGACTGTAACTACAATAATATTGGTCAATGTGTAAAAGTAACGTGTTAGTAAACGTATATCTACTTCCTTTGAGAAAATATTCAGGTTTAATGCATGAGATATTCAATATCCTCAATGCCCAACCAAATTAACACAATTAAAAAAATTAATTCAATCCAGGCACCAGATGCAAAAATGGTCATTTGGCTTCCAATTTTTTTTGACTTTTTAGATTTTTTGGAAACGTTTTCATGAACTTTCCTACTTTGACAATATATAAAAACATGACATTATGTGGTCGATGTATAGACATTTCCTTAGATGACGCACTGATTCATTCTGAAAGATAATTCTTTTGCTGCTATTTCATTGTTTAATGTTTTTTTTTTTTTTTTTTTTTAGGAGGAACATCCACATTATTTCACACACAGGGTCTTAAAGCCAGAGTTTGACATTGTTTTTTTTTTTTTTTTTATATTCTTGAGTACTTTTGACCTTAAGTGGCGTTTTATCCATAAAACTCCTTCCCCTTCATTTAATTATTATTGTGAAAAAATTGTAAATTCCATTCTTTAATTACCTTCTAATTGTTTACATTTGAGTGCAAAAGCTTGCGTACCCTTTGGACATAATGGAGAAAATTTTATTTATACCAACTCCATATTTAGTGTGTTGGGTTTCCCAGATATCACAATTAACCAAAAAAAATAGTCAGTTCAAAAGTTTATATCTCTCTCTCTGAATGAAATTTAAATATCTATTTATACTTTTACTTCTTACTTTTGCTTATTTTGAAACTATTCATTTATTTATTTTTGTGACTTTATGATTTTGGATTGTTGTCTTGTTGCAGAAGACTCCCACATTTTTATTTTTAACTTCTTGATAAATTGTAAAACAGAGGTACATTTTTTCTCTTTTCTTTTTCTTTTAACCCAGAAACCATGGGGGATGCAAACTTATATGAATTAAATAAATACGCCCGTGTTTTAAAACATAAGCTCCTGTATTCATTATTTATTATTTAGTCCTCTGATTTCTACGGCTCATGTTCCCTTCTCCCTATAGAAGTGCACTTCATAGGGTAGGAAACAATGCCTAGTTAGTGCACTACATGTCCATTAGGGAGCATATTTCATCCTTTGACCTCATGCTCTGAATAACGGTCTCCATGCCAACCGTTACTGCACGGCTGAAACTGAATGTCATGTTTTTCTCGCGCCCTATATAGTGCCCTAAATCCAATATGAAATAAATTAAACATTGGCTTTTACACCCCCAGAAGTGCGCTGTATGTCATGTACACTCTCAGAAAAAAAGGTACTAAATTGTACCTGTTCTTGTCACTGGGGTGGTGCCCTCAAGGGAACATCTTTTGTACCTTTAGTGTGTATCTTTTACCTGGGAAGGTGCATGTAGTGTACCTTTAAAGCTTTACTCTAAACACGAATTAAAGGTACAACAGTGGCCTTAAGGTCTAATTATGTACCTTTAATTATGTTTAAAGGTACACTATAGTCACGTTTCCAGGTAAAAGATACACACTAAAGGTACAAGAGAGCATCAAGCAGCGTCAAGGGAAGGAACAGTTCAGAACCTTTTTTTCTGAGAGTGTACAGCACTGAGACCACCATTATTGTTAATGATTTGGTGGCAAACAATAATGATGGGAAAATGTATTCAACAGAGAATCACACAAAAAGTCTTCAACACTAAGTGCAGTATGAAATCTGTAAATATTTCATTTGTAATATTGAACTAATAATTGAATAAGTTATAATCCTAATGCTGCTCAACGACAGACAAGTCTCAAACTTCTCCAGCGTTGGCTTTAAAGCTCTAACTTTATTTGAATATCTTTGCTGGCTTTAAAGTTGCTGCATCTCATGTACCTTGTTGCCCTCTGCTCTCACAAACCCATTCACTGTGATTGGTCCTTGCTAATAATCGCAAGGGGTTTTGGGTAAGACACAACGCTTGCCGTGTCTGCATTCGTTCCCTATTTACTATATGTGCAGTATTGCATTTAGTGCAGCATTTTTCTAGTGTTGTCCGTTAGTTAGTTCACTATATTATTACCCATAATGCACTGTAAATGTACACTACTTCCACACTAAGTGCCACAATGCAAAGTGATTTCTTTCAGCTCGAAATGTACTTGTCAGGATGGACACCGGAGTAAATAAAAAATGTTGTTTAACGACCACTAAAGCCAGCAGCTACTTGTTAGTGCTGTATTTAACACTTTTAATACTTCTGTATTTTCACCAGGTAATTTGTAACGTTGGGATTGTTTATGTAACGTCAAGTGACGATGATGTGTTTCTGATGCACTCAGTAGTAGGTGTTGGCGCTTTAAGGAAGCCTAGATGGTGCTCGTGAGCACGTTTTGAGCCCCAAAATAAAAAATGAGACCCTCTGCAGCCTTGCAAACCTCAGGGGCTCACGCAAAGGAGGACCGGAAGTCTAACAGTTGGAACAGACAGTCAAGGTCACTTCAGAGACTAGAAAGAGAGGGAAAGAAACTTATGACTATAGTCTCACCCATCGGCACTGGATCCAAGTGTGACTATCCAACAGCAGCTCTCTCTTTTAAACACACACACACACACACCCACACCCACACAAAGCCTCCTGCATCTCCTCTTCCTTTCTCCACAGCATTAGCATTCTAAACCCACCCTGCTAGCTTATATTCTCCCCTGTGTGTGTGTGTGTGTGTGTGTGTGTGTGTGTGCGTGTGCGTGTGTTCATTTCTATTGCCAATCACTCCTATCTCGGCTATCTCCTGTTTCGAATTCATCCAACAATTCATCCAACAGTATCTGTTTCTCTTGGGCACAGAGAGCTGTCAGTAAAAGACACACACACACACACACACACACACACACACACAACCCTATCTTTCTCTTTCTTTACATGCTCTGGTTTATTATCACATCATCTCTCATCTCAAACGTTCAACACTGTAGACGGTCAGTTCAGGCTCCTGTTTCACTTCAGCTAACAAACAAACACACACACACTCCACTCTTCTCCTCTAGTTTCTGTTAACGTCCTCCTCAATTCTCTTCTACTTCCATTTAACACAGCTTTTTCCTTTTCTCCTAACTTGAACCCTGAGCCTCAGAAGCTTGGAAGGAAAAACGTGCGTTATTTAATGCCATTGAAATTGTTAACTGCAAATTTAGATAATGGTCTGAAAGTTAATGAAAAATAAAAAAATCAGGTAGGATAAAAAACAAATTCAATCATTTTAAGGAGTAGAAACTCCAGGACTTTACATGTATGTGACTGTGAACTTTAAGGTTATAGAAAATCAGGTTATAAAATATCAGGTCATAGAAATTTAAGGTGTGAAAATTCAGGTTGTTGAAATCGCGATTGAGTAAATGTAGGTTGTGGAATTTCAGGCTGTAAAAATTCAGATTTTGGAAATTTAGGTTAAAAAATTCAGACTGAAATGTAGGTTTTTGAGATTTGAGAGGTTTTTGAGATAATGTTGTGAAAAAAATTCAGATTGTTAAAAAAAAAATTTAAGCTGTCACGCGCGCGGCTGAGCGCAGGACATAGCGTGGCGGCCGCCACGTGCGACGGCCACGCGCCCTCTGTTTATGTTTTGTTCCCTCGTCCGTGTCACGTGAGTCACGTTAAATGTTCCCCGCTGTTCCTTGTTCGTCCTTGAGTATTAAGTGTATAAATACCCTCTTGTGTCCATCCTGTGCTGTCTTCCGTTGTTAATGTCTGCATGTGGTTCTCTGTTTGTATGCCCGTGAGAAAGAATACAGATGTTGTTTGTCGAACGCCTCGCGCTTGTGTCCGCCCCCCCGAACCGCACCGTGACACATATTCAAGACCTAATCCAAGTAATCAACACAATTCACCACTATATGATATCGTGTTTTGTGTAGATTTTCAAAACTGCTGTTTACAATTTGTCAAACTGCATATGAAACTGACCTACTTAATGTTTACATATTATTATAGCTGAACATTTTGAAATCATAGTATGTAAAGTTAATTAAATTTACACAAAATGTCAAACAAAAGCACAACTACCAAAATTCCTCAGTTTACTTCATAGACTTCAGGGGGTTAACAAGAACTTGTCTTTTATCTGATGCAGCGGTGTAACTGTGATTGTTCTGCAGGATCAGTAAACAGCACAGAGCCAACAAAGTGAGCTAGCCAGCTAATATTAGCTAGCTAGATAAAACACAAGCTCTTGTTGAAGGGGAAAAGGTTCTCACCGCTCTTATCTCTCAGTGCTCTGTTTGCACATGGCTGCGGTGTGACTTTACTTGCTTTTCCTGGAGCTTCTTGTAGATCCAAGGCAGATGGTAGTGAGCTAGCAGGATAACGTTAGGTGGACAGCTAAAAGACGGTGTGGAGAACAAAACTCACGCATGGTTGCTCACAGCGTGTGTATTTTTGTTCTCCGTGCATTTTGTTGATCCGATTTGAGCCCAATTAGCTGGCTACCATCTACTCTGTGTGAAGCCGGTCTTTTTTCTAAGGTTGAGGCTTGATGACACAGTTGAGGCCAAATGTTTACATACACCTAGGCTAAAGATATTCAAACTCAGTTTTTCACAACTCCACACATTTCATGTTACCATACATTTTTTTTGGCAAGTCAATTAGTCCATCTACTTTGTTCACATCAGAGGTCATTTTAAAACAATCAATTAGAGACAGATTAGTTTCAGCTTTAATTCACTATATCAGAATTCAAAAGTTTACATACAGGGTCAAAAGTTTAAATACACTTTGTTAGTATTTGGTGGCATTGCCTTTTAATTGCTTAACTTGAATCAAACGCTTGGGGTAGCTTTTCACAAGCTTCTCACAATACTTTGCCGGAATTTTTGCCCATTCCTCCTGACAGAACTGGTGTAACTCAGTCAGGTTTGTGGGCCTCCTTGCTCGGACATGCTTTTTCAGTTCAGTCCACAAATTTTCTATGAGATTCAAGGCAGGGCTTTGTGCTGGCCACGCCAGTACTTTCACTTTGTTGTCTTCAAGCCATTTTGTTACAACTTTGGAGGTATTCTTAGGATCCTTGTCCTGCTGGAAGACCCAGTTGCGACCAAGTTTGAACTTTCTAGCTGATGTCTTGAGGTCTTGCTTCAGTATTTCTAAATAATCTTCCTTCTTCATGATGCCATCTATTTTCTGAAGTGCACCAGTCCCTTTTCCAGCAAAGCATCCCCACAACATGATGCTGCCACCCCCATGCTTCACAGTTGGGATGGTGTTCTTCGGATTAAAAGCCTCACCCTTTTTCTTCCATACATAGCGCTGATCATTATGGTCAAACAGTTCAGTTTTTGTTTCATCTGACCAGAGAACACTCCTCCAAAAGGCTAGGTCTTTATCCTGTTGATGACCTACAAACTTCATTCTGGCTTTTTTTATGCCGGTCTTGGAGTAGGGGCTTCTTACTTGCACGACAGCCTTTCAGGCCATGGCAATGTAAGACTCTCTTAATGGTGGATGTAGATACTTTGGTACTTGATGCCTCAACTCCTTCACCAGTTCCTTTGTTGTTGTCTTGGGGTTCAAATGAACCTTTCGGACCAAAGTTAGTTCAGCCCTGGGAGTTAATTTGTGCCTCCTTCCTGAATGATGCAGTGTCTGTGTGATCCTAAAATTTTTATATTTGCATACAATTCAATACTCATGGTACCTTCAGTTGTTTGGAAATTGCTCCTAAGGAGGAACCGGACTTGTGGAGATCGGAATTTTTCTTTCCAGAGGTCTTGGCTGAGTTGCTTGGGTTTTCCCATGGTGTCAAGAGCAAAAAGGCACTAGTTCTAAAGGTAGGCCCTTAAATACAGCCACAGGTGCCTATTAACTCCCAATTAATATTCAATAACAATGTTTTTTTCATTTTCAACAAAAACAGCTTCTGCACAATAGCTTTAAAAAAATTAAATGTGTGTAAAAAGAGTGTGTAAAAGTTTCTGGCTTTGAGGTAGAAGTGTGTGTGTGTGTGTGTGCAGATGTTTTGGCTCTCTCAGAGAGGCGGGATGGCCGGACATCGACCTCTACAGATGCTGACTCTATAAATTAATTTCAGTTTAGAGTAGATTAATTAACATCACCTTATTAGCCGTGACCCTATTAAATTAAGTAATCAATTCATTAAAAGTTAGTTCTGCTTTAAACCTTAATGTGATAGACATTTTGCCGCGATAAGCATGTATGTATTTGTGTACGTGTCGAATATTTTAATATAATTCTTGCCTGTGGATAAGGTATATGACTATATGTCTACACTCCAAATATATACACTCTCTGTTTCTTTCCCTTTTTCTCTTTCTTTCAATTCTCCTAATATTTTAACTGCACCACAAATTTGCTCACTGAAATGCATTTTTATACAGCAAAAACCATAAGGACTGCCAGATTTATAGATGTAAATATTGCATGCCTACAGTATTTGACTATATGTAGTCAACAATACACATGCTATGTTTCTTTCTCTTTTTCTCCTTCTCTCTTTCAAATTCAAATCCCAAATAAAAGACTATAAACATTGCACGTTTTCACCCTGCTGCCCTGCACTTTTGAACAAGCCCCTCATTAAACGTGTGCACTTTTGGTTTAGGGTTTAGAGAACAATTTTCTTAGTTGTTCATTAATAAATAAAAAATAAGGTTCTTCTACCTGGATAAGAACCTCAAAATGATTGTGCATGAAAATCACTGAAATTACTAAAAGTCCATGGGGTCTCAATCCAGTGTGTCACGCTAGCGTGGCGGTAGCTAGAGCAACGGCAGCCATGTGCGCACCATGCGCGTTTGTTTATGTTGTGGTGTTAGTGTCTCGTGATGTGATTGTCCCCACCTGCATGTTGTTTGTTAGTAATTATGAACTGTTTAAATACCCGCTTGTTTCCGTCCTGTGTTGTCGTTGAATGTTTGTGTGTGAGCACGCCTGTCGCGGTGTGTGTCTGTTTAGTTTTGTGTGGAAACCTTAAATAAATATGTTGTTTGTTGAGAGCGGCTTTGCATTTGTGTCCGCGCCCCCGCACCTGCAGCACTTCGTGACACATAAAAAGCAGTCATCTTATAAAGATCAGATAAAACTGCTGCACTTCAGAATCTAATTCTGGTTTGGTAACAAATGACTTTGCTTTGTCTATCCACATCATCTTCTGTGGAGCTTTGATTATGAGTCATTTCTGCAAAATCAGCAACAGATTGCAAGAACATACGTCCTAAAGAGCTTCTACTTCGTTGTTGTCTGCTAATCATGTAGATTGCCTAGTGGAATGACACAATGACTAACAGCAGAGAAGGGGACAGTAGTTAAGCATGTGGAAATCTAAAATAGAGGAAATTGTGTCAGAAAGGGGAACTGAAAACATGGAAATAAACCCAAAAAAGAGAACAGATATCAGAAGATTATTTCAACATACAGACCTATGAGAAGACTGCCTTATTTGGAACCAAAGCACAGAAAGTTTGGGCACTATGCATCCTTCTTGCTTTCTGTTCCTCTTTATTAAGAGTTTAATAAATACTCATTTGAGGTGCTTGGACTAACTCTGCATTGTTTTATATTTTTTATATACATAAAATATAAAGTCAAAAGCTGAATTTATTAGCAAAGAGCAATAAGAGTTTTAAATAAACAGTAGATATATATTCACTATATAGTGCACAGTGTAGGGAGTTTTGCCATTTTGTAATCATAGAAACATAATGTAGAACATCCAGAGCACTCCCAAAATCCCACAGTGAATTGCAGTAGGTTACTGTCCAAAGAATGAAGCCTAAGGGATGCAGAACACCCATAATGCACTTTGCATTTTGTAGGGAGTATGGAGTCATTTCAGACACAAGGTTAGATTATGGTGGAGTTATTGATGTATCTTGTGGAGGCAAAAGCAGGAAAGGCTGGTGTCAGACCAAAGGTTCTAATTCCACCATTGCTTACAAAGGCTTACACTACAAACCAGCCTAAGAAAATAAAGAGTGCAGTGATAATGGAAGAAAGCTAACAAAAAGGAGTGGACCAAGCAAGAGGAAAGACAAGAGTGGACACTGGTGTCGCTTATCAGAGCTGGCGAGACCTTAGAGATTCGAAGGGCTTGAAAACTGCTGCCAGCTTTTTTTTTCTTCTGATTGACAGGTAATTATTTTTCTTGCTAGGAAAAATTGGTATCCTCCCAAACTGTAATCTGTACACGACATAGTTAGCTAGACAAAAAATAATGCTTAGATGTCTGCTGGCATTTAGCTGTTAGTGTCTTTGGCTTAGATGTAGTTTACAAAAGCATTGTTGTGAATGCAGACTTTTTATTCAACCAAGCAGTTGCACACCAAGCTAATTCTACAGACTTAATCAGCTTCTGGATCAGGAATCAGGTGTGTAACAGCTTGAGTGGAACAAAAGCCTGCACCCACAAAGGCATTTTATGGCTCATGATGTTACATCATGATACCATTGCACTTTGTGTGAATGTCTTTTGAAGGGAAAGACTTTGGAGAGAGGATTGAATGAAGGGTGTGAGGCATAAATCAAGCAGACGTTAGCAAGATCACCAACAACACTCATAGCGGCTTTAAGCACAAATGACAGAAAGGCTTACTGCTGCTTTATCATACAGAACAAATGTAATAAAAGACTTTGTATTGTATCATACCCTCAGGTTTGTGGCTACTATCTTGAGCCTATGCTTTTTATAAATGCTCATCTACAACCTATGCAGCTTTTACCAGAGTGTGAATACCATGCTGCTACCAAAACCAAAAAAATGAAGTAACTGTGAATGCAGGCCTGCATTAAACCACAAGCAGACAGCAGGGAGAGGTCTGAAAGAAACACAGATGAGTCAGATAGAGTGGAGAGACCAAACAGAATGAAGATAAGCTCTTCCATGTCTGTGTCCACTCCCCACAGACAGCTGTCCCACACAGAGGACACCGCTTCGTGCAGGACATCCGATCTCCTGCACAGATGAGGAGACACTCCAGTGCTGAGATCATGTTTGTTCCCACACCCCTCTCAAATGGAAGAGAGAAAACAGGCTCAGTTTACAGTGACCCACTGACTACCACTCATTCTGACTTGATAGCTTTCTATACATTTTAGTGGAACAGACAAGCAGAATAATTTGTCAACTCCAGTGTTACTTTATGAGTCCAAACACCAGGTCAATCCAAGTTTCTGATATACTCCCAGATGTATCTTGGTGTTAAACAGAAATTTTATCAACTGTGCCAGTTGGTAGGGCCTTTTGAGGGTCCTCATGAAAATGTTGGCATTTCTCTTCTTTGTCCTTCACCTAATAAACAATTATACCAAATAGCAGAAGCTGCTTGATTTACGGTATCTGTCCAGACAGCTGCAGAAAACATCTAAGTCACCAGCATGATGAAACCTCAGTGTGTTAAGCACTAAAAGGGTCAATCCTCCCTCTAGCCACAGGCCATATGCTGGCTCGGCATTGTTTGATCCGATGCTGAGCTCAGCAAACAGCTTTCTGCGTGAGCATGACTCAAGCTTGTTCCATCTTAGCTTCTTTTATCGGGAAAAAATCTAGATGAATAATGGGCTATTTATATTGGGCATGCTTACAAATGCCTGTGAGGCCTTTAGGGAAAAAGATACATTACAGAAAACATGCGCATCTATACATACTGAGATGGGAATGATTATTTACATTGATATATATGAAGAATGCCATTGATATTTCTTCTTCGGTTTAGCACCCTGGTTGCCTGTCATGTTACATTCTGACGTAGTGTGTTCACAATTGGATCAAGGTGTTAAGCTCAGCGAAATGGCCTTAAATCCCTCAGCCAGAGTAACTGACTGCTGTTCTCCATCACATCCCTCTGCTCTTCTGTGTCACTCATTCCATACATGAACCAGTGACCAACTGCTGGTATGGAACATGCATGACACATTTAACACCAAATACAATACTTGCATGAATGCAGCCACTTGTTAAAGCTTGCAATGCTTGTTGGCATGGCATTATACTAAACATTTATACTAAGTCAAACTGTTCTCAGGTTAAAATTGATCAAAGTGTCTGTGCCAAGAAAGAGATTATGTTATCTATAACTAACACACACTGCATTAATAATCAGTACAGAGTCCTGTAGGAGTACTGGGATAGTCAGAATTGTTCTGCTATACACTTATGTTCTTTGCAGTAAATATATAAAAAGTTTAGAGTGTAACTTTTCTGGAAGCTTTTAGACATATGGAATT
Source organism: Olivaichthys viedmensis (assembly GCA_028565825.1). Classification (NCBI taxonomy): domain Eukaryota; kingdom Metazoa; phylum Chordata; class Actinopteri; order Siluriformes; family Diplomystidae; genus Olivaichthys; species Olivaichthys viedmensis. The sequence goes on along the minus strand of JAOUQW010000042.1, from coordinate 10,857,827 downwards.
TTTTTGTTGTTGCAAACTTCCTGTTTAAAGTGAGTATATTGAGACAGCTCTAGTTGATTAGATGTTCTAGTTGCACTGACTAAGCACATGTCTCAGAGCTATGTGAATGTGTCATCTTGGTTCTAGTTTTTGCTGTTGTTTGTCATATGCTTCTGGAGACAGTAGGCTTGAATAAACAAAGAAACTCAATAGCTATCGAGTAATATTGAGAAATATAAAACTTAAAAAGAAAATCAGTCAGTCAGTCCAAAAGCCCAACTGTCATAACATGTAGTCCAATCACAAACAGAGAGATAGAACCCATGCCTAAATAAGTAGTAGACAACATTCTGGACATTCTGTATCTTCAACCCAAAGCGCTTGAGCATAGAGCAACAATAATTTTGACTTCATTGTCCCAATACTTATGAACAGCACACTACACCCTTCACAATCAGGTGGTGCAATTTATTGTTTAAAAACAAGCAGATTTCACTACAAGATAGATGATTAAGGCTGGTAAATCAGAGAGGGTCATGATGTCAGCTGGCTAACTTTTCCCATGGACAATGTTGTCTTTCCCAACAGTGGAAGACAGTTGCTTGCTTGCACAGCAAAGTAAAACAGGTGCACTACGAAAATGCACAGGGAGTGAAAAGATTGCAGAGGAAACCAATGTAGCTGTAACAGGCAATTGACAATTCCTAAACAACCCCCTGACCAGGTGTAAGGCAGATGACCACTGATCTCTATGAGCTGCCTGTGTTTGTGCAGAAGGGGCAGCAGGGATTACATACAAATTATACATCAAACCCTGTTTAAGCACCCATAAGCTATACTCAATTTAGTCCTTATGTGAGCCAGTGAGGATTTCTGTTAATACACAATTATTATCAACAGAGAAATTAGAGATTCATAACCTCACAATGGGTTAGCTACTTCCCTCAACAAATAGAGTGACCATTATATAGTTTTTAAGTTTAACCATAGAGTTTACCTTTAAATGGACCAGCACTGTTCAGCAACATGAAAACCTTAACATCACAAAAGCTGTCAGATAAGAAAAGTAGAACTATTTACAATGTAAATGATCCCTTTGTATATTTAACCATTTCACACATCTTTCACAATTTACATATCGTCGCTGTCCAAAGAAAAACATGCATCTCCACTTTTTGCGTTTTTTTTACTTTTTATCATATATGGAATTTGGGAAAAAACCTCCATCTACCCCACAGCTGT
>JAOUQW010000042.1:10832654-10845452 GCA_028565825.1 Olivaichthys viedmensis | reverse complement strand
ATACTGCTTTGTCCCCTGATGCTTCATAGAGATACACAGAGGGATTAAAACAACTGAGCCATTATAATGTGCGTATGAAGCGCAAAGCTTTATTTCCCCCTTACTGAAGAAACAGAAACATTTGATTGAATTTGGCAATAAGGTTTCTATATAGCACAAAAAGACAGCTTTCTTAGATTTCACATTACAAGATATCACAATATGTGTGTGTTCACTTTACATCCCTAATCTCATGGAGAATGGGGTCAAGCTCAGCTATGCAGGAAAAGACCTACTTCATCTGGATTATATAAGAGAATCAATGGATTAGGCTGAACATAATGAAGAGCATCCAGTGGTAAAACTAGTACGGCCTTTTGATGACATGACTGTGTTTTAATACAGTGATTTTAGATATCAGGCTATTTAAAGAGCAAGATAAGTCCTTTGTGTTCTGTGTTCTGTACTCTGATACACCGCTCTGATGTGTACATCTATTAAAGCTGCAATACATAACAGTTAAAATGTTAAAAATTAAATAAGTACAATTATTGGGGCAGTAGAGAAAAAACAACTCAAATACATTGTGTTCTTGCGCAGCTCTGAGTCCCCTGGAAATCCTAAAATATTAATTAAAAGTCAGAGCTTTCGGGCCAGATTTGGCACCAGTTTTTCAGACTCATACTACCTATGTCATCACAGATACGTCATACATCATCATGTCACAACCTTAGGCACAAAAGAAGGTAAAGCTATTATCAGTGACAGTGTTCTGAAGCAAGTGGTAAGCCAGAATAATTATAAAAAGAGGTTCAACATGGAGGATACCCCAAAGATCAACCCCTGTTAGCCTCTGCGGTGTGACTAGTGGTCAAGACAACAACAAAAATAAAAAAATAAATAACCAAAGCAATGATAAGATGGCAACTGCTCTGGAATTTTAAGGGATTTAAGAGTGAAGGAGATTTGGCTTTTGTTCTTGCTGAACAGATGAGATATTTGATTTGTTTGATAATTAACTATCTACCGAAAAGCCAGAAAACTTACCTTTGTTGTGGAATTTGTTGTAAAGTTCTTTTAGTTAGCTAGCTAATGTTAGCTGCAGGCTTGACGTCAATCTAAGATAATCCCAAATTCCCCTGGAAAGACAGTTATTTGCTTAAAATCTAAACAGAAATTTTTTTGGAGACTACTTTTAAGATTTCTTTTTTAATTGTAAGATAGCCTGTCACAACAAAAAGGGGAGAAATCTGACAGCTAAAGAAACTCAAGAGGCTCAGGTTTCTAAGTTTGGATCCATTTGCAAGTGAGATTCAAAGCAAAAATATGAATTTGAAACAATTATTATAGGTATGACACATTCCATTTATGAATGTGAATAATTTACCAAGTAAAATACATAAATGATAAGTTGTATGCTAGATCTATTGTTTAACAGCTGCACAGATTCCAAGAGAAGGAGCAAATGCTCAGGCTGGCCAGGCAGCTATTCTATGAGGGGTGGAAAATCTTTATCTTCTCAAACTTGAGTTCCAGCCTTGCCAAGAAGCGTGCGGCATTTCACAATGCCTGTCGATGCTAAATATTTCTATGAATTGCATCGCAGAGATGTCCGATTCACCTCTATTTTGTTGCAGCGTGGGTAGAATGGTGGGTAGAATTATTAGCTATGATTTAATGCTTCATTGACTAATCAAATCGTAATCCACGCATGTGAAACAGTAAAACTCAGGCTACTTCATTCATACTTAATCCATTCGACATGAAACTTACCATAAGCCCCCTGACAATATACAAACGGGACTGGTTAGCTGGATGGTTAGCCAGAAGGTTACATACTGCTGCTTTAACCATCCCTCAGTGCTTTGAATATTTTTTTATGTAAGTAACAAAATACCAATTTCCATTCGTTTTTTTTTTCAAATAGTGCAATATTTCTTATACAATAGAAATAGCCTGTGAGTTAAAAGCGGTTCAATTATGACAAACATCATTTAGTGATACACACCATCTTGTACCAGAACAACATTGCAATCATGTTGCTCCCCAAGGCTAAGGGTCATAAATAACAATTTTTAATTAGGTTAAAATATATCTCTGGAGCATTGATGGTTCAGTTAAATTAATGTTTTCCTAGTTTTAGTGACACTGAAACTATGCTGTAACTGTACCTGGACCTTTGACCATCTTCTCTCCTGTTGTGTTAAATGTAAGAGGTGTGAGAAGTGCTGTTGTTGTTCTGCATTGTTAACAACTTCGCAAAGGTTGTTAACAATGAAGAAGGCCATTTTAAAATGGATTTTGCACTACAAAACAAAACAAACAAAAAAATGTTTTGAAGACCCTCTAGTATAGCTTTGACCTAACCAATTACTTCGGAATTGTTTGTTTGACCTCGGAAAATGTTTGTTCTGCAAAGAGGGTTTTTGCTTGATTATTTTAGTATGCATGGGAAGTCTTGGTAATGTAGTAACTCATTGAGAACTGGGGTCTTCCTCTTGATTAATGATTTAGGTAAAGATGCATGGATTCTGACAACTGGATTTATGACACTATTGCCAAGTAAGTCCACCTTTGCATGAACACTGATACTATATTTGGCCAAGTGAGATGCACCTGGGCCTTGAAATGCTAGCCCTGAAACTCTACTCTGTACACCCATCAATTATGGAGTGAGCCAAGAACAGGAACGTTCACTGACACTTTCTTGTCTAAGAACCATCTTTTAAAAAATTCCTGGATCTGTTTCAGTACAATACTGATATGATGCTGGTTTCCTCTTCATCTCGAATGAGTGAGACTTGGTGTTTTTGTAATACACATTGAGACAAAATTTGCCAGCCCACAACACTTCTCTAGGTCTCATATTCATAAGGTTTGTCTGAATGTAAATCCCAGCTGCAGGGCACTCCTCTGCACTGCTAAGCAGGGAATTATAAGGACTTGTGTATTTTCTCTGCTGACTGATGGTCCTTGCTGGGTGGTCATATGCTGGGTGTCTTCTTTAACTGAGTAACCATAAGTAATGCTTTTTCTGCAAAAACTTCAGTAATTTACAAAAAACTACTAGTTTACGAGTAGTTCTAAATTTGAGAACTCATTTATATGATCTCGGCCATTATTCACTGGTTATTATAGTCTGTCGTACATTGGGGTTTTTTGCATTGTGTTTTGTCATTAAAGGGCAGGTAGTAATCAGGGGTTACACTGAGATCTGAGTGCTCCTCATCAATTATTAACACATCTTTTATTGGTTTGGCCATTATTCATAAGGCATAAATATGCTATGTCTTCCCTCTCAACCTGTTGTAGAGGTTTGGCTCAGAGCTGAGCCTAATCAAAATAATGTTGACCTTTATCTGCCAGCTGTAGAGTGATCTGCTTTTTTGATCTTCACAAAAATGCCTGATTCCATCTACGGATATTTAAACACATTTTTTTTCTTGTTTTTTTGTTTGCTCCTGTATGCTAGCATAGCTCTCGTTAAAGCCTTTTTTCAGAGACCATCTTTGATTCATTTAGTTTATTACAGTTGAATTTGTATTGTTGAACCTGTGCACTAGTTAACATTTTCATGTAAACACATTGGAACTGATTAAAGATTGCCACAGCTATATCAAGATGATAAAATCTAGAGCAGTGCTTCCAAATTCTGGTGTCCAAGTTAACCTGCACTGCACACCTGAGTGTTTTCCATGCTACAACACACTCTAAGCAACTCAGCAGCTAATGAACAAGTTCTTAATTTTTTTTAAATGGATGTGTTTGAGTGTTATATATAACATGGTTAAGGTTATGGTTAGGGGTAAGTTATAGGATACTACTACAAACCATTCTTTGCAGTTAGATCAACTACACTCTGCTATTTACTAGTAGTTGACATTGTAAATATACAAAGATATATTGCAGTACTTAAAACTGGCCTAGAGTTTATTTTAAGAGAGCCATTGTATCAGTATTCTATTATATAGCCACGTCAGTGCTGCCACGTCAGTTCAGGACAGAGCAGTGTGATATTGACTGGTTTTAGGCACATCACATCTCTGCTGTTTTAGGTTTGCATGGCTGAGTTCCTTACTCAGGTTGATTTGCATTTGTTTCCGAAGGACTGTGCACTGTGTCTGACGCTGGAAATGGCCAGCAGCTACATTAGTTTAAATAACACAATCAAAGGTTTTGTGATCAATAACCTCTCTCGCTCTCTCGCTGCCATTAGAAGGCAGGCAGACAATGGCCCACCACGGGACAATGTTATAGTGACATTTAACAAATATTTGAGATTGTGAAAAAACACAGTACTAGTTTACTGAGTGAGACTTGCTTTGATGCAATTTTTTAGGCTTGGATGAGTAAAGAAAGCTCTAATTGCTAAAGTGCTACAATTCTTCTCAAAATGTTGGAAGGAAAATTTGAAATGCTTCCCAAACCATCCAAAAGGCATGTAACAAATAACTCCCATAGTATTCTGTTCAAGTTCATAAAGCACTTAATCATTTTATAGATGCCTATGAGAATCATTTAGCTCAAAGGAACATAAAGTGTGGGACATAAAGTGTATCAGCATTGATCATAAACCTCAGGAAATAAAGTGATGACCAGCAAACATCCTTCTTTATGGTCCATTAGTAGGGAAAAAGACATTTTGTCTCTGATGAGTGAGAATGAACATGGTTCTGCACAAACACCTTACAGAGCATGGATTTTAGTGTGATTTTAGATTTTAGATTTTAAAGTGAACTACTATTGACTCTGAGTTCAAAATTCATGGCACACAGAATTTTTATTTAAAAAAATCACATTTGACATATTCCTTTTGGTTAAGAAGAAGGAGAAGAAAAAAATCATTGCTCTCTCACAGCACATGGTTTATCAAAAAGACAGCTGCAGCCAATGCTTTGTTCCTCTACCGATACAAAATTTCATGAACTGGTTGTATGTGTCTTAAGGCACAGGCTGTCTCTGTACAATCCCACTGATTCTGTGAGTAGCACTGATTAGAGTGTGCCCACATGCAGCATTCAGTAGTGTAATACAGAGCAGTGATTACTGCACCCCACCAACTACAAGCTGCCATCTAAACTCAGTGTTAATTACACCCCAGCCATGATCTGCCTATCCTCCTTCACTAAGCGTGAGCTTCAGCTTCTATTATCTCAGCCTGCATCTGCAAGGCAGCTGTATTCTAAAACACAGCCACTCTGAATATTATAAATCTCATTTGGAGAATATGATTCTATCTAAGTTATTTACAGCTGTTGTATACAGCCATCTTTACTAGTTTAAACACTATGGCCCTGATTTACTAAAGGTAAAAACAGGGTCTATGGAGGATCGCGTCTTTCTTATGAGCAAAATAGCACGTCTAGTCCATTTTGCATGTGTGCCCAATGAATATGCACCTAGAGGTGCAAAATATAGAACAGCGTCAATGCAAATAGATGAATTTAGCACCCGCAGTGTGATTAACCAAGCCTGAGAGTCACTTCGAGAACGGCGATTGCGTGTGCAAATTCATTCGAAAAAAAGGGCAGGTACCAAATTTGTGAAAACCCATTTCTGCCATTTGAAGACAAAATAAACCCATTATTTTGTTAAAGTTTCTCAAAATTATGCCTCAGTATCTTAAAGCAATAAGAAAGTTTGTCGAAATTAGGAATTAATATTATCGTGGTAATCCTAACCCTAACCCTAACCCTAACACTCCTGTCTGAATTCTTTTATTTTTTCCACAAAATGAGTCAAAGGATCAGTTAAAAGAAGTCAAAGATGAGCGTGGATATTGCATATTAAAAGAGAAAATAACTTGTTTAGAACCTTACTGTGCCAAAAATATGAATTATTATTATTATATGAAGTAATATCCAGCTGCAGCCGCACACACCAAAACTTCAGCTCGGCCAAAAGAAGCCCCTACACCATACCGTATCTGAAATTATCACAGTTTATTTTCACTAATAAACTGTCACCTATTGTTCATGTTAATAGAACAGAACACAGAAACAGCCTTTACTGGAGTGAAGCATTGTGGGCCACAGGGACGGGCCCATTCTTAAAGTAATGCACCATCACCAATCAGCATCCCTATTCTGATTCATGATTGCCATGAAATAGAGGGCCATTAAGCTAAATCAAATTCTCAGAGATATATAATTTAATAGGGTCCAAAACAGCCAAGTCAGTTGAGTGGGTCAGCAGTTACTGACTGTGACATATCAGTTCCTGCAGCTAATTTGCACTGGGAAATATGGATTTTGGGTTATTTCCGAAGCTCAATTCTCCTCAAATGCTCCCAACAGATTCAAAGGTCATTATCCAGGATTATGTATAATACTAACCCTTATGGTCTATAAATGTGGAGTCACTAACTTCATAACTTTTTTTGCCATTCCTGAAGCACTTTCCAAGTGCAGTTATTGATTTCATTCAAACATCAGGTTGTCATCAGTTAAAGAAAAGAGTGCTTTGTCCATTTAATTACTCTTTCATCTTATACTGTAATACAGCATAATATTAATTTGCATTGCTTTAGCAGAAACCCTGATTTAGTACTTTGTAGATAAAAACGTAAACTGGACATGATCACATGAGCCAGTTCATAAGGAACTGAGTTCTGAGACTGGGCAGTGAATACAACAATGGTATAAAGCAAATGCAAAGCCACTTGGGTAATGTTTTCTATTCTATTGTTCTACTGTAATCACTGTTTCATGAGTTGTAAGCAGTTCAAGCCATGTCACATAAGAGTGTGCTGATTAAACATCATGTAATAGCATTTAAGTATAAAAGAGTTAGCATTTGTATGTATTCATCACATATCCAAACACACAAACTACACATACTGCTGAATCTCTGTCACAAAAAGCATAGTAAAGGTTTCTGTAAATACGAAAATGAACAATTCTAGAGGCTAATTTAGCAGAGCCTTTAGCAAATCTTGTTGCATGTTAAAGGAATAGGATCCACTGACATTAAAACTATACACATGCATAATGCATACATTATCAATTTCATTAGAAGATTCATAACCTAATAAATTATCTGCTATGTCTTTTTCTTTCATACCTTATAATTGGTGGATAAGAAGACTGCAGACAAGAAGCCACAGATCTCTAATCAATACACTTCAGTCTGCATGAAGACAGTAGGCAGTCTAACGAAAATCCCTAGTCGGACAGTCTGTACAGACAGCTCATTGATTGGGCACGATCCTTCCTACCCTCTTAAATGAAACCAGGCAAGATAGAGTCTGTTTAAGTAGGAAGTGCAATATTGACCATAAACTATAAGCTAATGGCTCATGTTGTATTTTTATTATAGAATTAAGCACCCTTAATTGAATTGGATTACTTATTATCTATGTTATGGCAGGCAATGAGAGCTTGGCATCTGCGTAATGCTAGGTGCAATAAAAGAGTCACATATTCTCTTTATATCAAAGCCTTTCACCAACTGAGCTGCTAATGTACTTTGAAAACATTCTCTACATTAAATCTCTCTCATGCTTAGGACCTAAATGGATGTGTGGTAAGAGGGAGCTCTGTGTGTTGGTGCCTCACAGCTCCAGAGTCTGAGGTTCGGTCCTGAGCTCTGGTTATTGTCTGTGTGGAGTTTCATATGTTCTCCCCATGTTTGCATGGGTTTTCTGGGCACTTCGGTTTCCTCCCACCTCCCAAAAAAAGAACATGCAGGTAGGTGGATTGGCTACTCTAAATTGCCCCTAGGAGTGTGTGTGTGTGTGTGTTTGTGTGTTGTGCCCTGAGATGGATCCTATACAGGGTGTATTTGTGCCCTGCGTCCAGTGTCCAGGATGGGCTCCGAATCCACCGCGACCCTGACCAGGTTGAAGTGATTACTGAAGATGAATGAGGACAGTTTTTCCTTTTGCGTTAGGTCTCATTTCAATCATTGTCATTATTTTTGGGAAAAATCATTACATTGAATTTTGTACGTTAGCCACATGAACCAAACCACAATAATATTTTCCTGTTCCGTTCCTGTATCTATTCTCAGTTAATTGTTCCATAACAGGAAGGTATTACACTAAGGTCAGTGTTGATTGTTGAAATTGTGAAGTAGAAACCACAAAAGAGTCCTTTGTTAACAGCTATTGTTTAACAGAATATAAGAACCTCCCTCTGGACGCCATTCTGCAGTAACAAGGTCAGGGTCAGGACTGATGCTTAGACGCTCCGCTCCAGTGTGCAGAATGAGCACATTTCTTAAGCAAATAAGATCAATTCCACAGAACAGTAAAAATAAACCTAATACATGGTCATACAACATATAAGAGTAGTAAAAGTTTCTTATAGTTTGTCTTTTATGGTATGTCAATAGTTAGTAATATGAAGAGATTAATTCAAGTGATTTCATTCATTTTAAAGGCAAATGTTAAGAAATAAAATAAATTAAAATAGTATACAGTATCTTGAAGAAAACTTTAAGGAAACGTCTGTCTTATTGTCCAAGCTATGATGAGGGAGCTGGTAGTCAGTAAATAGGTAGACAGTAATGGGCTCTAGTTTTTATTGCACTTTTTTCATATTCTAATCTAACATGAGACATTCAAAGAGTGTAAATTAGGAATTTGTTTTCTATTCAGGTGTACAAAAAAATGTTCAGTCTTTGCCTTACTTTGCTTCCATCTAGGGGTCAAAAGTGGTTCACAACGCTGTAAAAATCTATGTCGTGGAATCCTGTAAGGTCTGCTCCCAGGGGACTGCACAAGGTGGTGCAATTAAAAAGCAGTTTCATAAAACAGCCTCACTACCAAACGCAGTCTGCTATGAAAACAATGTACAGCTCTTCCACTGCAGATCCATCAGATTTCGGAAACCATGTAAAGTGTTCTCAAAATTGTTCGCATAGACAATTTGATGGACAATTTTGGTAAAAGCCAAGAATATACAGAACTGTTGTCATCAAAACATTGCCAGATGTAATGTACATGTATATAAATTATACATGCATGTTTATATACATCATATATGTATAAAGTATACGTGTTAAGATTTTGACTCAGGTGGATGTTTTAATATTGGACTTTCACTAATTAGTAGAGTGATATCACATCAAGTGAAGGTTTTACATCATTATGAGTTGAGATGGGTCAGCAAAAAAGTCATCTGCAGTGATGGCTACACATTTGTAAATTAGACACATGCAAACTATGTTTGCAACTCATAAAAACATAGACATATAGGTATTCAACCTTTTTCTAAAAAGTGAAATTAAATGAAATGCCATGTTGTAGATAAAGTAAATACCTAGTTTCGGATTTCACAAGTAAATCCTTAACTGACAGAGTGCCTTCATTTCAAGAGCTTCAGTTTAAAATCAAGTTGGACCAGAAATACAACTTTAGCTCCCTGAGATTCTACCTGAATAATCATGAATAATCAAATGAACTTTGAATGCAAATCACACTGGTTGCTCCGGTGACTCCAATATTTCTGTGACTCCCAGAGTGAGTTGTCCTATTTTCTGTTTTGCTACACCAGTGCTGGCGAGCATTTGTTATGCAGCTACTAACGCCAGCAGTGTGACACACAGCAGGGGTGATGGAGTGATGACTAGCTGCTCTTTTAGTCTCACCTGGATCCCCTGCACTGCTGAAATGCAATCAGATTGCCTTTTTTGGGTTGTAGAGTGTTTATATTAAATTCAAGTCCAGTCACTTTCACTGAGGTGGCCAAATGCAAATGACGTCCCTCAGCAGTGGTAGACTCACAAACAATCTCAAACCATCTCCAGTAGCCATTTAGCCAGAATGTAGCTAAGCCTGCCTCGTGGAGTCATTGATTAATTAAAGGGAAATAATTAAGGAACAAATATAACTGTGTGGTACTAAACATGAGACAAATTTAAGCGCTGTTATCCACATGTTTTCCAATGCTATTGTGCAGTGGTGGTACCAGTTAGAATCCAAGCACCTGGATTTCATGATGAAACTGAATCAGAACCAGAGATCTTTGTAGAACTAGAAGCAGGTGAAGTCGAGACTACTGCTCTTTAGTCAGGCTAACCAGTCGAGCACTTTCGTCCCACAGTCTCTGCGCCACCTCGTCATCTTTAGCTTCTGGAGCAGGCTCCTTCTCAGCACAGTCGCTGTAATGCAAACACGCACACTCACATGAACACTAAACAATAGTACATCTGTACCATTTCAGTTATCTAGAACTTGGTTTAACAATTAACATCACATTGATAGAACATTACATTGGATGCTATCATATAGGGGCCTATTTGTGCCATTAAATAACCAATTAATCAATAGATAATACAATCGACAAATCAGTAATTAATTTATTAATCAACTAAGTAATGTACACAGCAATAGATAAATCCATAAATAAATAAAAACAAATTTATAATGAAACAATTAAAATAAAAATGAACAAATTATTTGATAAAAATAATATTTAATTAGGCATTTTTAATTTGTTCTACTGCCCTTTATACATACAGTTTGTCCTCTGTGTCAAGGAGGCAGGGACCCAAACTGCAGCCAATTATTTCACAGATTGTTAAAGAAAAGCTGTCATTGGTCAAAGCTGTCTGAAGTTGTTGCTTCTCATCAACCATAACTTTAGACCATTGTCACAATGAGTAGTGCTTGCTCAGTAAGCAGCTAACTAGCAATCATCTCCAAACAAAAAAAATTCAGAGAACCAGCCAACAACTTACATTTACATTACATACCATCATAACATTATATTTACATACTATCACAACTACCTGAAGTAGCATCCAGACTTGTCCTCCAGACCCTCTGTCACAGCACAGTAGATGGATGTCTGTGCACCCTGCCAGGGCGTCTTCATCAGCAGGAAGGAAAAGAGGGAGAGTATAGTACTCAGGAGGGGGTACTGAGACCGCACATGGCGGCCCAGCTCCGTGTGGATCACTCCAGGGTGCAGGCTGTAAGAAGTCACCCCAGTACCTTTGGAACCCATAATGGAGCAACAAATAAAATACACTGATACTGTTTGTGTATTTCAAAACACAGTGTTAGGTATGCTATATTATGTATACTTGCACTTAGTTTTGCATTTAGTATCTTTGCAAAATAAAATAAATACATGTATGAGCAATTCCAGAGGTCCAATGATTAACTCTAAAATAATGGTGGCAACCCCATGATTAGCTCAGCTGCATTTTACCTTTCATCCTACGAGCAAGTTCTCTGGAGAAGAGCACATTGGCAAGCTTGCTCTGTCTATAGCTATCCAGAGAGTTGTATGGCCTCTTGTCAAAAAGTAGATCATCAAAGTGAATCTTTCCTGCATGAAAATATTCACATATTTCAGAATATAATGGTGAAATTATTTTTATTCATCAGCATAAATTCTCCCTGTGTTGTCATTGTTGTCAGAGAATTATGGAATTATTGTGCCTTTAATACTCAAACTTTGACAGATCTCTCAAGAATCTTGGTCTCACTGAGCTTTATTTAAAAAGAAATTACCGCCAGCGTGTGCAATGCTGGATACAGTCACCACGCGACTTGGGCTGGAGCTCTTAAGAATGCCCAACAGGAGATTGGCAAGCAAGAAATGGCCCAGATGATTGACAGCCAGCTGTGTCTCATAGCCATCCTCTGTGATCCACTTTGGACACATCATTACACCTGTTACAAAAAACACTTCTTTACAGATTTACAAAATAACTCCTGTATTAAATACTTTACAGTTAAGTATTGGTTAATTAATCTGTCAAATTGTTGGATGTTAAGGCAATCAGACTTGTGATATAGACATTATACCATTCATCCAAGGGGATTCAGCAATTCAACTGAATGGTGGAAAAGAATTCAAGATTATACCACATGTCCCATCACCTTGACATACTATTGGACATACTACTATTTCACAATGACCTGTATGACTGAAATCATTTATAGACATTGCTTATTTGGTTATTGCTGTAGATCAGAGGCGTACTCTGTATAAAGAATGTTCACAGTAAGCCAGGTAATCAATCAACAAGCACCTTTTACACTAAATTAAGTTTTGTGTGTATAAAAGTGCACCTGGCTTTGTTAATATTATATCTATCTAATATTTTGTAACTTAACCTGGCCTAGAGTTCTACAACCCTTCACCACCTTCTTGAGGCGTGTTAGTTGCTGGAATAGAACTAAAATGTGGACCTACTTGTGTTCCTCAAGGCTGGAGATGGAACCTCTGATGACAGATTCTTTAACTCACTATTTTCCAAATAAAAAGGTCTTGGCAGATGACCGCTCAGCATTTACCTGCATTGTTTATGAGAATATCCAGTCGGTCCTCTGTGGCTATGAACTCTTTGGCAAACTCGCGAACGGAATAAAGGGAGGCTAGATTCAGGTGTCGGATGACCACATTCCCATTTCCTGTAGCTCGCCGAATCTCTTGCGCAGCTACGTCAGCTCGTGTCAGGTCCCGGCAGGCCATCACCACCCGAGCCCCTTAAATTTACACACCACTAATAGCAAAGAGCAACATGACAACATGGCATGGTGAGCAGCTGTAACGGTTTTGAATGATGTCTCGTACCTCGGCGAGCCATGTCCTGTGCTGTTTCTTTGCCAATGCCAGTGTTGGCTCCAGTAATCAACACTGTCTTTCCATCAAGGCGAGCTTGACTTGTGCATATGCCACCAGCAATCCATTTCCACATCAAGAAAAGGCCTGCAGAAGAGACAGACAAAGCAGTTTACAACACACTGTTCACTGACACAGTTTTAGAAATATTCAACAGCCCGTCTGGCACCAACAATCATGCCACGGTCAAAATCACGGAGATCACATTTTTTCCCCATTCTGATGGTTGATGTGAACA
>JAOUQW010000042.1:10794298-10821758 GCA_028565825.1 Olivaichthys viedmensis | reverse complement strand
AAACTAGAGACTATTGTGCGTGAAAATCCCAGGAGATCAGCAGTTTTAGAAATACTCAACAGCCCGTCTGGCACCAATAATCATGCCACGGTCAAAATCACTGAGATCACATTCTTTCCCCATTCTTATGGTTGATGTGAACATTACCTGAAGCTGCTGGTCCATATCATGCAGTATCTGCATGATTTTATGCATCGTGCTGCTGCCACACGATTGGCTGATTAGATAATTGCATGAATGAGAAGGTGTACATGTTCCTAATAAAGTGCTTGTTGTGTGTGTGTGTGTGTGTGTGTATGTATATATATATATATATATATAGATAGATAGATAGATAGATAGATAGAGAGAGAGAGCTTTTGTTTGTTTTGCATATTTGTTTTGCTTATTGAACAATATTTTCTCTCTCATCCATTTTTACTGTCTAAGCAGTGGGGATGAACCCATTTTTTTATTTTCACTATGATGCTGATATCAGAGCTTTGAGTATCAAAAACAGATGATGATCTGATACTGACTTTTTCCACTTTGATAATGGCAAAAGCTGAGAATGCCCAGTTTTCCGCTAATATATTTAAGGTGGGAAATAATGGTCCTAACTAAGCTACTTGACGACATAATAAGTTAAAATACGTACAACAAGCGACATCCTCACAGTAACTGAGCATACACTCTGTAAGTGTTTGTCGTTAAGTAATGCAAAATATTGAAAATTAATGACAGGTGTGACGGTGACATACTTTAAGACAATACGTATCCGATGTTAACATGCATGATCTGTGTTGAGTGTCAACATCACACCTATTCACAGCAAGTACAGAAAAATACATGAGTGAATCTGATGGGGCAATATTTCAAAGCCAATCCCATAGCAGGTGTTATAAGCTAATAATGGTACAATACCAACACTTGCGTGTCAGATTGGCGCATTTGTACTAAACAACAATTAGTTGTATTCTGTGGGTTCTTGTTGAATTGATGATCGGGACACTTTCTGTGCAGCCAGGTGTAAAATTTGTGAGTGGGCCTTTGAGAGTGAACCTGTTTTCCTGCAGCACATGAAGAACACTCACAAACCTGGAGAAATGCCATACATCTGTCAGGTGAACTACCTCTAATGGAACAATTTCCTTTTCCTTTCTTCTTGTAAATTCAGTGTGTTTCTCATCTAGTTAAACATGGCTGTGTTTTGTTGCCAATTGTGATATTTTCAGCTGTGCCAGTATCGATCTTCGCTCTACTCTGATGTGCATAATCACTTCTGCACGTGGCACGAGGACACCCGCTACCTGCTCTGCATTTACTGTCTGAAGGTCTTTAAGAACTCCAGTACATACCAGCAACATTTCTTTCGCCATCAGGTAAATAAGGGTGTACATTCTTTATAATTAAATTGTAGATGCTCCATAAATGTGTATACATTTATCTCTTATAGAAGCATAACAAATCATTTGACAAGTGTGTTCGCTTTTGCTTGCAGAAATCAACAGTTTACCATTGTAACAAATGCAGACTTCAGTTTCTCTTCGCGAAAGAGAAAGTTGAGCATAAAGTCAATCACCACAAGACCTTCCGCAAGCCAAGTCCACTGGAAGGGCTCCAGGCTGGGACTAAAGTACGTGTCAATACCCTTATTCATCAGATTAATCCAGGGTCAAATACAATGTAGTACCTTTTTAATGGAACGTTTTCCTCCATGTTATCATATTTAATATTGCGACGTTGTCGTTCTGGCTGGTGCTGTTCACGTCTGACCACTCTTTCAATTATCTCTCTTGACTGTCTGTCCAGGTGACCATTAGAGCGTATGCAGGGCAGAAAAAAACTGCAGGTCAAATGGGTTCTAAAACAAGTAAAGAGCATACTAACACTGAAAGGAACATGAGCACTGCTCAGCCTGGTCGAGCTTCCTCGGTTCACTCCACTGGTGACCAGAAACTGCTGGTACCACAAAGCACTGGACCTGGGAAAAAGCAGATCACCAAGATGTATGACTTTCTGACCAAGTTCCAGGAGCATAGGTGAGTTCATAGCTTCCTGACAAATTGTATGTAAATGACACACTCTCACACACTCACAGCTGTACAGTGGAGTTCCTGTCCACTAGAAAGCGCTGTAGTCAAAAAAGCAGCACAATTCATTGTTTTAGGTCCCCCAGGTAGTCTTTTTTCTTTTTTTTTTTTGTCCCAACAGGGCTGCTAGCTATCCTTAAGTTTCTCTTTTGAGCTTGGATGACTGTCTTTATGTAATAGCACAAGCTGAGGTGACATTTTGATACAAAAGTTGGAATATAAATAAAAAATATATTTTATATATTTTTATAATATATATTTTACAGTTGAGTGCCAAAGCTTTCATCAACTTGAAATCCATCTGCTATATCAAATTTCTGGTGAAAACAAATGAAAAATATACTTCTGTATATTAGTTTACCTACAAAACAGATTTCCGTGTTCATGTCATGTCGTTTTCCTATTTAAAACCAGTTTAAACATGGTTTAAATATTACAGCAGTTGAGTAAGGAGGTATTCTTATTAGCAAGCACAGAAGTTTGCATCCCGTTGACATGCATTACTTAATTTGCTTGAATGTGCCCCATTAAGGTGACAACAATCAACATGTGTTTACTTTGTCAGGTCTTATTTAAGGCATGAAATGTTAAACAGGCTCAGTCTCTGTCAAGAGTCAATGGGATCCTGGAAAACGGAAATGGGATTGGAAAAAACGGAATGGAAAACAGCTGTCGCAAAACGAAAATATTTTTTTATTATATTTCACAGATGTGGAGATGGTTATAAAAAGATATCAACGTGTTTAGGGATAAAATTACCAACAGTAAAAACCATCATTCAGAAAAGGAAGAAACATGGACACAAAGACAGGACCAAAGAGTGAAAAATAACCAAAAATCCAAAACAACCATAATATACAAATTATGACCATTTTCGTTGCGATAATGAATCTGTTTAATGTCTAAGGGTATGCAAACTTTTGCACTCAACTGTATCATGTTGAAATAAAATTTAAGTTAAAATCTAGCCTTCAATTTAGGCTTTAGTCTACCAGACCCACGTGTATTTAAGCAAATATAAAACTAAATGAATTGGTAGCTCAACTGAGACTGTTTTGTTTGTTACTAGTATTGATATCAGAACATTCAACTAATCTTACCGTATCCCTGACCACCAGATTTCCCTCTAATGATTGGGGCAAAGGGGTGCAGTCAATAACTACAAAAAAATATGCATTAGCAGTTTGTAATGCTAAAATAGTGCCAATCATTTGCAGCAACGCTTTCATTTGCAGAGTGCATTATCTTGTTTTTCTTCTTTGTCCCCTCAACCCCTGCCAGTTCTACAGTATGTTCTGTGGTGTTAACAATTTATGCTGCATTGTTGGTGTCAAAGTCAGAGATGACAGAATTTACAGTAAATAGACAGTAAAAGTTTGGCAGGATTTTACATCCCTTCATTAGTTATTTGGCACAACTACAACTTTAGACGGTGAGGGTTTTTATGTACTGTTCACTAACCTTTAGTGTTGAAACGTGATTCTTCACGCTTGGAGCTCTACGTACACACTCAGGGGAAGAAAAAAAAGGTACTAAACTGTACCATTACTTGTCACTGGAGCAGCACCCCTCAAGGGTACATCTTTTGTTCCTTTAGTATGCATCTTTCACCTGGGAAAGTCAATGTAGTGTACGTTTTAAAACTTATTTAATGTATAAAATTAGACCTTAAGGACCACTGTTGTATCTTTTTAAATAAATAGGTTTCTCAGGTGAACGATTCCTGCCAATGGTACAAAAGACCCCCAGTGACGAGCAGTGGTACGGTTTGATACATTTATGCACTCTCCATAAAAGGGTATGTTTTTTGAAGCTGATTGCTTTCATGTTTTGAATTTCTTGTCTATAACTTTGTAAGAGAGAGGGGGTCATTGAGAAACACTTTTTCTCTCTGTCTGTGTGTGTGTGTGTGTGTGTGTGTGTGTGTGTGTGTGTGTGTGTTTCCCCTTCCTTTTTTCCTCAGAGCACTGTTGGGGAGACAGAAGTGTGTGGAGTGCACCTTTGACATCCCAGACTTTGCCAATCACTACCCTACATATGTCCACTGCTCATTGTGCACATACAGCACATGCTGCTCCCGCGCATATGCTAACCACATGATCAAGTAATTCATTATAACACATTCTTATGTCTGTATTATTAAAGCTAAAAAAAAAGTAAAGAAAATACCTTCGTGTTTGTTTTTCCATTTAGTGCTTTGTTTAAAATTGTTATTCATAAAGCCTCTAGTTAGAGGGTCTTTACCCAGGATTTTATTCAGTGGTAACTAGAATTTGTGTCTGTAATTTATTTCAGCAGTCACGTCTCAAGCAGAACCCATAAAGCTCGTTCTAAAAAGGGGCCTCTGAGGTAATGTCTTATGATTATGCTCATCCCCTTTGTAGTTGTAAATGAACAAATTGCATGCACTGATGTTTGTTTTTTTTCTGAGAGATGACTTCCTTTTACAGTTGGTTAAAGCTGACATGTGCATGGTGTAACTACAAGACCACTCGGGGAGACCTGATGGCCAAGCACTTGGCCCAGTTCCCAAATCACTCTTACTGTGTCTTCGGTCTGAAAGGTGAGAATGATTTCAGACATTACTAACATTAGACATACAGTGCATTCTGTAAGGAATTGAACATTTGATACAATTTTTGGGGGTACTTGGATTTTAAATGAAACAATCACTATGACATAAAAGTGCAAAATATCACCTTTTAAACATATTTACATAAATACTCTGTGAACCATATAGGAATGACAACCCTTTTTATACATATTTCCCTCATTTCAGGCAGCCATAAGTAATTGTACAAATTAACAATTTTATATATAAATATCATATTTAGCACTTGGTTGCAAATACTTTGCAACCTTTTTTATGCCCACTGTCCTCATTCCATCACTCTAATACAGGTCTTCATCTCATCCGTCTATATGACTTTATCCTAGAAGTCTAGAAGCAAACTAACCTGGCTTCCACTACTAACTAGTGTGCTTCTTATTAAACTTTCTGGGGTCATTCCGGTGTAATTTTCTATTTATGGTGATCTATGCCTAGATCCTTGATTGTGTTTTTTTTCTTCCTTATTAACATTTTTGGTCATCTACTACTGTAAATCTTCCACAGTTTACCGGGTGGTTTATCGAAGCTCACCAGTGCATTCTGGCTTTGTAACAATGTACATCAGTCAGTTTTGACACAGCTAATGTTTCTGGTTGTTTTTTTAGTTATATGATGGCCTGCTTTACTGTCATCAACACTTCTCTTCACATATGACTGTTTTTTTAATAATACAGTTAGTTTAAGAATGCCACAACAAGCACTCCATGTAAAAAATGCTCCTTTTGTTTTAGACAAGTTTTAACCAACTGCTTGGTGTTCCACCAAGCAAACGAAACCACTGCTTGCACTGTGTATTAATAATTTTACAATATGGAATGGGAGGAAAGAAAGTGCTGAGTTCATGTACACCATTCTATCCCACATTTTTGAGCTGAGCAGTTTTTGTTTTAATTCATGCACTTTTGTGGTCCTCATATTGAGCGATGCCATCAGCAAACTCCAGGTTCCACCTGGAATGCCACAATAAGGATAAATTCTAGACCTTTTATTCGCTCTGCACAGGAACTGAGCAGTCAACTGTCCAATTACTTGCAGTCCTTCAAAGCATAGATATATATGGATAGTGCTGTGATTTCTGTATGGTTCACCAAGTACCATGTAAATACCATCCAAGTATCCTTAAAAATTAAAGCTGACATTATGCACTAACCCGATAGATTTAGCTTCTTTTCAAATCCTGGCATTTAAAACAATGGCATTGTCCATTTACGTAGACTACACTGTATGTCGGAATGACTTTGTTTTCCAGTCCATGCTGCCTGCGTTCTAAAGCTTTTATGTACTTATTGAGTGTAGCCTAATTGTCGTATTCACCAATGGCTCTTTTCCACTATCATGCTTTAGCCATGCCGCACCGTTCCGCACTGAGTTGTATTTTTTATTACACATTTGCAATGGGAAATGCCCGAGCTGACCAGCAAGCTCTGTTCACGTCACAGTCGACCGATTGCCTTAAACATGGTCATGCAGGCAACAGATTTGTTAACCGATGTAGAAGGCATGGGTCTGTTTTAAGGTACTCCACTGGCTCAAGCCTCCCAACAGGTCAAGTTAAGTAACGCCTTTCCCCATGCCCTGCAAAAATTTGGTTGTTTACCAAGGCTGGCATGAGCAACTGTCCTCTGTCTGCATGTTAGTGGAAAGGTGGCCTATTATAGTCATATAAAAATATATTAAAAGGTAATGTAAAACATTGCTTACACAATTCCATCTGTATACCATCTGAACGAAGACAGCCAGAGAGGGTTCTAAAAATCTTTAAAAGAAAATAATTTTTATAAAGGATTGTACAACAAGGAACTATCAACTGCTTTTGAACTCTTTCAAAAAAAGCTAACTGGCACATGGGAACCACTTTAGCATTGAGCATAGTGTTGTAAAGTGGAGTAGTAGTGGTCATAAGGCTCCAAAAAGAAGACTAACTGTGTGTTCCTATGATCCCTCCCCTCCCCTACAGAGTGTCTGGAGACTGATATTGAGTTCTGCCAGGTGGAGGAGGAGGAGGAGGAGGAGGAAGTGGAAGGAGCTAATGATGTTGAGGCAAAGACTGACTGGTTGTCCATGGAGCACTGGAGCGTTCCAAGTGATGGAGGATCTGTGCCAGAGTTCACAGACAGCAGTGGGCCCCAGCATTCAATGGCTAAGAGCAGTGATGTCCTTGAGTACTTCCAGCTACTATTCCCCGACAACCTCATAGAGCAAATTGCCAAGGAGACCAATGCGTATGCTGAGGTCCAGCGCTATCTAGGCAGAGGGGACCCCACTTGGCAACCTCTTACCAGTGAGGAGGTCAAAGGCTTCATAGGCCTGTCTATCCTGATGGGGCTGCAAGTTCTCCCAGAGCCAGAGATGTATTGGTCCTGGGAGCATTATCATAGCTGTTCCACCTTCTACAGGACCATGTCTGCTGCACGATTCAAGCAGATCAGCATTCATATTCGGATGAGCAGCATGCTTGCAAAGGAGGACCACAATGTGGACAAGCTATCTTTCTTCCAGGCCATGTTGAAAATCCTGGAGACTAGCATGCGCAGAGCTTACAAGCCAAACAAATGTTTGACTATTGATCGGACTTTACTGCGAGCCCATGAGAATGGAGCTGATGGGGAGAAGTGTAGAAACTCTCAACCACGAATATGGCTCATGTGTGATTCAAAGTCAGGGTACTGTCATAAATTGCTAATCCTGACAAAACAGAAGAAGAACAAAGACTTGGGCAGCTTGGTTGTGCCATATCTCGTAAGGGGCCTTGAAGGTAGACATCATCAGATTTTCATGTCCAGCCTGCTAACAAGTGTCCCTCTCATGAAGATGTTGCACAAAAATAACATATACTGCTCCAGCTCCCTCTCCACATGTAGCCCAGTCCTCCCTAAAGACTTCTGGGATCAGCCTGCATTAAAGAACACTGGGGATTTTGTTCATTTTGAGCACCCCCCTGTGCTGGTTACCAGATGGAAAGATGCAAAAGAGATGTTCTGCCTTTCTACAAATGCTGTGGCCGGCCAGCCAGACAAAGTGTGGAGGAGGTCCACCAGTAAGGCAGGTGAACTCTCCACCATCTCAAGACCACTGGCCTTTAAGCTGCTTCAAGATAACATGCGTGGTGTGGACATCTGCAGTCAGCTGCTGGCCTGCAACCAACTAGGTGGATTGGTCCTGGACACAAACTGGCGGCGTCTCTTCTGGTTCCTAGTCAACTTGAGCATCATTAACTCCTTCATTGTACTACGAGAGACTCGGAAAGGCAACCCACCTGGATGGCTTCAGGGAGGCCACTTCTCCCAAGCCAACTACCGCAAACGCTTGGGATACCAGCTGGCCAAGTGTGCTGAAAGACAAGCGCTCCAGAAGGAAATTAACAATGACCAGTTTCATCAAAGAAGATCTGAGGGTAGGAGAGAAGCTTCTGAGACTTCTGAGGGGGTCAGACATCGTTTAGCCAAAATTAGTTTTAGGACCAGAAGATGTAAGAATTGCAACCTAAAGAATCAGCGTCATGAGAGTGTGTATGGCTGCACTGCTTGCCAGGTCAACCTGTGCAAGCATACCCGCTGCTTCTGGGACTTCCATGGTTTCCCTGCAAATTTCAAAGGTTATGAGGCCTAAAAGCCTGAGTATGAATGAATGAGTTACAAAGGTTGAGAGAACTAACATTTCCTAAATGATCTTTGTTGTTAAAAGATCTCTGACTTATTTTTACCTTTTCTCTACAGGTAATCCAAAAATTGGATTTCTGGAGCCTAAGAGGTATGTCTTTGTCACTTGTATGGGGGTAATAAAACTGGTTTCTCAGAAGAATATTAATTTCAATGCGCGAGTCAGCATGAATTAATGAATAGTGATTTAAAAAATCATCTTGGTTTTGTCTGCAAACAAATTATGCAGGTACAAATATTTCAAGTGGGCATTCCGACTGCCTTATGCGTCAAGCATAAATTAGTTGCGCCTAATACGCTCATATCAGCACCACATGCATTCTTATGCAACTAGCATGTCAGTGTCACTGCTGAGTATGGTCCATCACCTATATAATATCTGCTCAGGTCCTATGGTGGTCCTTTTTCACTGATGGATGGGTTAGAGCTGAGCTGACAAATTATGTATAGAAACAAATGAGCTACAGTCAGAAATTGCATACCCACAAAGTGCATCTATATGATGGGTTTACCTGATAAAATAGCCAATGAGTGTAGCTACAAGGTAGGGAGTACCTAATAAAGTGGCCACTAAATGTATATAGATATTAAGAGCATTAGTTATTTTCACACTCCTGCCAGACTGGTATAGCATCAAAATACCGGTAATCTGGCCACAATAGAGAGTCCCAAGGCAAAATGTAAATAGGCAAATGGTTGGTAATGATATATATTGCAATATGCACAGAGGAAAAGACTCGAAAATGAGCAAAATGGCAAACAAAGCATGGTTTTAAGTACTGAATAGGTAATTGTTATTAGACCACTGAGGCTGTGCTCTGGAAAACCTGGAGTAGCTGTACAGCACGTTCTGTTTGCTCATTATGATTTATTTTGGTACATTTGTTATCTGGTTTGTTTACCTGCAAAAATGTGTAAACCATGATGTATAATATTACAAGCCAAAATTGTGAAAATATCTAGTAAAATAAGCTTTGGGGAAAATAAGCTTCTGAAGCATCCTGTTTATTAAATATAATTTATTTAATCATTATTATCCTGCATTCACACTGACTCAGGTGAACACTTAAACGTTTAAATTGGCATGTACTTTGTAAGGCTTCTTCACTGGCTTCCAGTTGGAGCCTGTATCCCATGCATAATTATCAATATATTTAGGCACTTTGTGCCTAACTTTGCGCCACTTTGGGCCACTTTGCGCCCCCTTCTATCTCTCTCAACTTCTCCTTCCTTACACATGTTCACTCATATCCTCTGATCTGGTCTTCTTACCAGCCCTCTCAAACCTCTCTACAGTTGGCGCACCAGATACTTCAGCATCACTTCCTGCGAACTTTAAAATGCACTACTTCAACACCCCAGAGACCGCACAAACCTTGCTTCATTCAAAACAAAAGAGACGCATGTTTACACAATGTTTTCTTTCCCACGCACAAGCCTAATATTTTTCAACCCTTTCCCTCTTCCCTTTAATGCCCTAGCTTTTTTCAGTTCAGTCAAGTCTTCCTTGTCTTTTTCCCATTGCCTATTTATACATGCCTTTTATGCCGTTTTCACTGTTTCTCTATTCTATGTTGGTATGCTAATTACATTTTTTTATTATTATTATTATTATTTTATAACTACTCTTATGATTGCTTTTAAACAGTTTTTGAAAGGTGCTATATTGCTGAAATGTAGTATTATTAATATTTTATAATATTTTAATAGTCGATTTAACACATTATTTCTTTTGATTGGTTGTAGACTAAACCTTGATTTGGAGCATGTTGAATGAATGGGTAGCATTTAAAGGCAAAGTCCAGCCAAAAAAAAAATCAATTGTACAATTTTACCCTTACCCAAACGTAACCCAAATCATTTTTGGGTGACACAGACTTGCATTACTTGTTAGATTTGTTAGATTCGCAGCTCCTGTGCTCAGCTAAACAAAAGAACTTCAGGCATCAAACATGTCTTAGCTTATTTATTACGTTTGTGATGAGGGAATTGTGTATATTTTATTTTTGGCTGAACTACAGTATTTCCTTAACACTTAGGCTTGTAGCCTACTTTTAACTTCCAACAATATGTTATATTTAAGATATGTTGAAAAACACTGGTGGTCATATTTAATACATACATAATGTGAAGAAATAATGCATAATTTAATTTGATGATAAACAGGCTACACCAACCATATCTGTGCACTTTGTAGGTATATGATTACTGACTGTAAACCAAATTTGTCAGTCCCCCTCTATCCTGTCCAACAATGGAAAGGAACCACTATAGGACCACTGCTGACCTGATGATATTTGAGTGGTGGATCTTTCTCAGCACAGCACTGGCGTGGTAGTGCAGGTCTTGTACTCTATTTTCTGGACTAAAGTCTTAACACGGTAACTTTAAAAAAAAATCTTCTTTCAGGCAACATATTCAGCATGCCCAGGACACCAGCACTCTTAAATGTTCCCATGGCTCTGCTATGGTGGACTCCTCTGGGTTGAATGAAGACATTGATCAGGAAATGGCCCCTCTGGGGTCATCAGATTCAGACTTTGAGACAGACGACAGTAGTCAGCAAGAGCCCCTTGAGATTGGAGATGAGTGCAAAGGAAAAGAGTCTGCAGCAAAACCTAATTCTCCAAAACACATTAAAGAAATGGAGGATACGCTGTCTGTGCGGCAGCTCCGAATTTTACTGTTTGCATTGTGCTCTGGACTCCCGAAAGCTGCCAAGGATATGGACACTGAACCTCAGCTCATTAGCACTTGGCTTCGGGACAAAGAGAAAAGACTGGATCATGAGGGTCTCGGCAGTAGCAGCGGAGAGGCTGTAGAGCGTTTGGTGGAGTGGGTGTTAGTCCAACGTGAGCAGCAGCGTCCTATTAGTGAGGGGAACCTCTTTCAAAAAGCTTCAGAGATCCACAGTCAAACTAATCAAGGCAGTTCTTTTCGTATCTCATATGAGTGGGCAGTGACATTTATGCTGCAGCACAAACTGGGCTTGCACAACGTTGGCATGCCTGGTCGACAGCTTCCACGCAGAATGGCGGAAAATTGCCTAGATTTCACTGGGTTTGTGCATCGACAGATTAAAATGCACAAATTTCCTCTTTCTGCTGTTTGTGCTATGGATGAGCTTTCTATTTTCGTTGACTTTGACAGACTTGTCGATAGTGCCGACACTTCCAAAGAGGCAGCCTTCCAGTTAGAGGGTACTGGAAAACCTTGGATGAACATTTACCTGTCAGTGCTGGCAGATGGTACAATGCTGCCAACAATGCTGTTTTTTAAAGGCACCCCTTTAGAGAGTTTTAGAAAAGGGCTGTCAGACTTGGTTCTACTTGAGGCAAGAGTTGAAGGTTTTTCAGAAAAAGAAGAACTCGAGATCTGGACTGCTAAGGTATGGCAGCAGCATTTAAACTCCCAGAATGGGAATAAGGCCATGGTAGTTATGGATGGCCATCATAGCCACATGTCTGAAGACTTCCTATCCACCTTAAGTGTCACCCAAACATTGCCTATCATTATTCCATCTGGGTGCAGCTGCCAACGGCAGCCTTTGGAAATGTGTGTGCGCCCTGTGCTGAAAAAGTTATTGCTGTCTCGCTGGTCTGATTTGGCAACCCAAAACAGAACAGCTGAGGTCAAGCCTGAAGACCTGGTTTGGCTCCTTGTGACCTGGTTAGAGGAGGCCTTGGCTTGTTGTTCAGACAGGCCTCAAATGATTCAGTACTCCTTTTGCGTGTCCCAACTGATCACAGAACAAGAAGAATGTAAAAAGGAAGCTGATACTCAGTTGAAACTTCTGAATACATTGACAGAAGCCATGCTCGGGCCTGAGGCGATAGATTCTGAGCCACAGTCAAAGGAAGAGTCCATGGAGAAACATGTGGAAGGCGTCCTGGAGACAAACGACATAATCAGTGAAAATAAAATCTGTGTTGAACAGGCAGGGAAAGAAATACTTGAAGAAGCAGAAGATGAAAGCAGAACAGTGACCAGGAGAACTGAGATTGAACCACAAGCACAGGAAAGCATGAATGAAGAGTTCGAGACATCAAGTGAGACTTCAGAGAAGTGTTCTTCCCCCCCTTCCTGATGCCTCCTCACATTCACATGCCCTGCCCCAGGTTCCTGAGAAAAAGGAGCTTTTAGAAACCTGTCCGGACCTCGATACAACCCAGATTGATGCTGGATCCAATTGTTAATTTGCTACACAAATTCAAAAGGCTGTATAAATTTAATGTCTAAATATGACAAATAATTCATTATCCTGAGGTGAAACTGAATCTTGAAACCTCAAACCAAATTTTATTTGCAAAAACTAACTTTCCAAGTTAGTTGGAGGGGATCGTTACCTTTTTTTTAACAATTTGTACTTTCTCCCAGATTGTAACTATTTTTCATTTATGCCTATGGACTTGAATCTCTTGTACATAAATGTTTTGTTTCATTCACTCAAGTAAACACGGTTGTCTTCACCATTTGTTATGTCTCCATGCTAATGAAGTTACCATAGCGAGAGATGGATGCATTTTGAAATTGTCTACTTTACAAATTTGGAAAGATCAGAATTTTATTTGTTGCTCTGTGGTTAAGCTGCTTTGCCCTAAACTTTTAAATCCTTAATCTAAACCCCATTCATTCTGGCTCATTTTATTTCTTTAAAAAAAATTAACTATTTAAAAGAATATGGCATACAAAAATGCTATGATTGGTAAGAATACATGAAGACAGGGGCGAATCTAGCATTTGACCTATAAGGGGGGACAGATATTGCCTGGGCCCCAAGGGCAAATGTGAAAAAAGAAAAGAAAAATGGGGGTTACGGTTAAGAAATTATTAACTACTTAGATGTGCACGTGCCAAAAAATATATTCATCCGAACTCGGAAAATCACTACAGCGCCCTATAATTTGTCCATAACCTTATCCTTGCGTTGAACGTTGGTCTATCGGCCCTGTCTATGTCTAAAAGGCATACGAATGCGTCTACAGTGTAGACGGAAGACTACATTCAACAAATGACATCTTGAACATTTCTGGGGAAGTTTCATTTTAAACTGAGGTGCCCTAATCTTGAAGCATTTTCAACAGTGTTAAAATACTATGATGTCAAAGAACACTGCATATGGTCCCTTTCTTTTTGTTAAAAAAAAACAACATTTATTTATCATATTAACATTTACACACCTTGTGTGTGTGTGTGTGTGTGTGTGTGGATGAGGAGGGTAGAGAGCAGTTCAAATAACAGAAGGTCTTGATATCAAATTAGATTATGATTGGTTTCAAAGCCTACAAAAATAATCCCTTCACTCTTGTCACCTGGCTGCTCTGCCTGACAAATCTTTTCTTATATCCATCTTTGGAGGAACAGACATTAAATTTAGGGTATGCATGCATAATTTTAGCTACTGCAACGTGTATTATCATGGTATTATCATGAGCGACTGCAATGACAGCATGTAAGGGAGGGGAGGGGTGTTACGTCACCACGTGTCTTACGTCACCACGAGCTACGCAGCATCAAGACGCGTCCTGACAAGCTTCCTACTACTAACGTTAGCAAACAGACGAGACAACAGCTCAAACTCTAGGCTGTAGTAGTTATATAGGGTTACTGTGTGTAGATTGTGCCATTTTTACTCTGCTTGCCTTCATTTATAAACGTGAGCTGCCTCTCTTTATCAGTCTCGCGACCGGGTGTTTGTGCTCAGGTATCAGGCGCAGGCCTGACAAAGCGGCTGCCGCGAGGTCCTAACGCCTGTCCTGTTTTATTTTAGGGCTGAAATCTCAAATAGGGGGGCTAAATGCATAGAGACCCAGTTAGTATTATGCAAATGATACAGCTTGATATGATACAACAAAACTAGCTTTTGTTTCTTTTCAGACAGGTTGGGATTTTGGGGGTGAATCATTACTGTACAGAGGACCACCCCATTATCCATGAAGCCTGTAGTATAGTCACCTCGGTCATCCTAGTAGTGTTTTTAACCCCAAGCTTGCACAAGAGTAAGAGTTTCCTCATGCAGACGTTTAGGGTTACAGATGAAATCATTTGGCCATCACGTTGCGCAGCTCAGTGCTCATTTGTTAAGTGCACTGAGGTTAATTGCATCGTGTGCACATCAGCAATCTTTTTATTTTAAACCACTGCATGTGCACTCTGAAGGAATCCACACCATGCGTGGCTTCGTATCGGCTGAAGGTTGCACTGGCTACCCAATACCAAGTTGCAATCATTTGTTGTCACGTTGAGCTTTGAATTTCATGCTGACACGGTTTAGACATGCGTTAATAACCGGATAAACCAGGACAGTCAACGGTGCGCACTTTCAGCTCGGATGTGTCGTGGAAAACAAGTCACTCGCCCTCAGGCCCTGAAAGAGAAATCAATCATCAACACCAAGACGAGCAGAAGCATGGACACGTTTATTGAGGATCAGAAAGACCCCAGGATAAATCTGGGTTCTCCCCAGGGAGAGAACCGAGGGACTGAGTGAAGGGCTTCTGTTTTATATCCTCCTGAGTATAGGAGGATCAAATGAGACTTCATCCCTCTCCATGATCTCTTCTTTATTTTTATTTTTACATTTTTTTTTTTTTTTTAATAATTGGCCTGAAACTAATTCTTGTTGTTTTCTTCCCACCATTGTATCCAACCTGGTGTGTTGCTTTGTAAGATAAGTCAGTATGAGTCGGTTCCTCAGCTCGCTTCCTAGATTTTGTTTTTCAGAGATGAACAGGGAAATCACAGGACACAAGGCCTTTAGTTATATTGTGGAGGGCTTTCCCACATTTTAGGTTGCACCATTGTCTACAAGCTATCTCATTTCTTATTGAAGTGCATGATGGAGTCATGTCCCCTGAGTGTTAACTACAGAAATCCAGCTGGGGGTCGTGAATAATGCTCCTGGTTTCCCCTCGGGCGTGCTTTACATAACCGGCTGTTTCTCCTGCAGCCTCCCTTTCCCTTTCTCTTTCTCACACGGACTTTCTCCTACACACACACACACTCTCTCTCGCTTCTGGGCAACTTTTCACGAGTTTGAACAGAATGGGTACGTATACGTCTAATTGTGCCTTGTATAACACTTCTTTCTTTCTTTTCTTTTTAAAACGTCCGGCATGTTAAGGCACTGTGGTGCGACCGTATATCTCCACACACACTGCAGTATTTATTAGTTTGTGTTGTGTCGACGGCCGCGAGGTTTTTTGAGAGTTGTATAGAGGCTGTCGAATGGTGTTTCACCAGAAATAAATAATAATAATCGCAATGCAAATGGATTTCCCCACTCGATATTAGGATCGGCGGTGGTGTCGGTTGAATCTGCTCCTGCAGAATTGCACATAAAGTGCCGTGTGATTTTCTCCTAAATGGAAATGGTGAACACCGCGAGCAGGACCAACTGCTCCAGAGACCGTGCTGCTGGAGTGGTTCACGCGCCGACCACACAATTCTGCCAGTCAAGCTCTGACCCACGCGTGTTTCCTCTGCTCCAACACACCTGATGGAGCTGACTGGGCTCTTCAGAAGTCGAGTCAGGTGTGTGGGAGCAGTAGAAATAAAAAAAATAAAAATAAAATGCTGTGCATGGGGTTGAATTGGTTTGGGGTGGGAGAGAGCACTCGGAGAGATCCAGAAAATGTCGCTCAAATTCTGTGTTTATTCTTGTTGTATATTCCTCCAGCAGGGCTGTTGATAAATAAAAAGACTTGGCCAAAGACCCCTTGTTTTCTATGTATGCCTTTTGCACTCAGTACCCCTAAAGGAACAAATGGGGTGAATCATTTTAAAAAAGGGTGGCTGCTGTAATTGTCTCAAGCTATTTTTTGGTTTTTTTGTGTAAGACCTATTTTTCTACTGGGTTAATGAAGATGGTCAACATACCCAGCAAACAAATGCCCCTTTGGTGATAAATAATGTTTATAAATGTAAATTTAAAGGAAATTCAAATGGACTGGATAAATGCGATATGCCCCTAAGGTGCTCTGTTATATGCCGCTTTGGTTTTCCACATTATATCAACAACTGTCCAGCAGATCCCACTGTGCTACTTTTGTTCTCTGACCCATTCAGTTCACTAGGCTGGGATATACCGTTCAGCCTAATTGTTATTCACATGGAAATGATGCATCGGACCTGTATGCACCAGGACATCCTGGTAGATGCAAGCTGACTATGGAACCCTTGGTGTCCACTACTGATATGGCCACCATTGGCGACACCCAGCATGAACAGATGGATTACTGACAACTGTCACTCTGGCCACTAGGTCGTAACTAGTGTTTAATGAGTGTGTTTCAATCAGGGATTCAAACCATTGAGTACCTTGTAAAAGTTCCTTTCACGAGCTACATGCAGGTGGCAAATATTTGCATATTGGTTTCCTACGTGATAACTCCAGTGCCTGGTACTGAAGAATTTTATGCAATCTCTGTTCGCCCCGTGTTCTTCTATTGGATAGCAGTGATGTTGTGTGGCAACCTGAACCAAAGTCCTGCCCTGCGTGTTTCCAAGATGTTTGATATAAAATCTCAACTGAAGTTGAGGTACATAAGAATTGCTTAAATCCTGAAAGCCCTTATTTTTGGTGACAATGAGCATATTATGAGCAGAGAGTATTACCAGTAGTCTAAATGTCCTTTGCAGGAATAAATGACAGTATATCTCTATTAGCACCTTGAATATGTGAATATATCAATACTAATACCTTGAAAAGTCACAAGGGAACCAGATGGAAAGCAACACAAAGCAGTCAAAGGGTTTGCCTTGCATAAAGGCTATCATGCAGTATTTGTGGAAGACTGACCAGAAAATAACCCCCAGAGGTTTTCTGTTTAAAATAGGAAGGATGTTGTGTAACCTTTGGCAGGGCTTGCTGTCTCCTTAGTTATTGAGAA
The DNA here is from genome assembly GCA_028565825.1 of Olivaichthys viedmensis. Taxonomy (NCBI): domain Eukaryota; kingdom Metazoa; phylum Chordata; class Actinopteri; order Siluriformes; family Diplomystidae; genus Olivaichthys; species Olivaichthys viedmensis. The sequence goes on along the minus strand of JAOUQW010000042.1, from coordinate 10,804,525 downwards.
ATTTCACATCTGTTGCCTATTTAACATTAAAAAAGCCAATGTAGCCTCTTGCTGAGCCATTCAGCAATTAATTATATTGAATAATCATTGTAATATTTATTAGTTTATTTATATTTAAGAAAAGATTTGGATTTTTGTTATACGTAAAGCATTTGGATGGGGACTTAATCAGGGAGCCGAATGAACTTTCATCTTAGTCCAGGTTTTGACTCTACCTCTATCTCCCGAGAATAATGTTAGTTTCTAATAAATCCTTACTCACGCAGGGCTTGTCAAGAAAAGCCAGAACTCTTTAGTTAGAATCACAGTGTGTTTACAAATAATGCAGTCATGTTACACATGTTGAAATCCCTGCAATCCTATCACTCTCTGCTCTTAGTAGCTGCTCTGTAAGATTTTTCCCCTGTGATATCACTAGTAAGGTAAGCCATCTGTTAGTGAATTTTGTAAACCAGATTGCATAGTGTTTTCACCAGTCAGTCCCTCAAACAGTAAAATTTGCTCCACATTAGGTCCGAACACTTTAGCAGAGCTCAAGGCAAATAAAATCAACAATTAAGTCAGTTTAAGGTTTTGCAATTGTATTGCTGTAACAAACATTGGGGCATATATGAAATTCTTATTCAAGTATGAGAAGTCCTTGTTGTGCATTTACTTCAGTATGATGTCATTTTGCTTTCTTTTGTGTGCAAGGCTCATGCTTGTAATCGTATCCTGACTACCATAAAATTCTATATAATATTTCAACATCACTGTCTTTATCTTTCTTCCCACAGCATCTAACTGCTCAGGATGTGGACCAGGTTACAAAAGTCCTCTGGATGCCATGAATGGTGAGGGCAAAATGCTTTGTATCATTGAATCCAAATAAAGAGGGGTGCAAGTTAATAACCTGTAACCTGAACATTCCCCAAGGTCCTCGAGAAGAGATTGTTTACCTGCCCTGTATCTACCGGAATACTGAAATCCAAAAACCTGACTATCTTGCAACAGTAGATGTCAATCCCAAATCTCCCACTTATTGCAGGGTAAGACAAGACAGAAGAAAGAGTTGGCATGCAAAGGGTCTGTGTACTTTGTATGCCATATTTAAAGTCCTGCTTCTCTATTAACCAATCGTTGTTTTTTATTTTATCATTCACAAGTTAGTAATGCTCTGTGTGCATTGGGTTTGCTCAGGTGATTCACAGGTTGCCTATGCCCAACATGAACGACGAGCTGCACCACTCTGGATGGAACGCCTGCAGCAGCTGTTTTGGCGATGCCTCCAAAAAACGCAACCGGCTTATCTTACCCTCCCTAATCTCCTCCCGGGTCTACGTTATTGACGTGGGCACAGACCCCCGTGCTCCACGACTTCACAAGGTAAAATTGAAGAGAAATTGCCACCTTCTCTGTTGGCGAAATTGACATATTTGGGTTGTATAAGGTTCAAGGGAAATGTTTTTACTTGGGAAGACTTCTCTGTAGTTACTAAATCCAGCCCTTTCTAAGCACAAACACCTTTCCCATTAATCCATTTCTTCCACTAGACAGTAGAACCTGTGGAGATGTTCTGGAAATGTGGCTTGGCCAATCCTCATACCTCTCACTGCTTAGGCACTGGCCAAATTATGATCAGTACCCTGGGTGACCCCTCAGGAAATGGAAAGGGTAAGATAGCACTCTGGGTGATTGGAGTACATATTATATATAGTGACTTTGACTAACCAGTTTATTATCATTATCATTATAATAATAATAATAATAATAATAACAGAAAGTCTATAAAAAAGATTTTTGATGAATAGGTGCTATATTGGCAACGTTGTAAGCATGAGCATTTAAGTATAAGCATTTAATGTAAGAACCATAACCAGGTCTTACCAGTGCCTAATAAGGTTTACAGTATCGCAGGTACATTTGTCATGTGTGTATGTGACCAGGTGGATTTGTGTTGTTGGATGGTGAGACATTTGAAGTGATCGGCAACTGGGAATTACCTGGTGAAGCAGCACCCTTTGGTTATGACTTCTGGTACCAACCACGCCATAACGTGATGATTAGCACAGAGTGGGGAGCACCCAAAGCACTCGGCAATGGCTTCAATCCCGCAGATGTCAAAGCAGGTGTGTGTGTTTGTCCATTATAAGTGTTCTTACTATAAATTGTACTCTTGCGTTCTGCAATCATTTTTTTTCAATGTGACTGGAAATGTGATTTTAGACTTCTCTCTGCAGGTCACTATGGACAACGCATCCATGTGTGGGACTGGACCACTCACAAGCATATGCAGACTCTGGATCTGGGAGAAGAGGGTGCCATCCCTTTAGAGATCCGCTTCCTGCACGACCCAGCAGCAGCTGAGGGCTACGTGGGCTGTGCACTCCAGGGCACTGTGTTCCGCTTCTACAAGACTCCGGCAAGCAAATGTTAAACTTTTAGGCAGCCACTCATGAAATTCATATGATCATTATGTAAAGGCTACAATGCATGAACTTATCAGAAAGGTTTTTTGTTTCTCAGAAAGGTGACTGGGCTGCAGAAAGAGTCATTCAGGTTCCTAATAAAAAAGTAGAGGGTTGGGTCCTACCTGAGATGCCAAGTGAGGATTTTTATTTTTTATTTTAACTATATTTATGAGTGTTTACAAACATAAATTTGTTTGAGTGTGAAAATGTCTTGCTTCAGGTCTCATCACAGACATTTTAATCTCACTGGATGATCGCTTCCTGTACTTCAGCAACTGGTTGCATGGTGACATTAGACAGTATGACATCACTGACAAGAGGAATCCCCGGATGGTCGGTCAGGTGAGAACCCAGAAGCACTAGGAAAATTAAAAATTCAATTCATAGTGTTGTAGAGCCTTGTAAAAAATTAAGTTTTGTATGGTCTTGCTACCAAGGTGCTAAATAACTGCTTGTTGTAAGATCTTTCTTGGAGGCAGCATTCTAGATGATGGCCCTGTCAAAGTTCTGGAGGACAAGGAACTGGAACGGCAACCTCCCCCACAAATAGTGAAGGTACACAAAAAGCATGTCTTGGTTGGGAATGAAGGTACAATCAATATTTTAGGTATAAGCTTTTAAGACATTGTAGACGTGTGTTATTGATGCGGGCCGGTGTGTATACATTTGAGTAGGATAACTGGTTAATTGATTACCTTTAAAATATACTTATGGGACACACCCAAAACAATCTGCCACTGTTTTTCCCCAATACTGGACAATTGAAGTCAACTGTGTTCTTGTACATCAGGGCAAGCAAATACCAGGGAGTCCACAGATGCTGCAGCTGAGCTTGGATGGGAAAAGACTCTATGTGACCACTTCTCTATATAGTGCATGGGACAAACAGTTCTACCCTGACATCATCAAGTGAGACACATCTACAGATGGGTGACAAATTAAAGGAAAAACCAACATAAAGTGTCTTAGTAAGGTGCTGGGCCACTACGAGCCGTCAGTACAGCTTCTGTGCTCCTTTGGCCTTGGAACACCGTTCTTCCAAAAGATATTGGTGTTTTGATAATGATGGTAGAGAGCGCTGTCTAACACGTTGGTCCAAAATCTCCCATAGGTGTTCAAAAGGGTTGAGATCTGGTGACTGCGAAGGCCATAGTACTGTATATGATTTTCATAATTTCCATACTCATCGAACCACGTGCCCTGACGCCTCGTGCCCTGTGGATGCACTCATTTATTCAGATTTTTCCTTTAATTTGTCACCCGTCTGTAGAAGCCATTTCATTTTAGAGTGATTTGCTGGAATATCTTTTCTCTTGTGGTTTATTTTTATCTCAGTAAAATTATATTTTTTGACACTTCCAAAAAAATAAAGCATGATAAATTGCGTTGTTTCTTCTGTTTTTAGGCGAGGCTCAGTCATGCTGCAGATTGATGTAGACACAGTGAAAGGTGGCCTGATGCTCAATGAGAATTTCTTGGTGGATTTTGGAGAGGAACCTGATGGTCCTGCACTTGCTCATGAGGTCCGATACCCTGGAGGGGACTGCACCTCCGACATCTGGCTGTGAAGTAGCAGCTCACACTCTTATTTCTCAAAAACACACATGGAATAGTACTCTTAGTTATCCTTTTCACATAGTTATCATTATATAGTTAACGCCATCATGCTTTGTATTACTTCTTGTATTTCCAAATATCAATATGTGATTGACATGTTGATAAAACTGTTCTCTAATGAACTGACACTACTGGTTAATCTACAACACAATCAGTTTTATATTGCAACTTGTGTGTGAAATTGTAGTTCACATAGTAACTCATCTTTTCAAAATAAAAAGCAGTATGTACAAAAAAGGCTGTGATACCGATATGTTTCACCAATAAAGATATTTATAACCTTAAATTATAGCTAACATTGAGCACTTTAACCTCGTACTACCGAGCGTGTGATGTATTGTGCAATCAAACTGTAGGTGCTGCAATATAGCAATAGCTTATAACCTGAACGCAGGTGTGTTTCATTGGCTGACCTCGCAGCTGTCCTATTACTAAAACAAGTGTGCAACGTTTTGTGTGTTGATATAACCGTGGTGTAATGTATCACACAAAGTCCATGGCTTGGGCCAAAAAGTACTTCCTCATAACCTTCCCTCCCTCAATCATTGTCTAGTTCAAAGTTCAGAAGTGCAGACAGTAAAGTAAAGAGAAGTAAACCATTGTATTTAGACATTCAACATTGTTTTATCAACATGTGGGACGCCTACTTTTAAGACGACATCATTCTTTTTATTTATATAGCCTGGATTTTAAAAAAAATCTGTTTTCAAGAGATGAGTAAGGGGCCCACAGAGACACAGGGCCTAGAAATCTGTGCAATGCTACTGTTGAACAACAGACTACTTAAAAGTATAGCCAACAGCATTTTTGGGTGGTTGTTGGCTAGAGTTGGCTGTTTTGAAACTCAAAATCCAGTCAAATAAGCCCAGCCTCTAGTCTTCTCTCCAAAGTCATACAGTCAAAACACATGCACAGCGCGGCCTAGGCTAGAACGCCTGAACGCTAGTGCAAGAGGGGCAGCTTTCTGAATTGACAGGCAAGTAGAGACCCCTCCTTGTCCTGATTGATTGGATATCGGTGGTCCACATTTTGTTTTGTTGTTCCCTGTTTACAGATCTGGGGCACCACAGAGACCAGAGTTTTTCCTGTGAGCAGATATTTTATTGACATCTGACAGAATATGACAAGAACGTTTCCATATATAAAATATAAAGTGTTCTAATTTAAAAAAATAATAATAAATCACTGATCCCACCTTTAACGTGGCAATTGAAGAAAAAGTGGGAGCCAGGAGGAGCAGACGAGTGAAGGAAATAAAAATAATCCCAATGGGACATTCGGATTAGTGACTGAATAATTGGCTCTGAATCTGAAAAAGGGCAATTAAAAAAAATAGAAAGAAAAGAAAAGTTCGAAACATCGCACAACAGCGACCCCTTGCGGCCACACGAATAAAACCCCTAATATTTTTATTATCACAATAGTGATGCCCTCATATGAGACCCTGCTCTGTTTCCCACACAAACTGGAATACTTGCAAGCGGTCCTTTAACTTGCTTTAAGAATGATAAGTAATCCCATATCGTAGGTCTTTCTTCATTTCATAAAGGTTGCACGGAGAAAGAAAAAAAAAAAAAAAAAGAGTTGTGATGACATAGTGTATCTCTACGCGTGGAAGAAAAAAAACATCATATGTCATTTCTGGTCACTTTTAACATTTTCGCAAGTGATGTCAGGCTGTCACAATTACGGATCAGGGATAAGAGATAGGATTTTGTGCCTATGACTTGTGTGTGTTTCGTGGGAGATGTTATAATCCCGGATCTTTTGTGTGCGTGAAAATGTTTTGCAAGAGTATGACGCTGTGTGACGTGGACATTTGCTCGTGCGTAAGCAGGCAAAGGTAGGCAGCCATGCAAATACAAGTGAGATATATGTATTGATGTTAATGAACCGATTCCGAAATATATATACATATACATATACAAAAGGCTGTTGCTATCTATTGTGGCTGTGCTTTCAGTGATGTCGATGCAGTATATATACACCAGCGTTCAAAAGTTTGTAATCACGTGTCGTCATATTTTATGACGTCATAATTCTATTCACTAAAATCCTCTACAATGTAGTAGATGTAATATATCTAATATATAAACCACATACCTAAAACTCTTTTTTAGAGGGTTTGTTTGGTGTTTAAAGCATTTTGGAAAAGGTTATTTAAAAGTAATTTAAATAGTGAAATGATAAAAATGCAATGATAAAGGAGAAATTACTCTACATAGATCATTCCAGTATATTATTTAAGTCTCCACTTCAAGATTTGATCACCGCTTTCCAAAATAAGAGGCATTCTGGATATTAATGTTTATATGAACATCACTCTTGATGCTATAAAACTTTCATAGTCATTTTGGAGTCATCATTCTTAACACATCATGTTTTACAGCTTTCTACAAATGATTTGAAACTAAAGTGCAGAAACACTAGAATCATATTACAATCATTTTATAGACGTATCTGAAACAAAATGGAGTTTATATCACTGAAAACACTGATTCCAAACTTTTGAGCAGCGACCCCAAACTTTTGACCGCTAGTGTATATCCACTTATTAAATGTCACGATATGATTAAAAGTGCTGAGTAATATAATTAAAGTATACTATTCATATATTCTTGCATCTTAACATTTTAAAGCCATGTTATTTCCATGTATTTTTTGTTGGCGTCAACATTCTCAATAGCAACACATCTTCCACCCACTCATTCGGTGATTCCATCATTCTTTGCCATAAAGCCACCTCCTCACCAGTCGAGTCCATCCAGTCCACTTTTACTCCATAGCTCTGGCCTGTGGAAAGAGACGGCAGGAGGAAGTGATCTCACTGTCTGAGCCTTTATTTCTTTAAATATTACTCAAAGCCCATGGTTCTCAAAGTGGGGTCCGTAATGTAAAGCCAGGGGGTCCGCGGTTAAGGACATGATGACGGTGGAGGTTATTTTCACTTGTTAATATAGTTGCTATAGTTATGATAATTATGAGCCTAATTAACAGGTCACTTGAATTAAATGGGTTTAAATGATGCCAGTCACGTGAATGTGTGTTTTAATAGGGAGTTGTTTATTTCCTAATGTAAAGCTCAGATTAGATTTTTTTTTTAAGTAACTTAAAAATAAGTATAAATAATGTCAACCTGGAATCTAATTGAAATTTCATTAAAACTAGGGAAAGTGCTGTTAATATGATGCAAAATGTTTTGAATCCACAGTTTAACTGATTTGAGTTTCTGTGAGTGAAAAGTTTAGGAATAAAAAGCTTGAATGTCTCCTAAACATAAACATGATGGTACGTATTTGCCTAATATATGAATAGTTGGATTATACCATTCATACGAATGAATACTAATTATAAAATTATTTATAAGCGGGTCCTTGAACTTCGTTTTTACACTAAAAGGGGTCCCAGAGTGCAAAAAGTTTGAGAACCCCTGCTCTAAGCCACATATTTGGAATAGAAGAAACAGTTCAACTTCATCGTGTTAGCTCTGTGATTAGTAGTGGTATTAGTAGTACTCGCCATGTTTGCACATTTCAAATGCAGTCCATGGCGCTACACTAGCATGACCAAAAAGAGAATGATTTATTAAACAGAATGATTTATGAAGACAGAGAAAGTAAAACCATAAAATCTTTAAGTCTGTGAAACCATTTAAAAAGCTTAATGAGAAATGAAGCAGAATAAAGAAAAAGGTCAATTTGTTTCCTGTTCTAATGTGACAGATTAGACTGTATATCTTGAGGTGCTTTTTAAGATAATAACCTGAGGAATAGATATCATGTTTACTTGAACAGAAGCAAAATTTAATTTCCCCACTATTTATGTTTAACCTTTATAATACTCGTTATGCTTACACTAAGAGCAATTTAAGTCATAAAACAAAGGATGTTTGGCACTCAGTAAATCCTAAATGATGTTAATAATTTAATGCTTAGGTGTCTTTGTCAAACAAGCTGCAGTTTTGAATAAAACAAAATAAATGTGCAATTTCAAAAAAACTTAATAGTTTAATAAGCAAATGATATTATGCTAAAACAACAAACTGAGAAATGCAAACTGAATTTTATAAAGGTAAAGGTTTCCCAGCTCAGGCAATATGTCTGTACCTGTTCCCAGGCCAAGCCTCAGTCCTCCCACCAGGTGGTCTGCCAGCCGGTCACGGTCCCACACCGTGAGCTCCACACAGGCCTCCTTTAGGTCCTCTGCCCTGAATCCGTCATATACCATGGTGTGGTTAAACATAGGATTTGCTGTCCTCTTTAACATCCGTGTCTTCTGACGGCTCTTTTTGCTGGTGTCTGGCAGCACAAAACTGTGGAGGCGTACACACACACAAGCATGACATGTGCACTAGGACAAATATTCAACTTTGTCATAGAAGTGAAACCTCCAGAATAATTATTAGTGAGATAAATAAGTAAGATAATTGATTGCAAGTGTATCTCAGATTGAGAAAGCTTTTTAACATGATGTAGATTTGTTTTCTATCGTGAAATGAATGTAAAATGTAACAGAATTTAATTGTGAGGGTAGTGGTGTGCTACTTTAAATGCATGCTTATTATACAGGACAATTCATTATGAAAGATACAAGTGCATGTTCGATTTGTTTTTTTTGTTTGTTTGTTTTTGTTAGTACCACTGTAAAATATTTTCATCATTTAATTGTGAGTTCAATGCAAATTATGGAAAGATACATACGTTATAAATTCCATATCCTTTTCTTAATCATTTCTAGCATACAGCCTAAATCCTATATGCAGAGAAACATAATGTGGCTGGGCTGCACAGGGCATATAAAGTAGTAGTCATGATTGCACAATATAACAGAAGGCCTATAACATGATTTTAATTGTTTATGCTCGTTGAGGACATTACCATTTCACATATGGGTCTATAGTTGCACCTCGGATCAGAGGAAGGTTCTTGCAGTCTCTGACCCAGATATGCACTTCACCTGAGCTGGGGACTGACTTTGCTGGATCAGAGAGACAATTTAAAAAAAACATAAAATAAAATAAAGCACAAATAATCATCAGTAGGTTAATCTCAACTCAGTCTGTGGATCTGTTTAGTCTACTTCAATGTCTTTAATTTTGTATTTACTTCATTTTGTGACCAACACTTGATGGCATTAAAATAGAATAGAATGCCTTTTACTGTCACATATACAAGTACAGTACAGTGAATTTCTTTTCTTCACATATCGGTAAGCTGGGATCAGAGCGCAAAGTCAGCCATGATACAGCACCCCTGGAGCAGGGAGGGTTAAGGGCCTTGCTCAAGGGCCCAACAGTGGCAGCGCTGAGGCTTGAACCCATGACCTTCTGAGCAGTAGCCCAGATCCCTAGCCACTGAGCCACCACTGCAAAGATTGAATTGATTGAATTTGGTTCTGTTCCAGGCCCCAAAGAGGCTTAAATTAGGGCTTCAGAGCTCTTGATTACCATGTTGGGACATGAAAGCGTGTAAATATGTGGACTGTCTTAAGCTCCCGATGACTGGATTGAAAATGTTAAGAAATCACCAATGTAAAGTCATAGTTAAGTCATCGCCTCTTACAGTGGGAGATCTGGGGTAAGAAGCGTATGGCCAGTCTCATCTCGCCTTTATCATCGGCGGGCTGGATGCTGCTTGTGGTCTGAAAGGAGAGATGTTGAGGTCAAGACAGAACCATTTAATCTGCAAGATCGGTATTACACCAGATTAATCTATCCAACATCTCAAATTTCTCAGATGGAAATAAAACTTTCAGACACAAAATATTCATGACTGTGCTGCCCTACTTTTAAAGTCGAGCACGTAAGTATACGTACATAGGTAAATCCTAAGAAGAAAAAGAGCCATAATATACCCTTGGTTTGAGGGATAGCGAGTTAATCTGAGTGTTTCCAAAGTCCCAGGTGGAGAGGTCAATCTCTGTCTCTCCGAGGAAGCTGTTGCGGCCAAATGTGTCATTGTGCCAAACAGAGAGGTTAAGGATCTGGGTTTTTAAGTACTCCATTTGAGTTCTATACTGTATGAGAAAAAGAAGTTATATTATTATGTCTAATATTTTTAGAATTATATTTATACACTCACTGAGCACTTTATTAGGAACATGTACACCTTTTCATTCATGCAATTATCTAATCAGCCAATCGTGTGGCAGCAGCGCAATG
>JAOUQW010000042.1:10774389-10786708 GCA_028565825.1 Olivaichthys viedmensis | reverse complement strand
GGTTGTGTGTGTGGATGGTCATCCATATAAATGTTGATCCAGATAAAGGAATGGGGAACATACAAATAAATTGTCCAATAAATTATCACTGCTTAATTAATAGCCTTGCCTTCTCAGATGTACGGGTCAATATCTGTGCAAATGGTTCCAAGACCCTCAGAGACACCCACACAGCCACTTTCACGTTCCTCATGACTGACCCTGTTAGTCCTGTTGTTAACATTTATTCCAAAAGGTCACCGTCATCGTCAAATTCCTTTTGCTGTCTTTTGTGTGGGTGTGTTTTGGGGGGGTTTTTGTGGGGGTTTTTGAGGTATGGGGATATTTGCCCAGATTTCATCACCTGGCTAAAACACAATGCACTGGGTCTTGTGTTACATGAGCAGATCCCTGATATAGAAGTCTTTGTTTACCTATGTCAAGCATGGACAGTATTCACATAGCAATAAAGCATCGTCCTTTGTACTTTATACTGAATAGAAGTGAAACTAACTTCCCTTTAGCGTACTGTGTGGGTGAATATTTCACCCTCTCACAGACTCTGGTCTCACAACCATCTTAATCAGTGGTCATGATCATTGTCTTGCCTTATTTATTTCACATTAGGATGCTTTCCTTCCCTCCCTTCTCTTTTACTTGCCTGTTTGTGCTGCCATAGCAACATTGGTGTCACGATTGACATGAGTGTGCAGCTGTGGTGATTTGGGGCAGGATTAGTAAAGTGTTACGGAAGCTTTCGCTATGCACCCGTGTCGTTTTAGAGCCCGTAGAATGAATATTTACTGCAGCAAAATAGATCCTTACCCTTTCAGATCTTTGAGGGACTTGTGAAAATTGGATGCTTATTGTGCTTGTTAAATCTCAGAAATATTCTGGTAGTGAATGCATGCAAAAGCAGCAGAGTCTCTGAATTTGGTGCATGTTCATTATTAGTCCTAGTTTGGCCATGATGTATATTAATGTATATTTATATTGAGTAATATGTGTATAAAACTCATTGATGTCTAACGATATCCGTGTAAGGAGCAGTTATAAGTGCAATTTAACGGAGTGCCACACCTGGCACGAGCATTGCTTTGTAGCACCGAAGTGTTTTAGGAATTCAGGATGTTTTAGGCGTTTGGACAGCGCATGACGTCGGCGATAATGACCAGATTCGTTTCCCTGCCACAAGATAACATTTTTATTTAAATGCCAACTTTGTTCCTGGTTTATTGTTTTGGAGCTGCCTTGTCTTATAGCCACTGTCATATTTAAGCCACGGTTTGCTTTCCTCTCTGAATGGCTGCACCCACTTTCGTTTTAAGCTTGCTTGCGACTCTTCAGAAGGTTCAAGCCCTAATCTAGGCCACACTTCATCATGCCAGGCTTTGTGTGCAGCATCACGGCCTGAGACCAAGGTTACCATGTAGGAGAAATGTCAATGTTCTACGTAAAGAGACAAACACAGAATGGCTGTTGCAGCATGTTGACCACGAAAGTCCAGGATGATGGTGGCTCCCTGAATAGAGATTACTCTTTTATCTAGAGGAGTTTGGACTTGTCTCTTGTCTCTGATGAAGCACAGCCGCTACCTAACCAACGAGACGCACGCTTTTGAAAATCAGCTAAACAGAAAACTTGGCAAGAAATCCTTCTCTGTTACTTTTTGCTGTTTTGGCTCTCACTGTTTTTTTTTGTTGTTTTTTTTTTTTCATCCTGTGTTGGAGGGCACACAGCCAGTGTCATGTGAGGGAGTCGAGGATCAGTTTGTGTGTCCTGAGGTTAATAGAGCAAAGGCTCTTGGTAATTTTGTGCTCTTCCTTATTCTTTCCATGTCAGGATTTTTTTTTTAATCCTCATTCTTAAGGAAAAATAAATCGGGCATGTCAGACGAGTCATGCAAGGCCCTCTCGCTCGCTGACAGTTGTGGTTAGAACTACAAATTAGCTTGTGTCAGGAGGTGTGAACAGATTTGCATGACTGCGCTGGAATGAGAGATTGGGGACAAATATGGCGCAGATGGTGCTTGGCGTTTCTGTGTGAATGCTGATGTGTTAGAGCACTGAATCTGTACTTGATATGAAAAAATGACATTTTGTTTGTTTTATAGGTGTTCCGTTTTTGCTTTTTGAAAAATGTTACTACTAAGCTGTGTACATGTGTTATGAGGCGAATTGCAGCTGAAGGAGCATATGTCTGTTGAGTGTCGGAGAGAAAGAGAGGTTAAGACAACTTTGCCGTGTTCATTTAAACTAGCTGCATAAACGGATCAATGTGGCGCAGGGTTTTTTTAGGCCTGTTGAGTAATGGACAGATCCATGAAGTTATATCTTCAAACATAACTGTGAGCTTTGTGTTTTTTGTTTTGTCTTGCTACCCCCCCCCTCCCGCCACCAATCCCCCTGCTCTTGTACCGTAACCCAACCCCTCCCTTTCCCAGGACATGAGTTCCAGCTCCGACAGTCTTGAGTTAAAGACTGGTACCGTAAGTCAACCACTGTCTAATAGCATCCTTATCTGTGCATTGTGGGATAATGGCTGTTTTCTGTTCGCAGTCGGGGTTGGACTCCCAGATTCCTTCAGATGTGTGCTTTTAAAATTTACAAGCATGTCATCTCAAGTTTTGAGTTGTGTAATTAAAACAGTTGATGCATTTTATTTCTGGATCAGCAGGACGCTTGTCCAACGAGATTTGTGATTACATCTATTAACTGACATGCTTGTAAAGGTATAGTCTTTCTTTCTTTCCCCCCCCCCCTCTCATGCTACCCATTACTTAATTAATGGGACAATTAGAGAAGGGTTTCTTTTTTCTGGTGAAATTTTGCCGTCTACAAAAACCTAAGTTTGCTGATTATTGAACAAGGATCATTTTAAGGAGCATTAAGGCCTTTTCACATCGGACACGACGCAACTAATTTCACAAAGGTGTGAAATATTCGCAAACCATATTTTTGCATCACAACAGAAATTTGACTGTATGTATACTTATAAATGTATATTTTATTATTGTCTGAATTAGGAATAGCTGAAATTATGTTCAGGCATAACCTTGAACTGTGTTTTTTCTCACTAATGTACCGGCTCTTCACTGACGCGGACCGTTTCCTTTAGATCTGTGTTTTTGTAGCTGCTATGCGATTTGTCATACCACTCTTTGTGCTCTACCACGAGTTCTCACCAGCTTGGCCTCGGTGTTGTCTGGTTACCATCACAAACCGTTCATCACGTGAATAAAAAAAACTCTATCTTATTGGTTGATGACGTTTTTACCGACAGTGCAAAAAAAAGCGGGGAAAAACCCCTGATGAATCATAAATTTTTCTCAGCGCAGCAGTGTCAGTCTAGATGATAATAATAATAATCTTTATTTGTATAGATGTGCAGGCGTTTATAGAAATGCATGTGTTTAAAATCTTATGACCTTTTTCTCAGTGTGTGTTTGGTGTGAACAGGCCTTTAGTCTAGACAAAGTCCATAATTGAATGTTTGCTCCCCCAACCATGAAGTCAGTTTGGATCCCTCGGACGCTCCAGCCTCCTCGTCCCAAACAGTCATAATAGAGTTTAAAAAGAAACCCATAAAAGTGAGAATAGTGTATTTCTTAAGTGCTATGTCTGAGATGTTTTTTTTTCTTTAACCTAGCTGTAAAGATATTTTGTAATCCTCTATATATGGTAACGTGGCATTCATTTCCTTATGCCAAGGTTATTTCCAATCTGGTCCTACATTCAGTAATTTAGTTAAATTATGGATTTTTGCATAGAATGCTTTTGAAGAGCTGGTTGTACATTTTTTTATTTTTTTTATAAATCAGTCATTTGCGGGGTTCTCTAATTAAATGGACTCTGCGTTTCTCGTTATTGTCATTCACACAGTGAATTGCCTCTATGAAGCCATTATCTTGAGGTCTTATCAGTTATTATGGTAAATGAATCGCTCTGCAATCATCAGCACTCTGTTTTCCTTGTAAATTTTTTTGGTTTTGGTTTTTTAGAGGGGATGTTCATGTCTTTGTTTGTTTATGCATTCACTAAAAGATGATTACACTCTCTGGGCAAATGATTTGATGGTTAAGCTTTCTCTACAGCCTCCTCTACATTGTGCTCAAAATTGTGTCTTCGTATTACCTCGGGAGTGGAAAATAACTATAGATTACATATGTGGAGAACACAGATGGAGGAGTTTGATGAGTCTTGCTCCACATCTGCGATTGTGGAATGGGCTCGTTTTTGTCTAAATAATGCTGTCATTTCAGGTTGTTCATTCATATCACACTTGTGCCAGACTTTGGTCAGCTGCTGCCAGAAAGCACTCGTGCGTTTTTTCGTTGTTGTTTTTTTTTCCTTCCTCATTTGTTTATACTCTCATGCTTTGCTTTGATTTCATAATGATTCTTTCATGCATGTTTAGTTTGGTCTACTACTCCTATTTTGTTTTATCGTAGTTGCAGTCTCAATTGTCACTAGTACAAATAACTGTTGCTGCTTGTAGAAGTCCGTGTATAATGTCGTAACGGTATATTTGTGAAATTGGCTGGTGTGAAATGTGTAGTCAAACTTTGCTCTTTCTCTTTCTCTTCCTTCTCTCCTCTTTCCTTACATGTCTTTGGCGTTCTACTGTCCTCCTGTCAGCCTGTACGCCTGACTCCTCAGCGTGAGTTCATTAAGTCCCTCATGGGCATTGGGAAAAGACTGGCCACGCTGCCCACCAAGGAGCAGAAGACACAGAGACTTATCTCTGAGCTCTCACTGCTCAACCACAAGCTACCAGCGCGCGTGTGGCTACCCACTGCGGCGTTCGACCACCATGTGGTGCGAGTTCCTCACACGCAGGCTGTCGTGCTCAACTCAAAAGACAAGGTGAGCTTCGTTTAAACATGACCGATATAATTTGCATGAGTCATCGGTCCTAAGATTGAGACGTTTGCAACATTTCTCCCCTTTTATACTGCCTTCAGGCACCATACCTAATCTACGTGGAAGTCCTGGAGTGTGAGAACTTTGAGACGTCAAATGTACCGGTAAGAATCCCAGAAACACGAATCCGCAGCACACGATCCGTAGAGAATCTCCCAGACTGTGGCATCACAGCCGAGCAGCGTGCCAGCAGCTTCTCCACTGTACCCAACTATGACAACGACGATGAGGCCTGGTCTGTGGATGATATCGGAGAGCTACAGGTTGAGGTAGTGCAACACAGCTGCTCTGTTTTTATGAGCATATTGTTTGTTGTCCCTCTGTAAATTAAT
Organism: Olivaichthys viedmensis; assembly: GCA_028565825.1. Taxonomy (NCBI): domain Eukaryota; kingdom Metazoa; phylum Chordata; class Actinopteri; order Siluriformes; family Diplomystidae; genus Olivaichthys; species Olivaichthys viedmensis. The sequence goes on along the minus strand of JAOUQW010000042.1, from coordinate 10,781,475 downwards.
TTATCCCTTGTTCCTCTTTTAGCTGCCGGAGATCCACACCAACAGCTGTGACAACATCTCCCAATTCTCGGTTGACAGCATCACCAGCCAGGAGAGCAAAGAGCCAATATTTATTGCTGCTGGGGACATCAGGTACACTTTATATAAAGTCTTTATCTTTAAGACCTTTCTGTAAAACTCAGTAGCTACGTTTACATGCCGCCTAATACAATGATAATATTAATTAATAGCTCAATAGAAATAATGGACCTATTTTAATTGAATATATACACCAAGATTGGAATAAAGTAACCTGATTCAGGTCGCTCAATCAGATCTGCTTTTTTTTTTTTTTGAGGGTGTAATTTGTATAGCAGCATCCACGTCTCATTTTTAATTCTTTGGTTAGTTCTTCCACATGGGGGGTTTTAATGAGCAAATATTTTTATAAGGAAGCATGTTCAATCAGTGTTGGTCACAAATGCTTCAATAGTTATAATGCGTGAGGTTGCAGGATCTAGAGAAGAACATGGCTGTAGTCTTAATTTAGAAACAACTGAAGTTGAACTATTTCTCGAAATTTATGCTGCTTATCACTGTTGTGAGTTTGGAACCACCGAGAACAAATATATTTTTACACAGCATAGTGATCTCTATATTTTTTTTGCAGTGTATATAAATTGGTTTTCTTCAGGTTCATTGTCTGTCTGTCTTCTTTTCGCCACCATATCTGGGTTTATGTGCACTTGTTCAGGCGGCGCCTCTCCGAGCAGCTTGCCCACACGCCAACCACGTTTAAGAAGGACCCAGAGGATCCCTCAGCAGTAGCCTTAAAAGAGCCCTGGCAGGAGAAGGTTGGGTAAGTAAAGAAAGACATTCTACTGTTAGGAAAGTTTTTCTTTATTATACATTTATTTGAAGTAGCCTGTGATGACCTTCTTCCTCTCCTGCTGTTACACAGACGAATCCGGGAGTGCTCTCCTTATGGGCATCTGCCTAACTGGCGTCTCCTCTCCGTCATAGTGAAATGTGGTGATGATCTAAGGCAGGAGCTCCTCGCCTTCCAAGTGCTGAAACAACTACAGGTTACCATCTTGTTTTTATTGTTACATTTTAGGACGTTTCAATATGAATTTCCGTGTTTTTCAGATAATGATCATATAATCTTTGCAGCTGTGTTTAGTATTTGGAATTTAAGGCTGTAAAACTTGCATTCGAATTTTGGTTAATGAAAATATTTAGTATTCGCATGCATTCGAATATTAATTGGGTGTAAAATGAGCGTGGATTTTATACTGCCACCAGACAAGCAAACGTTCACGTTTGTATTGAATAAAACGCGGGAGGTGAAAACTGACCGTTTATACGATGAAATCCAAACAGTTTTGATGTTATGATGTCTTCACATTTATTATTTAATTTACGAGGGCTTTTCATTGATTTTGCGGCAGCCATGCTAGCAACCAGGAAAAACCGTGGTAAGCAGAGCTCTGGTGGTCGCCTTGTGACCCCCACTGACAGGGTCATTTGGCCAAAACCGTTTGGGAAACGCGTTTCTATAGACTTGTTAGGCGACTAAAAGTAAAACATGGCATCTTAAACATTCGAATGTGGGTTATCGCCTTCGAATGCAGAAATATGATGTCAATTCTAATAGTGCTTTTTATAGACAGAAATAGATTTTTCTGTCATATGCAACTCATGGCAGATGTGAATGATTCGTTATAACCCCCCCTCCCATTCTCCATGGTTACAGGTGATTTGGGAGCAGGAGCGAGTCCCTCTGTGGATTAAGCCCTACAAGATCCTGGTCATCTCCTCTGACAGCGGCATGATTGAGCCGGTGGTCAACGCTGTGTCCATTCACCAAGTGAAGAAGCAGAGTCAGCTCTCGCTGCTCGACTACTTCCTGCAGGAGCATGGCAACTACACTACAGAGGCCTTCCTCACTGCACAGCGCAACTTTGTGCAAAGCTGTGCTGGTTACTGTCTCATCTGCTACCTTCTGCAGGTTAAAGACCGGTAAGCCTGAAAGCCACCCTCTATCACCTCACACTGGTTTTAATTAGCTATCATTCTCCAGACCTACAGATGCTCTCATCCTTTCTCAGGAGAGGGGGTCAAGCAGAAAGAAATCTTAAGATGCAGATTATTGCTACCATTTTGATACATATTGCAAAATATTAAGACCACACGTTGGTGTGAGGTGGTAAAAGGCCTGCATTGTTTTTAACAAATTATTTCAACTTTATTTTCGTTATACAAAGCAGATAAACGTGACGCAACACAGTTGTGGGCTCTTCAGTTCGGCATATACAATAGATAGGATTTGCGAAAGTGAAATATGCAATAAGTCTCCATGATGATTGTTGGCTCGCGAGTGAAATGATTCATCAAATCAGCCACTCATTGAGAAAGTCTTAGATTCGTCACGGCGCATCAAGAAACTCGTTTGTTAGAGGGCTTATTTGCATATTGCAACCTTCTGTGGTCTCAGTATTGCAAGAGAGTATCACAATTATTAGCAAACCACATATCGTGCAGCCCTGTTACAGAAGGGGTTATTATGATTAACTCTGAGTGGCTCTTTAGAATGTGCAGTACCTGATGACTGTAGATTGATTATCATTTATACCCGTGTGGGAGAACCTTGTGTCTTATGCCCTCCTCTGCTTTCCAGGCACAATGGGAACATTCTGCTCGACTCTGAGGGTCATATTATTCACATTGACTTTGGCTTCATTTTGTCAAGCTCTCCGAGAAACTTGGGCTTTGAGACATCTGCCTTCAAACTGACCAATGAATTTGTGGATGTAAGGACACTTGCATATGTACTGGCAAGAATGCAAATATTTTGAAAGGTTTTTCAACTTTTTTTCCCCCCAAATATAAGCCCGAGTTCTTTTTTTTTTTTTTTTTATTATTTGTTTCCATTATTTAAAAAATATATTTTTTTTATTTAAAATCTGGTACTGTTGGGTTTTTCTTTAGTTGCTTTTCCTGCTGAATCTGTTATCCCCCCATGTGTGGTTCTGTAGGTATTGGTCTGGTTCTGCAGGAGTTGAGGGACGCAGGGTTTGAGAACGACACTCTGGTGATGTACAGCTCCGATAACGGGATCCCGTTTCCTAACGGCAGAACCAACCTGTACGACTCGGGCGTGGCCGAACCCATGATCGTCTCCTCACCTGAACACAGACGGCGCTGGGGACAGATGAGTGACGCCTACGTCAGCCTGCTGGGTGAGACGCGTGCGCACACACACACGCACACTACCAAGAACTGTTTACTTCATCACTTATCAAAGACTTTTCCTCCGTCACTCTTTATTATTGAAGAATCCGTTATTTAACATGAGGAGAAAATTCTTGTATGAAACTGAACTCTAGCTGATTTTCCTGTTCACGTCATCTTTTTCAATTTCTTATGATGCCATTAGTCTCGTAAAACAGGCGTTAGAGAGTCTGGTACTTTTCGTCACTAAACGTGGCCAAGACCCGCCTACTTTCACAGAACGGGGCCATTTGACTGACATTGCAAACGACCAATCACAGACTTTTTCCGGAGTGAGGAAATCGCGTTTGGCTGCCACTGACTGAACTTTTTTTCAATCCAGTGACTGGTTTGTCCCAGCCTGTGATCCGGCTGAGCTCGGCATCCTCCCAGCGTGTCACTCTGCAGGACGCTCCTGCTTCAGGGTCATGTCTCATTGTGATCACGAGGTGGCACCATTTTCACTTAGGAAACCACAATACTTCTGAAATGACACTAAAGGTTTAGTAAAAGCAGTTTGCCTTTTTGAGCGAAGAATAAACGTAGTTCTCTTACAGCTACGTGTCTCCATCTTTACTCAACACCTGCGTTTACATTAATCAGAATTTAAAAAAACATCCATTAAATGAAAAAGAAGGTGATCAGAATCTTTGCAGTGGTTCCGTATAACAGCACACGCTGACCAACATGGCGGCTGCAGAACAAACATACAATCAGACGGTCCAACGAGGAAACTTAATTACACGTTATAGAAGAATTTAGAAGAATTTGCGGAGTTGGATAAGGGGGTGTGAGGGGCGTCCAGCGAACATTTCGAAGAAGAATGATACGAGACATGAATTCTTCACCTCGCCTTCTGTTTATTAAAGACATTTGGAGGACATTTTGCATTTAAGACTCGTTAAAAACACAAGCATGGCATCTTAACAAGTTGTGCATGTGGATTGAATTTACATGCACGTAAACAAAAGTTCATTTTCAATTGCAGTAATTTCAGTTGGATTGCTGATATTTTTTGCATGTAAACAGGACTTGAATCTGATCCAGGATCTGAATTCATGTCTTGTTTTTCTCTTTATACCCTCTCAGACATCACCCCCACTCTCCTGGACTGGTTCTCGGTGCCCTATCCGCCCTACAGCCTCGGCGGCGGCTCCCTGGTGCAGCTCACGGGCCGCTCCTTGCTCCCCGCACTGTCCTCGGAGCCGATTTGGGACACGGCCTATGGCAGCCAGAGCCTGCACGAGGCCACCATGTACTACCCGATGCGCTCGGTGCGGCGCGGCCGCTTCCTGCTGCTGCACAACCTGAACTACCGCACGCCCTTCCCCGTCGACCAGGACTTGTACGTCTCGCCCACCTTCCTGGACCTGCTGAACCGCACGCAGGCGGGCCTGCCCACCCGCTGGTTCAAGACCCTGAGGCAGTATTACTACAGGGAGCGCTGGGAGCTGTTCGATACGCACTCGGACCTGGCGGAGCAGAAGAACCTGGCCTCGGATCCCGAACATAAAGCGCTTCTGGAGCTCCTGAGGGAGCAGCTGGTGAAGTGGCAGTGGGAGACGGAGGACCCGTGGGTCTGCTCCCCAGACGCCGTGCTCGAGGACAAGATGGAGCCCAAGTGCAGGCCGCTGTACAACGAGAGCTGAAGGATCATAATCACTGTGATGAGTTTCAACTTGTTATCGGGTTTGAACTTTTACGCCAGTTTTTTCCGAAAACTCTGTGAGACAAACTGCAAAGGCAAATATAACCATTACATTTATATTATACATCTATCAAAGTACAGCGCTGTGCAAAAGTCTTAGTCACGTGTAAAGAAATTCTGGAAATATGCTTTTAAAAATAATAAAATGTTCCTGAATATAATAAACACTATAAGAGCAGTAAAGAGTAAAAAAGTAAAATCAGTGTGTTGGTGTTTCAGCCTTTAAAACTGCATCAATTCTCTTAGACACACCGTCGTGCAGTTTTATGAGTTAAATCAGCTGGTAGGTTGTTCCAAGAATCTCGGAGAACTTGTCACGGTTCTTCTGCAGAACTTTGGTTCTCACTTGCTTCTGTCTCTGCAGGTAAAATCCCAGAACAGCCTTGATTGTGTTTTTATCTAAAAAGTGCTCTAGTGCTGAATATCTCACTTTCTTTAATGATGCACAAACATTTCTCTGTAACATTTAATGTTTTGGGAAAATGAATGTTTGGAAATGTAAAATTTGCTCTTTTCTAATGACACACTAATGCAGAAGACATCAAATAAACATCTAAGACAAAATTTACAGAAAAATCAAGTAGACTTTCATAGGGAACTGTTGTAATGCTAAAAGTTACTTATAAATGAACTAAAATACACATTTAGGAGTCTAAGGTTCAGCTGCTTAAAGGGACTTTACATTACTTAGTAAATAAAAATACATTTTACTGTAAGAAATGAATAAAAGTACTGTTTTGACTTTGCAGAGGTGGTAATGTAAGCACAATTCATTTTTAAACCATAGTGGGTTCAAAAATCACATGCGATATGTTCACAGATAATTTTTTGGAAAGTGAATCTTTGGAAATCGAAAATTTGCACTTTATTAAGAGCAATCTATATAAAACATTTAGGGTGCCAAGACTTTTGCACAATACTGTATGTTATGTTATAGTATGTGACAAATAAAATGTGGAAATTTCACTTCCTGCTTCTGGATCATCCACCTGACCTGAGGTTGAACTTCTTGTGATGGAGAGAGTTGGAGGAGTTCGTGCTTCCGATAAACACTCGGCATTTATCCAATTAGCATTTTGTCTTCTCAAAGAGAGATCAATGGAGCCTGTGGTGCAGGAAACAAGCCAACATTCGACTTCACTAACAACAACACGCAGCATGAGTCGCCAAAAACATCCAAAAGAAAGTGACATAAATTGCAGAACAAATCCCAACTGAAGAACCGACATTTAATGTAGAAAAATTCACCTCGCCTGTAGAACTGTAGAACATCTGAGAAACACTGAACATCACCATCAGTTATAACCACAACTGTAACAATTATGAGTTTTTCCATCCACCTCTTTTATGAGAATTTTGAAAAATTCCCAAGAAAATTGTAAATACATTTTTAATACTATTTTCTTCAGATCAACGTTATTTTGCTGGTTTTTCACTGGCAGAGCTGTGACATTCCAACTACAGTGTCGGTTAAAGATAACAGCCCTACATCTTTCTGTTACGCTCAGGGTTGCCAGGTCTGCGTTACAAAAACCAGCCCAAAAAAACCCAGCCAAAGACCAAAACTTAGTTAAAAAACAGTCCAATTCTGGGTTGGAGAAAACCACAGACCTGGCAACACTGATTACACTGCCGTCTATTCTTTATATACACAAGGCCACAGCAGCAGTGCACTCTGGGTAGTCTTTTCTTCCTATTTGTGTTACGTCTTCTTCAGAATTTTAACACAACAGGAATTTATAGAAACATCGATTCACGTTTTCTTTTGACTTTTTGGAAAAAACGCTTAAAATTTGCGATACGTTTGAATAGAAACCACTTTTTTTCATAAGCAAAGGCGATTCTAGAAACTGTCGGCCTCATGTTAGAAAGCAGTATAGTAGTAACAGTAATAATATATATGACAGTTAGTATAAAACCTTACCTCTATTCAATACTCCACACTTTCAACCTTCTTGTGCCAACTTATATTATTATATTATATATGTAATGAATAACTGCACGTCCCCAAGTGTTTTATTCCGCTTATACCACAGCAGCTTGTCAACCATTACACATTTTTATTTATTAAAGACACGTCTTACTTTTTATCCGTTTATAGTTACAAAGGTCGCTGTCAGCCAAAT
>JAOUQW010000042.1:10754980-10765032 GCA_028565825.1 Olivaichthys viedmensis | reverse complement strand
GGCCTAGAAGATAAAAAAAAAAGATAAAAAATAGTGTGAGCAGTGTCTCACAAAGCGACTAGAGTTGTTATTGCACACGATTTTCAAAATCAAGTATCTGAATATAATAATAGCTAGAAATAATGGAGTTGAATTTTTAAAATGCTTTCCAGTTCAATGTGTATCTTTTATTATTATTATTTTTTATTTTTTTTTACTGATTACAGAATTGAATTCATTTTGCTCTGTTTGCAGAGTTGCTTAATGACGTAAATCATTAAAAAAGATCATTGTAATGATATTGTGAAATAAAGTGTCCCATCTCTCCTCTCTCTCTGTTCAGCATGTAAAAGAGATCATCCTTCAGTCTAACCCCCTGCTGGAAGCTTTTGGGAATGCCAAGACCGTGCGCAATAACAACTCTAGTCGCTTTGTGAGTCAAACCACCAGATGTTTTTACACTTTAAAAAAGAAGAACTTCATAAGTCTACGGTGAACTTTACTCATTATCTTTTTTGCAATGATTACATGCTGATTGCATGCTTGGTATGATTTAGTAGGTAGATTAATTCAGAATTATTCAGAAATCCTCCACCTTTACTTCCAGACATATTGCATTTGCAGCTCCACCAAGGAGATTTTGTATGCATTCCAGTCCAAAACCTTTAGGCTAGCGTTAACAGCACACTGTGTCTCAACAAGTGAGGACCTGTCAGTGTTGTCTTTTTTTTAAAAATTATTATATATTTTTTAGTTTCTGTATTGTCAAGAGTGTGATCTTTGGGCTTGTGAAAGTGTAGCGCTGCACGACTCTGTAACTGTTGTACATTAGTGCATCGGCCCAATGAGCAATGTATTTGTTTTCAGACTTCCTTGACGTTAGCGTTGTATTTTACATCTCAGGGAAAATACTTTGAGATTCAGTTTAGCCGGGGGGGAGAGCCTGATGGAGGAAAAATCTCTAACTTCCTGTTGGAGAAATCCAGGGTGGTATCTCAAAACCACGGAGAGAGAAATTTCCATATATATTACCAGGTAAAGCTTTAAACTCTTTGATATGCGTTCGTGTAGTGCATTGTAATGAACTAATGTAGTGTTAATATGGTGTTAGATTACTAGATTTTATCATGTATTGATGCACATAATGTGAGTAGGAGTCCTAATTTCAGATTTTGTATTGATCAAGGAATATGAACAGAACCTGTTATCTCCCTTTGTATTGCTGGGTCCTTCAGCTTATAACAGGAGCTACCAAAGAGCAGAGAGAAAATTTGGGGATTACAGCTCCTGATTACTACTTGTACTTGAACCAGTCTGGTACCTACACTGTGGAGGACATCAATGACAAGAAGGAGTTCTCTGACACCATGGTGGGTTTAAAAGTCTTTGGAACTTTGTCAAATATTGCACAAAACCCTTGCAAGTGTTTATGAATACTTATTTTTTTCTACAGACAGTGTTCAGATAACTCTAATAGAGGTAATTTGTGTCATTTTTCCTTCACTGTGTGTTTGTAGGAGGCTATGTCAGTCATAGGACTGTCTCTGGATGAGCAAGATACAGTGCTGCAGATTGTGGCTGGGATTCTTCATCTTGGCAACATCACTTTCAGAGAGGAGGGCAACTACTCTGTGGTGGAGAGTGAAGACTGTGAGTATCATCACCCAGTTGACATATAGGACCTCCACATATCAATGAACCTTCTAATAGTCTTTACCAGCGAGATGTTTGAAGCTTTACAGTTATATAGATTCTGTTTACATCTTGTCGTTTCATGCATCTTGCAGTATCAGAATTATATCTAGATGGAGTTTATCCACATAGAATTGAAAATGTCAATGCACCCCAAGATGCACAGATGTAAATTCGATTGTACAAGCTCATTTAGGAGGTATGAGATGAATTTTAGCCATATGTTATAAAAGTATAAATACATCTTCAAGCCACATTCAACAACCAAAACCCCTTCTATTACATTACGTCATAATGTACCGTGACTGCCAAAGTTGCCGCCTTTTAAGGAAATTAAAAACGGCTCGCAAATTTGCTGGGGGGATAAAAACTGAGCTGATTTGCATATTAATGCGTTATTTTTACATATCAACAGAAAGTCGGATTTCAATTTCAGAAGGAATCTGCATAATTGGAGACGCATTTGACTTCAGGTGTTAATGCATGTGGCTTTGACCCTTATCCTGATCAAATCTTATCAGGATACAATCCAGACACAAGATGCATGAAATGACCAGGTATAACTGGGGTCATGGTACCGTTTCACTGTGAGAGCCAAATGTTGACGGGTTGCGCACAATAGTGAACGTAGAAGGCAGTAAATCACCCCCCATGAAGTACTTGTGGTTGTTTTGATAAGCTAGAAGAAACTGAATGGTGTGTATTTGAAACGCTCTTTCCTTTCACAATTAGGAGAGCCGACACCATAGCTGTGGCTTTGTTTATACCACAAACTGTTGTTGGGCATAAATACAACCGGTTTAGGAGAGCCTGTTGTCTGAATGTCTAAACCTGTACTGTTTCTTTATTGAGCAACAAAAAAACTTCAGCATACAGGGAATTTGAACAATTTATCTTGGTTTTACCAAGTAAAAACCACATCATGTCATGCTTTAAATGTAAGTCTATTGGCTAAACATTGTCTTTATTAAATGGAACTGCTTCCTTTGTTGTATGCTCCGCTATCGTTTTGAAGAAGCATTGCATCTTCACGTTTTCTTCTCTTCCATCACTCCTGTGCAGTTCTTGCCTTCCCTGCCTATCTTTTGGGTATATCCCAGGATGGTATGAAGAAGAAACTGACAAGCCGGACCATGGACAGTAAATGGGGCGGCAAGACTGAGAGCATTTCTGTCACTCTGAACACCGAGCAAGCCTGCTTTACACGCGATGCCTTGTCGAAAGCACTCTACTCCCGACTCTTTGACTACCTCGTAGATGTAAGTCTCCATCTTCATTTGTCATTCACACAATTTGGATTTATCACAGAAGCACCATAGAATAGCACTGCCTGTTGATGATCGTGCAAACCACACATCTTATCAAATCTCTGTTCTGGTATTGGTTAAGACTTTAAATTCTAACAAATGTTGTACCATTCTATGCTTTGTGATTTGGATACATTTTACATAATATAATTGCCATCACGATTATTTAGTTATAGTTTAACAGGAAATACGGAAAATTCAAAGACGTATGTTAAGTACTCGTATGAAACGTTTCCTCAGAATTTAGTGACGGTTCCTTTCTGTTCTATCCCAAGGCAATAAACAAAGCCGTGCAAAAGAACCATGAGGAATTTAACATCGGAGTGTTGGACATTTATGGCTTTGAAATCTTTCAGGTAGTAATTAGTCACTTGGTACAGAGGAAAATGTTAAACATGTTCATGGAACCATGAAAATGCCGTTTTCACCAATGGGCTTCTGTGTTTGTCTTATTTACACCATATACAGCAAAATGGATTTGAGCAGTTCTGCATAAACTTTGTGAACGAAAAGCTTCAGCAGATTTTTATTGAGCTCACTCTGAAGGCCGAGCAGGTCAGCAGCACAGTTTTAATGACATACTGTAGTTTGTGTAGCCCTGGGGACAGGATTATAATGGTTTCTCCCTTTTCTCTATACAGGAAGAGTATGTACAGGAAGGAATCAGTTGGACACCCATTGACTACTTCAACAACAAAATTGTATGTGACCTAATAGAGTCCAAAGTGGTAAGTTTCCATTACTACATGATTTTGAAAACTATTGGCTGTCATGAAATTAATAAATTAATCATTTTCACAACTGAAAATAGTGCTAAAGCCAACTGTGGTATTCCCAGAACCCTGTGGGTATCATGAGCATCTTGGATGACGTGTGTGCCACCATGCACGCGAAGGGTGAGGGTGCAGACCAGACTCTGCTTCAGAAGCTGCAGATGCAGATCAGCACTCACGAGCACTTCAACAGCTGGAACAAGGGCTTCATAGTGCACCACTATGCAGGCAAGGTAAGAGGCCCCTAATGAGCCCCTAACGCAGTGTTCACTTTGTATCCATAAGTGATCATTTAAACGTGGGGATAATTACATTTGGTATGGGTTTTTAAATGAGCTTAATGTAAGATGAAATGGAGGTGGGCCTTCTGTGCACTTCAAACCTTACTCTGATATTCCCCTGAAGATAATCAATATGCCATCAGGTTTGAAGAAGGAATGGTTTCCAATAGAAGGATTGTCTGTTTTTTCCTGCTTCTTTGATTTGGATTTATTGCCTCCTGCTGAGGATATAATGCAAATGCACAGTCCTTAATATTCAGAAATACAAATGGGTAGAGGGTGAGCGACCTATAGGTCTGAGTGGATAATATAATTTTGTATTATTTAAATGTGAACATTCTGATGTTTGACATTGTAGGAAGTTGTGTTTTTCTTCTTTTTATCCCTCCTCTCCAAAATTGTCAAGGTAGTTATTGATCACCCTAGAAGCATTGTTGGAAATAATAACTAAGATAAACTTTACTCATTATGGAATGCATTATTTTAAACTAAGACAAATTATGTCAAACTAAAATATATCTGGGTACGTTTTCACACCAATGGCTTATTGTGATGCCACAATTTTCATCCAAACAGTAACAAATATAAACTCTTAATAGTGTTATGGGTTATTATTGCTAGTGTTTTCAGTAAGTAATAACAAGCATTGTTTGTTTTGGATTTTACCGCTTTTACTCCCTAATTTGGTCATTGCCAATCCCGCCCACTAGCTATTTCTCCCCTATCGCATGACAGCTACCAACCGGGGAGGGTGAGTGCTAACACATGCTTCCTCCGAGACACATTAAGCCAAGTACCGCATCTTTACGAACTGCTGCTTATGCAACGTCACAGGCAGTCAAACGCACTTGAAGGAAAGCGCATACATGAGCTCATAGACGCCAATGATTGGCTAGTGCCGCTCTGATTGACTGAGTAATGCCACCCTTCCCACCCAGAGAGCAGGGCCAGTTATGCTCTTTTGGACTATGGCTGGGATTTCAAATAAAAAATTTCATGACCTACTAATTGAAAACAGTTTTTGGTAGAGGATTCACTCTTTTTCACTCTACTGTATCTTTAGCCCCAAGGATCAAATGGTGTATTTTATGTTTCCTCCATTTTCTCCACGTGTTTAAAACTAAGACCTGTAAAGAAATTACTGTAGCCTGAGGTCTTTAAAAAAAAAATGATGCTGACCACACCCTATTAAAAAAACAGTCTGTACTGCACATTGACTGTTAGTCAGTAGTCTCCATTAGTGAAACTTCACTGCTGTTTCAGCACTTATTAAGCACTCAAGATTTATTACTAGTGTTTAAAAAAAAACACAAAAAAAACCATTGCCCTATTGACGCCAGTGGATCTCCTGCACTGCACTTTTTTTGTGTTTTCCCTGCTCATAACTGATTGAGCTCATGAGATTTGTAATTACCTTATGAGTTGTATAGAGTGTGTTCAACCACAGAAACTAAACATGTGCAGTCTCTGGAGTCCCTTAACCTGGGACTGACCACCAGCTCAGTGACAATGTCCTATTCATGTGATGCAGGAATTAAATGATCTTTTGTGGTATTAATTGACTTACACAAGTGATGTTGGTTGTTTTTCTGTAGGTGTCATATAATGTGAGTGGCTTTTGTGAGAGGAACAGAGATGTGCTCTTCAATGACATAATCGAGCTGATGCAAAGCAGTGAATTGTAAGTATGACTTTTGCCTCATCTGCCCCTTTCTCAGGTTCTGCTTTATACTGACCGTTAACTTCTGATGGCAAGTTTTTCAGGAGATGTGTCTCCATCACAGTTTTTTTGTGTGTTGATGAATCAGTGAATGGTTGATGTTGGTTAAAGGAACAGTTTGTCATTTGTAGCATCCTCTACTGCCTGAGAGGTGAATTACAATTGCAGTGAAAACTTTGACAAGCCTTCCCTTTCCGCCAACCGATCCCACCCCTCTGTTCAAAGTATGTTCGCCTTCTAAGGAAAAGGGGCAGAGCTGAGCAGTTTTGTTTTAGCTAGGGGCAGAGCTAATTTATAGACCAGAAAGATATAAATAAAAACGTGAAATGAGGAAATCGCCCAGATCCACTGCATGGCAGCAGTTTTTACTTTTGAAAATGGGGTATCATTGAAATGATATGATTATTATAGGCCTAGAAATACTTGTAAGCATTACAGACTGCATCTCTAACTCATCTCAGAATTAAATTTTTTCCTACAATGTTCTTGGTTATGCTTAATATTTTCTCATATGGTGGTGAATGCCTGTAAATTTTTTATACATATCCTTTCAGAAGTATAACAAATTACCTTTTGTAAAAATGTCTTTTTGTGAACAGTGCCTTTATCCGAGACCTTTTCCCAGAGAACCTCGAGGCTGAGAAAAAGGGTCGGCCCACCACTGTGGGCACCAAGATCAAGGTAAGACACTAAACATGGAAGACAGAACTCAAATGTCACCTACAAAGTATTGAGGCAACTTCTGATTTAAATATCCATTGCTCTGGCCCTTACAGAAACAGGCCAATAACCTGGTGCAGACGCTGATGAAATGCACTCCTCAGTACATTCGCTGCATCAAACCCAATGAGACCAAGAAGTCGCGGGACTGGGAGGAGAGCCGCGCAAAGCACCAGGTGGAGTATCTGGGTCTGCGGGAGAACATCCGCGTACGAAGAGCTGGCTACGCCTTCCGCCGCATCTTCAAGAAGTTCTTACACAGGTGAGCCTTTTCAAAAATTTCCCCTAAAGACATACAACAACAGTTGTTAACGGAGACTGTTACACACAGATATGCAATCCTGACCAAAGAGACGTGGCCGCAGTGGCGTGGAGATGAAAAACAGGGTGTCCTGCACCTGCTGAGGTCTGTCAACATGGAGCCAGACCAGTACCAGCTGGGCAAGAGCAAGATCTTCATCAAGGCCCCAGAATCAGTGAGGGCACTTTAATTTGGTGGTGTTAATATTTTAAATATGCCTAAACGTATCCTGTTAACACTGTTTCACATTGGACTGGGTGTTTTCCATGCTATATACTACAACAATCTGTTTTCTCAAAGGAATTTATCTATTTAAATTTTTTCTAAATGCTCCTAATTTGCGCCATGTCCTCTTTCATTGCTCCCATTATGTTATCCCGGAGAGATTTATTTTAGTCCTGAGCAAATCACATTACTTTTCCGTTTGATAAGATGAGAGGCATTCTACAATGCATTAAGAGGTAATTAGGCATCATTCAACATCAGTGAATTGAGGAATCTCATGTGATTTGTTCTCAAGTGCCTGTATGCAACTGGTATTCTCAAAACTAGTATAGAAAGAGATTAGTTAGATATTAGGCCATAGTTTTATGATTTTTAGTGGGTGTACTGTTTAGGTCGGTCGTTGTTCCTTTCCATTTTCGCTTTTGGTTTAACTCTCAGGGACACAGCCGTAACTGGGAAAAATCAGAATGAGAGGGATGTTGTTTTTAAAGCACTGCGTTACTCATGGTCAGCTACTGTCCCCTGCAGCTGTTCCTTCTGGAAGAGATGAGGGAGAGAAAGTATAATGGATATGCTCGGGTCATCCAGCAAGCCTGGCGCAAGCATATTGCTGTTCGCAAATACGTCCGCATGCGAGAGGAAGGTAAATAAATAAATAAATCAGTTACACTCCACATAACCTTTTCTCTGATGGTTAGAGCCTGATGTTTAAAGCCAGACTCTGAAACTGGGCTCTTGTCTATTTCAGCCTCGGACATCCTGTTGAATAAGAAGGAACGGCGGAAGAACAGTCTAAACCGTAACTTCATGGGTGACTACATTGGCACAGACAGTCGCCCTGAGATCCGGCAGTTTGTGGGTCGCAGAGAGAGAATTGAATTTGCTGATGTGGTGGTCAAATATGATCGCAGATTTAAGGTATAGTTCATTAGCTCTCTGAACTTACCAGTTGCTTCTGGACTGCCAAAACATCACATGATCCTCTCTATGCTCTCTCTCTATACTCAGACTGTCAAGCGTGACCTGGTCTTAACGTCCAAGTTCCTCTACCTGATTGGTCGGGAGAAAGTGAAGCAGGGTCCAGAGAAGGGACAGATTCGGGAGGTCCTCAAAAGGCAGATTGAGCTCGAGAAAATTCAGTCTGTCTCTCTGAGGTAATACTGACATCCTCACAGTATCTCTCTGCAAGCTTCTGTGATGACAGTGTGTTTTCAGACCATTTGGATGTACTATTGTCACATGTATGCTGTGTTGATGTCATTAAATACATGGGTCGGATCAGATCGGAAAATATGGCCGATCCGATACTAATCTAGATGCAGGTACAGACAGTATCAGATTGGTGCATCCGTCATGAATATAAATAATAATTCCATAAATTCCCCCAAGTTCTCTCCTCTGTCTGTAGTCTCACTACAGCGTCTCTCCCTTCAGCACTCTGCAGGATGACTTCTTCATTGTGCATGAGGAGCGCTATGACAGTGTGCTGGAGTCTGTCTTCAAAACTGAGTTCTTGAGTCTTCTCTGCAAACGTTATGTGGAAAGAACTCGGAAGAAACTGCCACTGAAGTTCAACAACCTGTAACTTGGCTCTAGACCACTTCTCATCATTCTTATATTATTTGATGTTCTAGATGTTTGTGTACATACTGAGTGTAACTGTTTTAAATAAATAAATGTTTTATTGCTGTCTTCACACATAACTAGTAGATTTATATTCCGTTGGTAATAAAATAATGCAACCAAAAATATTTAACCAACTTAAATTTCATTTGAAAAACAACATTACATTTCACAAATTCAGCTCACGTCTCCATTAATGTCTTTGTCTTTCCAGACTTGAATTTAAGGTGAAAAAAGGAGGTTGGGGTCCGTTTGCATCGGCTGGCTCTCGGCAGATCCAATTCCAAGTGGGCCAGGGAGATAATGTGGTGCTCAAACCCAGTAACAAGACCCTGATTGTTAACATCGGACCGGGCCTTCCCAAGAACTCAAGTGAGTCTTTCATTCTTTCCTTGGATAATAATTTTGAATGCTGCTGCTGTGCATATTTTCCCCCAAAAAAACTTTGTCTTGCAGATAAGTCACCAGGAAGTATATTTATTCAAGCAGAGAAAATACTGGGCTGTATGAAGAAGTCAATTGGATCAAACATTTGGACACATGATAGACTGCACCAGTGATACTGATGGATGTGTTTAAAATATGTGGCTGCATTTTGCTGATATATAGTACATGAGTATAATCTCAAGGGTTTCTGTCTTCTCAGGGCCCACTCGTCTCGACAAGCGGAAAAGCAGATACATAGGAAATCCAACTCCGAACACGGGGAGATACTCACGTGGTAAGACCCATCATCCCATGCTAAAGAGGTCATGGCGTTGGGGGCGTGAAATAGTAAACCTTATGCTATACCATTATAGATAACATTATTTTTAGGTGCAGTGTGCCCCTTTGTGTGACAAGATTTTTAAAGTTACCTAAAACTGTGAAAAAGGCACAGAAGCATGCACAAGACTCATGAAACAACCAGGTTACCTTCATTAAGTAAGGTTCAATGAGTATGCAAATTATAAACACTCTCATGCTTTTACATGCATACTTCCCCCTTTTTCTTAAAAGAATGTGAAAAACAGCTGCAGTGGCAATTTTCATAATTTGACCAGTCTGTTCACTCAAAATAATTCCCCCAAAAGGGAGTTAAAAAAATAAATTAAAAAAACTCTGTTTTATAAAGTTAGGGTGACCTTAAACCAGTGTACGCTACCTTTATTAAGAACAAACATTAAAAGACAATTCTCTTAAGCAGTTTAAGTCAAGTCAAGTAGGCTTTTATTGTCATTCCTCCATATACATTGAAATGAAATGTCGTTTCTACAGGACCATGGTGCAACACAACATTACAGCAGCCCGCTATACAGGACTACATAAAGTGCAAATTCACGACAGTTAGGACGAGTGCAAATATACACTATAAAATAAATACACAGGACAATAAATATACAGGACAATAAATACACAGGACAGTGCACGCTAACTAGACAGGACAACAGA
>JAOUQW010000042.1:10726007-10738391 GCA_028565825.1 Olivaichthys viedmensis | reverse complement strand
TTTTGGATTTATTGTGTTTGATTAATGATAAGAAAAAGTGTTTTTTCGTGTTCCTGAAAAATTGGAATTTTGGAGATGCTTGTTTTTCATTGGACAGCGACGACATGAAAACGTTCATGGATTTTTTTTTATTATTATTTTTTATTATTATTGTTAATTTAATAACCCACCACGCAATATTACGTTTGTCTCTTTTTCAATAGGTAATCAAAGCACTGGAAAGAGCCAGAAACCCCCACCTTAATCTTAGTCCAATGAGCAGTCCATATACAGACATGAAGGCCTACGTTCAGGGCAACACACTGGCCTCGCGCAAGAAGGTGCTACCCATCATTTCAGACTTCCTTAAAGACCGAGAGAGAAAAATGGAACAACTGGAGGACCTGGAGCTGGACGATGAGTGCACACAGGAGCAGAGTGACTCTCAGCAGTGCTGTGAGGACAATGTGATGGAAGAGGACTCCGGTGTCCCCCCAACCCCCATGAACAGTCTGGTCGAAGGCTGTCCCCTAGACAACGGTCTTCCCAAAATCAATGCAGATGTGCTTGTGGAAAAAGTCAGCAAGATAGCCAGTGCGGAGGACGATGATGGACCATGATGGTACACCAGTTGTGTTACTGAACCCCACAGCCTCTGAGGAATTCGGCAGTTGAAGAAAACGGGTTGTTATTTTTCCAAGTATGCACTGCATTTACAGATAGCACACAGGGCACGAAACGTTTTTGTGGTCTGCATAACTGACTGAGGTTCATTGGAAAAGTACACTTTCCTGGTGTCTTTGTTAGACATGGTACTCAAAGGTTTACTTGCTAGTACACGTGTTTTCAATATTTAGACATTATCTATACCATAATTATTTATATTACAGTGTTTCTGTAATATTTTTTATTTGTATTATTTTAGTCTAGTTGCGCCTGCCATGGATTTTTGAGCACATGATATTCTGCAGGTTGATAAAGAATCTTTTTCTCAGGTCGTCTTTATCATGCTGAACTAATTCAGATCTGAAATTGTGACCTACAGCTAAGTGAGAAGAGCATATAGGTCAAATAGTCTGACTAGACAAGGTGCACGGTCCCATTACTGCTGACTGATGTGCTCTTATTTAGGCTATGCCTAGGCTGTCAGATTTCATCGTTCATATATATTGTTTATATAAAGGCTGCCCAAACACACACATCTGATTATAAAGAAAGGTATTTTAATTGAATTTGTATTGACACCATAATGGCTGTTATTCATTCTAGAGGTGATGTCTTTATTTATCTCTTTTCTGAAGCGCTTTTTTTTCTTCTTCTTTTTTTCTTTTCTTTTTTTTTTTCTCAGTACTCTTGTTCTGACTTAATATTCATAAACAATCATGGAATATTGGACAGATAAAAAAAAAAACAACTCCTTTATACCTTGCACTGTGTTTTTTAAGGGTACGAATATAGAAACAGTTTTTAGTGAAGACCTGTGCTGTTATGCTTTACATTTGCAGCTATATTTCCATGCATGATTAATATTCATATTACCGAGTCAGATGTAAGGTACATGAATACTAGATGTTCCACTAATATGTATTCAGGGTTCGTACAGGTACTGAAGTTTGAAGGTTCATGGTTTAAAATGTAATTCTGAATTGATTTTGAATAAACGACTGGAGGGGGCTTAGAATTCCACTATAAGTGGACCAACAAACATTCGGCCCCAAAAGCATTTCGTTTCAGAAGCCAAGCAATTTGATGCAAACATTTTAGAACTGCTTGCAATCAAACACAACCTTGTCTCATAAAAATCGCCTGCATCCTTAAGGCTGCAAAAAGATGTTACTACTAAACACCAAAGAGTATTAATGCAAGCTTCAGCCTGTTTAGTGTGATAAACAGAATTTTGTTCATTTTTTACATAGCTTTATTATCTTAATGTTTTGTTTATATAGAATTAATTTCAAGATATAATTGAAATGTTTGCTGCGCCATGCAGTAATGATTTTTTGTTTGTTTGTGTTGTGCATTTCATTTTACCATTTGGGAGAAAAAGTATTCAGTGTAGTTTTATTGATTTAATCAAATGAAAATTATTAACAAGTATTATTAGCATGCCAAAAGCTATATTTATTCTGGTATAATTGAATAGAAATAAATTCTGCTGTTGTTTGCGTAGTGTAGTTATGTCAAAGAGAACAGTGTTTATGACAAATCACGCATATTGTACTGGCAGCTTTTGGATAAACACATCATTTGAATTGCTTTTATTTAAATTAAGAAGGACCCAGCATCACAAAATGTTTACCGCCTAATGCCGTGAAACGTTTTAGTAATGCAAAACCGTTTTGCCACGGGACTAGATGAGATACACAGAGCTACAACATGTACATTTCGATGAGTTCGATTTTTTTATTCTGCAAAATGTGCATGCCAGATTCTCTATGTACTTCTGTGTTCTCGGGTTAATATGATTTCACATGGCAAGAATACGTTATCCTCAAAATTAGACGGTTTATATGCAGAATTACAATACATGAGTGGTTTATATCAAGTGTATATGTGAAATATACACAGCTGGACAATCAAGAGCACATCCTTTGGTGTGTTAATATTCCATGTTAATCTTGAGGCCTTTCTTAATTTAAGGCTCTCCTGTAATGTGATTTTATTGTTATGAATAAAACAATTGCTTGGTGTTTCTACATATGAAGTTCATTGCATTGGCCTTCCAAAAGGTGTAAACATATGATTAGGAGGGCTGGGAATAAGAGGGTGCAAAATTGGGCTAAACACTCTGTACATTTTTATTATGAACACGTGCATTGATCTTTATTTAATATTAAAGAAGCAAAGTCTGATTTGCTGTAAATCTGACAGATAACACAGCAAAATCCTCAGTGTTAACACTTACAGGGTTCATCTGTGTCCAGCTGGATCCTGTTGATGTTCATTCAATACTAAGAGTTGGCTGTGGATGTCATTCACCTGTACTCCATTTAAAATGATAAAAGCACTCGTTTTGACAACATTAAAAACATCTGCCTGCTGGTAAACACGTTTCACAATCCACAGATAACATAACCTGTGCTTTTTGTCTTCTGTTGCACTGACGACCTCGCCAAACTTCCCTCATACTCTGCTCTTTTGGCCCTCTTTATTTGTTATTTTTATTTTAATATTTCACAACCGTGTCCTGTTAAGTTCTAATGATTTTGCCATAGCCTAAACCATTTTCTAGCTGCTTATGTTTTTCTTCGATTTGCATCGTGAAAACCAATTAGGCCTTATAGATTGTCATGTACAAATTTTAACCCTTAAAATATAATATTTTGCTCTTGGGCATATATTAACCTGAGTTTATTAACATGAGTTCCCTCACCTGAAGCAGGTAAACCACTGCCTAGCCGACTACAAGGACACAGTGAGGCAGCTGGAACTGAAGAACAGAGCACAGCTCTGCTCTTTAACCTTACCATTAAACGTGTAGGTGTAGTTGATTTCACATATGAGAAACTAGTTTGTCATTAGTTATTACTGGCATGTGTGTGGACATTCACGTTGTGGCTGAGCGGGTGCTGACACTGGTGAGGGAAAGTCAGCATGAGAAAAATCGAGACATCCTGCAGCTGAGGAAGCAGAACCAGGGATCAGCATCATGTAGTAGGCAAAGGCCTGAGGTGTCTCAAAAGGGAACTTTGAGGGCAGAGGGGGGTCCAATTAATAAATAAGGAATAAAACACGACAGGGCGTGCTCTTATCAGAAAATAATGAAAGACGGTGGTGTGATGCTACCACCCACAGAGTACTTTTTATCCCTTCATAGTTACATTTAATGTGGAACGTCCGCAAAACAAGGTCCTGTTATAACAGCTATAAACAGTCGATCCCTCACCAGCCTCTCTCTTTTTTCTCTATCTCTAAGTTAATAAAATGAAAAATGCAGCTTGTGTTACTGATAAACCACAAAACACAAACTCCTCTGTCCTGAAGACTTTCCCACAACGGAAAACTTAAAGGAACAGCTTCACTTCTGACCCTTACAAACACAGACTGTATACAAGATGTATATATATCATCTATCTATATATATATATATATACAGTCTATGGTTACAAAAAGCGCTGACACCGGAGTCTACTTATTTTGTAATTTGTATGTTATAGAAAATTAATCAACACCTTCTGACCAATCAGAATATTGAATTCAACAACGCTGTGGTATAAAAGTGTTTATTAAAGGGTTCTAGTACTAGACAAAAATTGGTGAATCTAAAAATCACATATGCAAGAAGTGTAGCTTTTTTGTTGCACACATCAAGAACGGACCTAATGCATCATTCCACCACTAGGGTGCGCTATAATTAAAGTATGAACTAAAATGCTCGTGCTGATTCCTTTCATTATCTTAAGTGCAATGCACATTGTGATTGCAGTCAGCCAGTTTTGAATGATATTAGTTAACACATTTTTAATATTTAAAAGCGCTCACCCATAATGCACTAATGTGGTCAATAGTAAAGGCGCAGGAAGTGAGGCCACATCTCAGTCATGCTTATTTCTATTGACGCCGAACCTTAGATATGTCTTTGGTACCATGCCCTTGCAGTGCCACTGGACTCTTATGTTCTTTAGTCACTGGGAGCTGCTGGAAACAGGACGTGCACATTGACACCAAATCTTGTACTGGATATATTTTTGGTGCCATGGCTTGATGGTGTGGTATATATCTGTTGATTTTATTTAAGTTGAAATTAAAGGTTAGGATTCCTGTGTGTTTAGTATTGACTGTTTTCCTCTAGGGTTCAGAAGGAGAGCACGAAGGTTGATAAGAAAATGGTAAGATAGGCCATATAGAAGGATAACACTCATTCAAATTCATGAGAGATACATATCATTTTTATTATCATAGCTATATGAGACTTTTTTTCTTTTTATATATTCTTAATAAAACCACTGATTGTATTTAAGTTATTTGGACAATAAAACGTTTTATGTAGATTTAAGACAATAAAAAGTAGCTCTTTAGTGTAATGTTCATGCATCAGTAATTTCCACATTGAAAAAACAAAAAACTACAGGAAACGCCTTTATTTCAGATAATGCATACAAACATAATGAATCCAGAGTCAACAGCAATTGGTAATATTTCCTCTAACCACTCTAACAATGAAAATGAGGTTAAAATCTGTTTACACTGTTGCACATTGAGGATTTTTTATTAGTAGAGAAATGTCTTATTCGTAGAAATTGGTTCATAGAGAGGGGTCTAATGAACAAGCAAAAACTTTAAACAGTGTTAAAGTGCACTTTTCCAATACGAGAACTCACTTTCATTGTGTTTTTTTAGCATTAGCTAGACTATAGTGTAGGGTTTAGCTCCATTTTAACCATTCGGGGGATTTTGTACTGTAATTTTCTGAGCAAAACCTTTCGCACACTGTGTGGCTTGTCTGTCGTGTGCAATTGAGAGTGAGCAGCAAGTAATGGCTTTGACAGAAAGCATTTCCCACATATGTTACAACTGTATTTGTATTTAGTGTTACAGTTGTTCTGTAATTTCCGCCTGTGTATTGTCTTGTGTCGTCTAAAAGCACTTGGATCAGCAAATGACTTTGTGCAGAGCGTGCAGCTATAGGGCCTTGCTCCAGTGTGGATATTGTAATGGATATTTAGGTTAAATTTCTTGGCGAAACTCTTTCCACACTGAGTACATGTGAAGGGTTTCTCTCCCATGTGCAATCTGTAGTGGGAAGCAAGTGATTTTTTCGTTGCAAGATTTTTCCCACAGATATTACAAATAAATGTACTCTCTTTTAGTTTCTCACATGTTAGAGAAACTGAGGTTCTTTCTGAAAAATCGAAACGCCTAGCATTTGGGGCTGCCGCTGATGAATCTAAATCTTCGCCCAAATTTAAAGCTGTTCTGCAGTCGGAGTTTGTAAATGCTGAATGAAGTTCTCCAAGCAGATGTGTGGAATTATGCTGTAGATCAGGTGTCCATAAGCAGGTGATGTCAAACTGCTCCTCTTCTTCTTCTCTTTTGTGTTGAGTGCTCTCTGTCTCACACACTCCATCCATCATCGCGCGGTCGTCACTCTCATTTTCACAGTCGGAGCTGACCTCTATACTGCACTCTGAGTTTTGGAGAGCAGGCGGAGTCTTTTCTGAATCATTCTTGAGTTCGCGACTGAGCACATAAAGTTGACCGTTTATTTCTGTACCTAGACAAACGGAAAAATAAACTACATTAACAAATGCGGCTGAGGAAGGAAAAACTTTTAATATTATTCTATAATTAAAATGCACGATTTTTACAAGCACGGATACAGTAATATGTTATACTTTAACTGAAAGTGTTACACTGCGTTTAATTTCTCCAGCAATCAATTAAATAATTTAACCATTTAGAAATGGTCTCTAAAAACACACTGTCGACTTACCATCCAGCCTTTCCTCTACTCTTTCCATAACAGATCTGTTCTTCATTTCTGCTTTTGTGCTTACTGGTGTATGTTTCCATCTCTGCAGCATGACACAGTAGAGAAACATAAAGCCATTGAAAATCACAAAAACGAATAAATCAGTGTCAGAATCCAATTGTCTCACTTCAACTGTGTTCCTGATAATAATCAATCGCTCTTTCTCAAGTCTGCAAGGTCAACAGTGGGGCGAATGGCTTTTAATGGACTTTCTGTTGCCGTTTCTCATTCTCGCATCTTTGGATTATTTAAAATAAACAGAATGGTACTTAAAAACATATTTTAAAACTTAGGCAATGAGCTGACATAGCAAAAAAAATTGTCATGTGTGATGGCAGTATTGTTTGTCTTGTATTCCTGTAATATTTGAGATGAATCTGTCTTCTACCCAAATATCAAAATGGCTTACCGAGTGCCCTCTGTTGGATGGCGCAGATTCAGTCCCTAAACAGTTTCTTTTCTTAGAATCTGCAGAACAGACACACAATCAGTTAAAGGACTGCCATGTTAGCATTTGACCAAAGGAATGTCAAATGTTGACAAAACACACTTTTGTAAGAATGGGATCAACAGATTCCAGTCAAACTTTGCTTGTGTTTTGGAGATTGTTGACCGACTATAATCTGATATGCTCTATTCTTTCTGGGGAACGAAAGCCCACCTCCATCCCATCTCGAGCACAGAAAACGTCAGCTCTTTTAGATTACCTGAATCTTTAGAAATGTATTGTGTTGGCATTTTGTGTTACGACGCACTGTGTCCTCACTCTGTAGGGCCAAAGTTAGTCAGATATACAGTACATATATTCCTCAGGACTGATCAGTTTCCACCACGCTGATTACCCCTATGACTGCGCTGGCATCACTGGAGGGGGAAAATTACATTTTCGATAAAACATTTGTAGCCTTTTGGCTACAATTGATCCAAATTGCTTAGATGAACTTAGATCAGCGTTTCGCAGTTTTATGCATCTCTGTGGCAGAACTCAATTTTGCTCTCCAGCATCTTTTTAGATTCTAATAGATCTATAGTTTCATCAAGGATGCCACCGATGCATTTCTGCACAGATTGACTTCAACTTGAGTTTTCCTGTTACTTATAATGTAAATTTAAGATTTGGTTTAGAATGCCAGATATAGTGAATAAAACTTTTTTTTTTTTTAAATGACTTAAGTCACGTAGGGAGTTGTGGCTATTCTCCACGTCTCCCATCACTTTGCTACCAATTTTAAAATATTATTGATACTGCACCCCCATATTGCCATTACCTTTCTGAAATTATCCCATAAATAAAACTTGAATGTAAATACACATAATCTGAGAATGTTTGAGTTCACCAACACTTAATGCCTTAAAAGCATATTACAATTTCTCTCAACTATTTTTCCAGGCTCTAACCCTTTAGTTTGGAACACAGAAAGAGATCATACCTTCTCATACACCTGGACAAAAAAGTGAACAACTTTTTTGATCATTCTCAAAAGAAGAGAACATCAGAAAATAACCTCCAAGGCTGTATCAGCTAACTTAAAAGATCACCTGAAGATCCAGTGCTACAGCAGTATCTCAGCACTAATGGCACAGGATTATAGTTCATGTACAAATTGGATTGTAACAGAAGGCCAAACAGCAATTCAGTCTTATTTATCTGTCTTGTTTATTGAGAAAGAAGTAACTTAACAGTCAGTAGAGCATAAATACGAGATTCTATCATTTGCTTAAATGTGGACAGCTCTATGCCTCTGCAGGTGCTTCTTAAGGTTGCTGTTGCGGGAGAAGGTGAGCTCACAAAAAGGGCACTGTTTTGGCACTGCATGTGCCTTTTCTCTATGTGAATACAAGGTTTGTTTGGTAGGAAACTCCTGGTCACAGTCCTTGCACTTTTCCAAGTCTCTTTTGTGGTGACTTATGTGTTTCAGCAGACCACTTTTACTTCCAAAAGTCTTCCTGCACACATGACAAGCATGCTTAGTGCCAGTGTGCATGTTGAGGTGTCTTGAAAAGACAACCCTATTATAAAACATCTTGTGACAAATATGGCACTTGAATTTTTGATTATGCCACTCCATATGGCTTTTGAGGCATCCCACGTCTTTAACACATATGTGACAAAATGTGGTCTTCTTTCTCTGTTCTGTAAAAAGCAGGAGGAATTATTGCTCTGTACAAAACAACTGTAGAAATAAAACTGGTATTTAGATGGAGGATTAAATCGTTTACCTTCTCCAGAAGCAGAAGGCCATGTTTGGACATGAGCAGCTAAATCTGGAACGACAAAATCAATTCACAAAATCTGTTACGTTCAGGGACAATTTTGCAATAAGATCTCAATTTCACACTTTCAATTGGACTTTAAATGATGTTAAAATACCAAGCACACTATATAACAGTCACGAAACTGGATCCACTGCACAATGAGAGTGTATTCTGGCACATATCCATGACGAGCATTTTTATGACTCGGAAATCCCAACACAATTTTAAAAAGAAAAGTATTGCTGGTGGTTAAAGGAAGGAGTGTGTTTAGTGTTGTTTACCTTCTGTAGAAGTTCCCATGAACACTGTGCAGCCAGAAGCTGCATCTGGAAGTGAATATCAGTTACTTAGTTGGTGCAAATGGAAGATTTTTATGATTTTATTCTGATTAACTGAAACTTTATTCTTACTCCACTATTACCTGTCTACCCAGTACTAGCCCATACACAATATTTATATTCACCTATCTATAGTTTTGCATAACATTATTCATATATATATATATAAAAGAAATCTCTGAAGAAGAATCCAGGGAGTAACTGCAGTGTACTTCAGTAATAAATGTAGATGTAGTAAAAGTCCTTCATCAGCTGTGCACGCAAAGTGCTTCTGAGGGTGTAGGAGGTGAAACCAGTTGACATTCGAGATGGTTGAAGATGTAGAGAGTGTAGATGAGTTCTTTTTCCTTAAGTTTCTTCACTTTATTGCTCCCATAACAACAACTAGCAATGCTAACAGAGATGTCGTTAATATTATGTCCACTACTGTTGAAGTGTCTTGCCACTGGAAAGGAGAAATCCTTTATTCTTATGGTACGAAGGTGCTCGACAAAAACGATCAGCCAGTCTTCTTTTACTTTCCTGATGTACAGCTGATTGCATCTCTTGCAGTAGACGCAATAAACAACTCCTGCAGTGATGCATGAGGAGTGATGTGTGATAAAAACTGATCCTTTTGGGCCTGCGATTTGGGTGGCTGTGTTAATAAATTTGCATGTTGAACGGTTGCATGCAAGAGTGCCGTAGTTTCTATTAGACAGAACATTTAATTTTCTCCTGACAAGCATGTCTTTGTCCCATCTGTAGGAGATGAGTGGAGGTTCCTTAAAAAGGGAAGCAGTCTCGGGAGCATCCTGGAGGATTTTGACATTTTTTAAGTATAATTTCAGCCGCTGTTTTATTAGTCGGATGATGAGAGCGCACCAAAGGAATTCTCCCTGTGAAAACATGCATTCTAACATTCAACTTCTCCCAACTAGCTGGATTCTCCAGCTAGATCTCCCACAGATCTCCAACTCTTTATGCAAAACGTTGAGGCTATTTGCAGTTGCGGCGAGAAGACCCTCGCTCTGCATGACGTCATACAGGGTTTCCCTCTTAAGTGATGGAGTAAGCGAAGTAAAAACTGAAAGTTGAGTTACTACCGCATTACAGTAATAGAAACCTATATCATATGTTATAGAGACTTACCGATCCAATACTGAGTATCGTGTCATGGAAACACTGGATTTGACGTATTTGACATGTTTTATGCCTTGAACGCATGTGATGTCACCTAATACGACAAAGATCTTTGAAGAAAAAAATATATATACACACATAAACACAACTTGTCTTAATGCATGTCGCCAGTACGCCTCATGCTTTGCATAACTTTGCAGAATTTCAGTATGGGATCATCAGCTCATGCACACAGAGCTGTATATTAAAAAAAGGGATCGGTGCGTCTCTAATGTTAAGCCCTTTTCTATTTTACTCATACATTCACTATTTATTGATTCAGTGGTTACAAACAGTAGGAAACATGCACACAAAGTCTCAATCCTTTGCATAACCTGTGCACAGCAGGATCTGGGATTTGGCCACACTCTTAATCTTTTAAAACTGCATGAAATGTGTTTTTTTTATTGTAGAAGCCACTGACTATATGTACTGTGTGTATATTACACCATGTGCACGGCCTGTTTAGTGATGGTTAGCCCACTAACCGTGTGTTTCTCTGCGTTCACTGCCAATGTCAGGCTCCTCAACCTTGGCTACTTTACCCTCCACCTCTGGTGCAGCTGCAGGCGGTGGCTGTTGCTGCTGCTGCTGCTGCTGTTGTTGTTGTTGTTGTTGCTGCTGCTGTTGCTGCTGTTGTTGTTGTTGTTGTTGCTGCTGCTGTTGCTGCTGCTGCTGCTGTTGTTGTTGTTGCTGCTGCTGTTGCTGCTGTTGCTGTTGCTGCTGCTGCTGTTGTTGTTGTTGTTGTTGTTCGACGACGTGCAGCTTTTGTCTTAAATGCTCGTTCTCCTTTTTGCTTCTCGCTATTTCCGTGTGGAAGGATTGAAACCAGGTCTCGGCCAGCGTGCAGATGTCTGCCACCGCCGCTTTCACCAGCACGTCCACAATAGCCGTCAGCTGAACGTGGAAATGACAGTCGACCATGTTCACGCAGCAGAATGCACTCTTCAACACCAAATCTCGCTAACGCTAAATCTCGTCAACGCTAAATCTCGCTAACGCTAAATCTCGCTAACGTTAAATCTCGTTAACGCTAAATCTCGTTAACGCTAAATCTCGTTAACGTTAAATCTCGCTAACGTTAAATCTCGTTAACGCCAAATCTCGTTAACGCTAAATCTCGTTAACGTTAAATCTCGTTAACGCTAAATCTCGTTAACGCTAAATCTCGCTAACGCTAAATCTCGTTAACGCTAAATCTCGCTAACGCTAAATCTCGTCAACGCTAAATCTCGTTAACGCTAAATCTCGTTAACGCTAAATCTCGTTAACGCTAAATCTCGTTAACGCTAAATCTCGTTAACGCTATCTAAGAGATAAGAGATAGCCACTAGCTATTAGATTTTCTGAACCCGTTCGTAACCAAGGCGACGAAACGAGGAGCTGGTCACTCGGGGTTACGCGCACTGCAGCACTAACTAGTATATCAACATTGTGCGCGCCTTTGGTTAAATCTCAAACTACTCTCTTATTGGGCATATAGTACACTACAAAACGGTGCGTGCACTATTAATTCGTGCCCTACGTAGTGCACTTGTATAGGGCATGAAGAGCCGTATTGGGACGACAGCTTCCGCTGTGTCGTTCTTCTTTCATGTTCATTTCGCTTTCGCTCGCTACTGCCACCTGCTGGACAGGCGGAGAAGCGTCGCTGGTTTAAAAAAAAAAAATATATATATATAATAATAATAATAATAAAAACAACAAAAAAAAACGCCTATGTAAAAAAAAAAAAAGATTTAGCTGTTTGCTGTGTTTACTGTGAACCTGTCGTGTTAAGTTGTGTACATAGCAGGCACTAACCCAGGTTCGGTAAATGGCAAAACACAAAACTTTAAGCACGAAAATATTTTTAATTTCAACTCACGTCAGAAACATAATACATTTAGGTATTGGTCATCAGACGATCATCTCTATTTGATGGCTTAAAAAACAACAACAACAACACTGGAAATAAAAATAAAAGTTCTCTTTTTTTCTATTCAATTACATTTTATTTGTATGGCGCTATTAACTACGGACATTGTCACAAAGCAGCTTTACAGAAATCCGGATGTAGATCTAGATCCCTAATGAGCAAGAACCAGAGGTGACAGTGGCGAGGAAAAACTCCCTGAGACGACATGAGGAAGAAACCTTGAGAGGTACCAGACTCAAGAGGGAACCCATCCTCTTCTG
>JAOUQW010000042.1:10656026-10666535 GCA_028565825.1 Olivaichthys viedmensis | reverse complement strand
GAAAACGCTTTAAAAATAATAAAATGTTCCTGAATATTTTTTAAAAATACTATAAATAGCAGTAAACAGTAAAGAAAAACTTTTTTTTTTTTAAAGAAGAAATAATGACACACTAATGAAGGAGACATCAAATAAACAACAAAGACAAAATTTATATAAAAAATTTAGGGTGCCTAGACTTTTGCACAGTGCTGTATACATGCGCTTACCTTTTCTCATCTTTCACCAATGTCGAGTGTCAATGTTTATCGAGTTTATTATTTGTAAAGCATCTTTTTATAGTTGATATTGTAAAGTAGCTTCTATAACAGATACCAAGTACAGTATCTGTTTCTGATACCAAAATAAAACTATGGCAAAAAAATGAAAAGCACTTGTCATAATTTATGTTTTATTACACTGTGTTTAAAACAAATACTAAATATATAGTATCATATCATTTTAGATTTAGGAGTTTCTCTTCATCTTTATGTTTTTAGATGCTAATGTCCCTGAAAATGCAATTTGTTGGCCATGAAATGTTTCCCACTGGGTTGTTTTTAAAAGGCATCAGTTCATAATTTTGGATTTTGGTGTAAGTATTTATGTTTTTTAACACCAGATTTCTGTTTTGAACACAAATGTGTTATCAAGTTCATATAAAATTAGGCTACAAACAATTCACTAGCACTTTGGGTAAATAGCCAATGTGCTGTACAAGAGGAACATGAATTTCTTACATGGCTCTTTTGAAATGTGACTCGTCTATTGGCATAAAACGTCACTATAGTGTTCGCCTTTTTACACTAAATAAACACGCACAACGGATATGACGTGTTATTTTGCTCATGTGAAAGACACAATCAGATTAACCATTTGGAACTACACTACCAGTGAAAAGTTTGTACACCTCTGCTTATAGTTCAAGTTCACAGGACAATGCACGCTAACTAGACAGGACAACAGAACGATATTAAATGGGGTAGTCTGTAAACTGTCTGTAAACAATATTGACTGGGGAAAGTGTCCCAGCAGCAGCAGGATGGGGAAAATGTCTATCACCATTCTAAAAATGTACAGTAGGTATAATTAACCATGTTCTCCACTGAGGTCAACTCAAATGTGGTTCTGAAGAGGTACTAGTTGAGACTGGAAAATAATGTACAGTAAAGCATTAGTGAGGATGATGTACGGCTGCACAATTTATTGTATTTTAATTGTGATCCACAATTACCTCATGTATTAAACCTGATTGATTGCGATATTAGTGAGTTTAGCTAAAGTTAATTGTCTAACCTAGATACCAGTTTTAATCGAGTCTGGTGCTTTAAATCACAAGCTCACCATTCATATGTTTTCACTGTTTTTGGTTGCATACTGTAATGGCTTATTTATTTATTTATAGTGTAGCTTTGTTTATATTTAGCATTTAAAGGTTACACTTAATTAATAGGCGTAAGGAGCAGTCTTATGTTTCAATAATTTATAGATTTTAAGAAATATAGGCTTATGTACAAATTTCGGTTTAACATTTAGCAAAATAATTATGATTAACATTTTACCAGCCCTGTGGTATTAAAGCATTATTTATCTGTGCTTGCTTGCCACATCTCTGACATCCTCAGGCCCTGTCTTCCCTTTTCCCACTCCTGTAGCTTCAGCCTTTCGCTGCATTTGTTAGGTCCAGTCAACTGACTGCTTTCTGTGTATACATTTTTCTATACCATGTCATGTTTTTCTGATATATGCATTACAGGTACTAGGTTTAATCGGTTGTATGAGCTGTGAATTGCAATCTGGCTGCATTTCTGTCATGCAGACCCACTCGCCATTACACAAATCCGACCTGTGTGAAATATGCTAAATATTAAACCACCTGTAAGACAAGAACATGTTGTTCTGCATGTTACTGGTATATTGCTCTCGTTTGTCCTTTAAAGTCAGGTGTAAGTGCCCCTGTTGCTGGGCTCAGCACCCCCAGGCTGCAGAGCTATGTGGGCAACCGCGCAGCCCCCACTCCTGGAGAGTACTGCACACCTGCAGGCAGCCGAAACCCGACTGACCAGCAGGAAGTGTTTAACTTTCCCAATGTCAGGCCAGGCCAGAGGTCAGGGTGGGACAGACAGAGTCAGGTTTGTGAGAGGTAGCCATGTCAACATTTCATGAGCAAGAGTTGCAGATGAAGAATATTCACAACTTGCTGGTGTTTAAGGTCGTTTGGGGGCAGGCGACATTCTGAACCTTGCCATGGTTAATAGTGCTACACTTGGTGTAAAAATAAAAGTGTTGGGTCTCTTTTTAAACACTAACACAGGGGGCTTGAAAAGTTTTTCAGGGTGACGTCTGGGGGAAAAAAACCTCTTGCGTCCGGACGGCTTTAAATTAATGCGAGACTAGCGAGTTTCCAGCATTTTTTCTTTTTCTATAAACCCGGATGTACATGATCACATGTGACGCCATTACTGGATCGTGAAATTATTTATAAAACACTACAATCATGATATTGTGGCATATGCAAATATATTACATAGCGAGGCTTTATACCAGCTGTAGCTTTCATTATAACGGCCTGTTTATTCAGCCCACAGGATTGCGTTCTTACTTTGGATTGGCTTTCTTTTCTCTTCTAATGGGCTCCCAGTGATGACGACCCATCGCAATTAAATGTTTGAGAGACTCCTCCAAAACAGCCATCGTTTAGTGATTGCTGAATGAGCACTCAGAAATGATTTAATTACAGTGTGTAGTCAAAAACATTTTCCAACGCAAGAGGCAACAACTACCTGTAAAATTGCAGAGACGTCTATCCAGACAGGACTAAGATTTTTAAACCACCCTTGAGTTCGTCGAGTAGGTTTTTAAATTTTTTTCATGGGAGGATGAAGGAAATTAGCAACATTACCAGTCTGGATGGAAATAAAGTTACAGAGTAGCCACCATAGGCCCATAGTGAGATATTTATGAATAAGGGCTTTTATGTGTTTTTCGTCTGGGAGGTGGCTTGCAGGAATTGCAGCGTTCTCTAGCAGTTCTGATTAACAGTAAAAAAAAAAAAAAGCAGTATTATTCCCAAAGCAAAATGTTCTTCATTGGCAGTATAAATCCTCACCGCAACTGTTTTCAAACAGGTCTCGTATTAGAAGCCATAGAACATCTTGCTGTTTAATTGAACATTACGTTATTCTTTTGCCTGTAAAAAAAAAAAAAAATCGCTCCTCGGTCTTAGCTCTTGTTTATCTAATGCTCTTTGTGTCGGTCCTAAACAGAATGACGTCGACCCGACCAAAGCCGCCCCCGTCATTAACCCCTCCAAGGCAGACAGCACATCAGCAGCCAAGCCCGGCAGCATGGCCCTGGATGACACAGAGATGAGAAAGCTGATGGAGGAGTGTAAGAGGATGCAGTCAGAAGTGAGCAAACTGGCAGATGAGAACCGACAACTTAAGGTACAGAAATGAAAAGCTGAACAATGCATGACACAGACCAAAACATTTATTATAGGAACAACACAAACCAAACAAAGATGCTTGTTTCAGAAACAGCTATACATGTGGGTTAAACAGCAGACTTGATGTGTTTTTTTACTCTTAGAATTTTGGATGTACATGTTTTTTCTCCCTTATTTATTTGTTAGGATGAAGGTCTGCGGATGAGGAAGACCCAGCGGTCAGAAAACGTGGTCTCAAACACAGCAGCCATGGTGAGGAAGGAAACCAGTTCCAAATCGCTCCCCTCACTGCTCGTTGTTATTGCGGCCGTCTTCATTGGATTCTTCCTGGGGAAGTTTGTGTTGTAGGATAAATGCGTGCGTTTTGCCCAGCTCCTTCCAGTCTCTTCTGGGCCTGAGGGGCGTGTGTTCTTGTCGTTCAGCGTCGCATCAGTGCTAGTGTGGCCTAAGACGGCGGGGGAAAATGCGTCTGTGTACAGAATCATTCAAACAGGCCTTTGCCCTTTTGCAATCTCACATGGTTAGTACACATACACCCAGAAAAGAGAAGAACAAAGTCTCTTCCTTGTTTTTCCCCATTTTCTGTTCATTTGTTGTGGTGAGGGGTGTTTCTTTCTTTTTTCCTTCCAAGGGTGGGACTGGTCAAACTGTACACTTATCAATACATCAATTGCAGTTAAATTGCCAGCACTGTGTAGAGACCTCGATATGAAAAAAGAAAAAAGAAATTAAATCTATGACAAATAAATAAAATTAAATGTCCTCGCTTTCTCTCTGTGGTTTTAATAAGTGTTGGAATGTTTTAAGTGTCTTGTACATGTCACTCTAATCCTTTTAAGAAAATGGGAAAAAAGATGCTGGTGGGCCTCTTCACAGTGAAACTATTTTTATTTTCTTGAATGTGAAGAATTCAGCTGGGAAACCGTGCCTCCTTCCATGTACATTTATTTTCTCTCAGTCAACTGACACAAACATCTTACAGTTATATTAAGTCTTAGTGTTTATGCACATTATATACTCATTTGTGAGGCAACTGCTAACTGAATAAAGATGACCACTCTGACTGTAGATGGTATTTAATATTGAGCCACTGGGTAATAAGAGAAATTCAAAATTAAATAAAATATCTTTAACATTCATGTTTCAGTGTATGTTTGGCATCTCTGTACACTACTATACATTTTCAGGCAACCTAAAACTTGATACAATGCGTGCAGTGGATGACGTATTTATAAATGAATGTTTGGCCAACTTTTACTGTCATCAACATGCACACTTCACTCTAGAGCAACAGCACAGATATTTGATAGTGCTTGGTATCTATTTTACTAAAATGTACAGTCCACTTACAAGCTGCCTCTATTTGGACAAGTTCAAGTAAACACCTCAAACATTCTTCCAACAATTTTTTTTTTTGTTTGTTTTTAAAAGTCACATTTTGTTCCACGTTGCTGAAGTAATTCCACAACAGGTTAAAATAATTCGTCCCATGATTTTAAAAGGTTGAGCGCTGTATCGAGGACAGTTTCTCCAGTTCTGGGGTCTTTTTTCTTTCTTTCTGTGATGAGCAAAAGCGTAGCATGAATACCACTAAAGGAAACACCTGCTCGTCCCATCCTATATGACAGAGAAGACAAGCGTGACCAAAAAGACTGCATATACCAGGTGCTGGTCCTGTGTACTGCATCCATTCCCGAGCCTGAAGTGGTGGTCCCCCTCCTTTCCCACGCCTGCAAACCCTTTCTGTCCGGAGCTGCAGTGGATCAGTGGGGGCTGGTAGGACGTGGCACGCCTGTGAGGACGGTCCGGGCTTGAGCCGTTGGTAGGCCTCTGACCATTAAAGAGGAAGCGATGTTCAGCTGAATCTCGTCCCATGTAGAAGAGCTCATATTCCGTGTGAGGCAGACGGATGCCCAGGGCGGCACAGCCCGAGGTTGGGGTCACGTCCTGCTGGACCCCCAGCTTCCAGGAGCCCTGTTTTCCACACTCATCCCCGCTGAAGACATTCAGGAGAGAGGTAGTGGCCACGTCCATGGGAGTGACCTTCATCTGGGTCACTGCAACAAGAGGGGAAAAATTAATTAGCCTTTTCAGGACATCAAGAACAAATATCTAGCATACGATCCATAACTTGTAATGCTTTATAGAGTGATGTGCATGCAAGTGAAAGATTTGTTCATATGGCCAGTACCTTGCGCAATTTATCAGGCAGCATTGCATATAAAAGTTGATCAAATTGAGCAATTGAGCTGTAAAAGGCCACAATTTGTTTCTTTAACAGAGTCACAGTTGCTCATTACCTCCACCAACTACTGAATAATTGTTGCTTGGGGAGCTTAAACCACTTTGTTTACCTGTGAAAGTATATTCGGTGCCTACCATGACTGTAGAGGAGGGAACCCCTGGGCTGTAGTGTCCTTTAGCAGAGATGCTAAATGTGTGATGTCTGCAAACTGGGTCGGAGTAGTGGTAATAGTGGCCCTCCCAAATGTTGCTCTCCTTGTGGAAGACAAAATGACGGGTGAGGAAGAGCACCCCTGGGCGGATCTCACAGCGCTTACTAACCCAGTTACCATAGAGATGCAGGGGATGGTCATTCAGAGATGGCAGAACTGGTGGATGATGAAAATCTGCCACGGAGATAATCTGACACGTGAAACAGCCATTATCGTAGGTCTGAAAAAGAGAGAAAACAAGTAACATGATTGGAAAATGCATTTAAAACTATAAAATAGTAATATGAAAAGGATCATATCCATGTTTTGAGGTCCATCTGCCTGAGTCTAGCTTGCAAACCCCCCACATTGTACATCACTTACACTGACAGGGAAGAGAGAAACCCTGCCATCTTTCCCCAGACAATAAGGCAGTTGTAGTCAACAGATGAAAAAGCACGGCTTAGTGGTTATAAATCATGGCTCTACAACACAAAAGCTGCTCATAAGTCATGACA
Source organism: Olivaichthys viedmensis (assembly GCA_028565825.1). Taxonomy (NCBI): domain Eukaryota; kingdom Metazoa; phylum Chordata; class Actinopteri; order Siluriformes; family Diplomystidae; genus Olivaichthys; species Olivaichthys viedmensis. The sequence goes on along the minus strand of JAOUQW010000042.1, from coordinate 10,660,155 downwards.
GCAATAAAGCCATTATCATGAAAAAATCAAGCAATACCAGGTTTGGCAATTTAAAAAGAAATATCTTTCATCACTCCTTTTGAGATTGGGCTAAACGCAAGTCTTTTGAAGAACGTGGTCTGAACGTGAGAGTTTTATTACATCAGTTTCCCTTAGATTCTAGCGCAAGCCCCACACACGTTTTTCCACAGGCAGACTACCTAGTCCCGGTCGAAAAAATAATTTGAAATGAATAAATCAACATGACTGTATAATTCAGCCGAGAACAAGACTTGATCCATGTTCGTGAAACTGGTGAAGTACATTGCAGTTAATGTAGTTACTACAATAACCGTCACGACTAGCTACTGGAATTACAATCCACCATCTTGGGCTTATTTAGGTCCAAGCCTACCCTTCACTTGGTACAGCTAAAATGTATACACCTATAATATTTATTGGAAGCAAGACCTTGAGACTTCTGATCATTTGCTATTGCTCGACTGCCATGACTCAACATGCACCTAATAAATTATTCAGCTTCACACTGGAATTCATTAACTACATCTACACTGCATCTTTCAGAACGCCTTTTTGTAGCCATCAGAATGAGGAGCGGCGAGCGCGAGTATATGGGGGAGAACGCACACATGAAAGGCATTAATCCAGCCGAAAGCCCTCGTTCCACCTCTTAAGTCTGGGTGCAGTTTTCCCTTAGCCTTGCCACAGCGCCTTAGGCACGCACCAAGTCAGAGCTAGAATTCAGAATGATGCCCTTTGCAGCTCTATTTCCCCATTCCCTTTGAAGCAGACAGGGGATAGAAGTGGATCAGCAGCCCGGGTACACTCTGACACCAGCTAAAATCACACTAAAACGGCAGGGGAAATGCTGATATTTGTTCTGTATCAGTCTTGTTTGAAATAGTTGAGTGGTTGACGTCAGATGATGATAATACTAGAGTAGAAACTGCATAACACGAGAAAGTGAAAGCCAATGAATACATAATGCACCCAGCGTGTACAAGGAAGGCCTTGACAACTACCTAAAGCACACACAGGAAGATGAGGACAACCTAAGTGACACGAATGAGTCATATTACTGTTACGTTTGACGTCAAGTCTATAATATAATAATCCTGTACTTTAAAATACACCGCACTTCATAAATTAATCATGCTTCTGTGAAACACTTCATCTATTTTTTACGTGTTGCGTGTACTTTTGCTGTCGACTGCACATACAATGTGACCGAGGGTCTGCGGGGTAATGCCACGGCTGCTAACGTATTTCTGGTTCCAAGAAGCCTATTAATATTTATAGGCAAAGGGGGCTTTGTAATATATGGTTTATAGTGCTGTTACTCATTTTCGGTTAGCCATTTATTACTTAGTAGTGAGAGTTAATTGGACATAAAAAAATGTGCGTTGTGAAAACGTCGATATGAATCAGTGCTCATTTTGCTGCACCACAGCACGACACGTTTATTGTTATAAACAATCTCTCCGCTTCTCCCGGGCTGAACCAACCTGCTGCTCTGTGATGTTAATCATCTGCATCTCTGCTGGTTATCTGATATTGGGAGGATTGGGTTTGAGTGCTGATGCAATGGGGAATCTGGCCATGCTAATAACATGCAGTTAGCTCGGGCTGAGGGAGCTTTTAGTTAACTTTAATCTCCTGACAACCACATTAAGCTACTAGGACACAAATACAAAGTAATCTTTCGGGTTGGAATAAGCAAATAAGCCTCAACAGAACAACCGAAGTCCAATACAAAAAATCCAGTTGAACACTGTGGTTCTTGGAATTAAAAAAGGCAATTGATTATGCCTTATGTTTTGGTTTGTTGCCCTGTTGCAGGATACCACCCACATTTCATAACGTCTTGGAATTCTTGTTTTATTTGTAGATAAAATCATAAAATAAAGCTACATTGTCACCCAGAAACCATGGGGATGCAAACTTTTGCACTCAAATGTATATTCGAATATGTTCCACCGTGCTAAATAAATGATTAAATTATGTGCCATAGGGTGGACCGAGATCCAGTTTCAGAAAAAGCAGGGTTCTTACTCGAGATCTCCTATACATGCATTAATGCTGAAATGAGGCACTAACCTTGACGTTCTGCAGGGGGGGCTGGTAGCCCGTAGGCCTGTGGTCTCTCCTCTGAGCTCGCTCTGTGTGCACGTCCCCCACGAACAACTCCTCCGCCTGTCTCCCAGGCTCGCTGGGCCGAAAACGCCTCTCCGTGCGTAGCAGCCGCAGCTCCTGCATGCTGAAGTCTAAGCCGTGGGTGCAGTCACGATCAGAGCCCTCTGCCCACAGCTCATAGCTGAGCCCCGGCTCCAGGTGCTCCGTCAGGCCGCAGGCCGTCTTCAGGTTCACCTGGAGATCTTTGGCCACTGGTGGGCTGTGGCTCGCCAGCAGCACGCGGCTCAGCTGGTAGTCTGCCTCCGTGCCGCCACGGATGAGCCATGAGGCCTGGCGGGGATGCAGGCTGCCTTCGATGAGGAGAGTGTAGCCTGGCTTTGTGCAGTGGTTGTCCCTGTAATAGAACTGAAGGGCCTGGAAGGTGTGGTTCGAGAAGAAGCGGTAGGATCGAGTGAGGAATTCAGGCCCAGGTCTCACCTCACAGCTTTAAAGGAGATGAAGAAGTAAAACTGTTACTGAGACCTCGAGGTCAACCTTTATTTTCCCCAACAGTGACTTCTGCGCAGTTACAAAATAACAAAGTGGCACACTTTGACTTGATACATTTTGTCCGATTACCCGAACTCTGTAAGAAAAAGCAATTTGACAGAAGCAGAGATAGTACCTTTCCGACACCCAGTGACCAGCGATATCAGGAGGCATGTGCACGCTGATCTGCTCTCCATCTTGAAGGTGTTTGAGCATGTAGTGGCATTGATTGTGTTTGGATTGCCTCCCATTGCTCTTGTCCAGCTGTACTGGTGTGGACTTTGCCAACTGATGAGGCAACCTCTCGCACCAACCTGCAGCCATGGGGCGGGATGGACAGGGGGTGTGGGCGTACAACCTCAGGAAATCATTTCAGCTACACATTTCACATTGAAACTGTGCATGGGGGGCATTTTGCTTGACACCACATTGCCTGTGTTTTAAGCGCCATCAATAATGCAACACCACATCTTCTGGCCAAAAATGATGAAAATACTCGGATACGTAGTTAGTAAAAAAATAAAATAAATAAATAATAAATTCTGGAAAGGATTTTTGATCACTAGCCGCATGTCTGAAACCACACCATATGCACATGATCACTCGTTACGGAGGTCTGTCATTGTATAGCATAGTGTACAATATCAAGCACACTCCTGAAATCCACACTTCCCTGTGGAAGCCTCGTGCAGAGGATGCACTTCGCAGCTTGTAGGGAATAGGGTGCCATTTCAGACACAGGGCAGCTCTCAGCCCAAACGTGCGCAAAAACTCCAAATACACGCCGATGCACGTCCAGCCACCAGCCCGCTTAGCGAGCTGCGCTTCACGGCATGACTGGATCAAACCTAGGCGCCCGTGGAGTCATCAAACTTTCTGAAATCCAATTCAAACAGACCCTATAATTAAGGCAATAATGAAATTATAGGCAGCTCGGCGACACCACGATGCGCTTGAAACACGCGCTATAATCGCTTATGAAAGTGAATGACCGATGCGCCGGAATATTATAGGCTCATTATAATCATTATAATCATCTATAACGCCACGAGCATACTCACCAGCACGCAAAAGAAGCACGATGGTCGTGCAGACAAGAAGCATCCTTCTAACTTGTCTTCAAAAGAAAAAGAAAAAAAGAGACGAGAAGCAAAGCCAAAGTTTGGGATCAATGAGAAGACAAACGTTTGTACGCCGATGTTCTTGCAGTGCAAGGAACTGGTTATTAAGCGAGCGAGCGCAACTCACTGGACTCAGATCTCACTGGACAGATCTCACTGGACTGGACTCAGATCTCACTGGACAGATCTCACTGGACTGGACTCAGATCTCACTGGACTCAGATCTCACTGGACAGATCTCACTGGACTGGACTCAGATCTCACTGGACTCAGATCTCACTGGACTGGACTCAGATCTCACTGGACTCAGATCTCACTGGACTGGACTCAGATCTCACTGGACTCAG
>JAOUQW010000042.1:10639900-10651995 GCA_028565825.1 Olivaichthys viedmensis | reverse complement strand
CCCCAACTCTACATTTCCTGTCAAAATCACTAAATGGCTCTGCAGTTTTGAAGCACTAATATTGACACAAAATTATTTGAATTAGTGCAATTTGAAACATGTCTGCACATCCTAATAGAGCAAAGGAAAAAACTCACTCTGACGTCATAGCTCCTTGAAACTACATTGACGAGAAAGAGCAAAAGGCAGAGAGTGAGCAGAGGCGAGATGAAAAGACCAGCAATCCTCTTTTGCCCTCAGTGGGGTCCCTCTTGTACACAGAGGGGTTGTACTGGTAGATTAAGGGGTGAAAATCCTGTGGTCCCTTTGTCACTAGTAGAGATGGTTAGCCAGGGTTAAAGGTCATATGGTCCTACTGAGTTGACCCCCCATGTCACAGCATACCAAAAGATGAAAGGCAACCTGAAATCAATTCTACAGGCCTTGATTAGGAAAGAATAAGAAAATACTATAAACTTTCTGAAAATGACTTTTCTGAAAACAGAGAGGATCTTTTGAGAAATTATGAATAAATGTATGAGCCAGAACTACAGACCGCATCTGCTATTAGGGCAGAATGGATAATTAGCTTATGCTCCAACAAGTAAGGAGAGCACACACAACCACAATATTATGGAAAAGGCACTGGAAAAAAAAAAAAATCAAGGCAAAAGCTTAAATTGTGGAACTTCATTAAAACCATGCATGCTTTATTTTTTCTTTTCTTTACAATATTTTACTATATAAGGGCTCACAGACGCCTTTCCTACCACTAATCAGATCGCTCTGTTCAAAAGTCTCTATTAAAAGTGGAAGCCTTAATCTGGGTGCTGTTTTTGATTTTACAAACCCTGTCACATTCATACAATTACCATGCAGAGCAAATTCTCTCACTCTCTTTTTTTATGCTTCCCTTTTCTGCCAAACTGCCAAAGTGAATCACCGAGAAGTTGATGAACACGTCTGTCAAATCTCAGTTGTTGAAACATCTGCAAGTGTGCCAAGCACATGTTACACTGACAGCGACAGCGGAGGAGTGGAAGACGTGAACAGACGCTGATCTGGGTGAGACGCCGCTCCAGCTGTTGGCTTCACAGAGACGTTCTCGCACGAAAGATGGCCGAGCCAGAACAAATTCCCCCAACAGTAGGCTGTTCCACTGAATATTATGAGCTGCTGTGGACGGTACTGCAATTCCCAACACTGAACACAGGTGAAAATGAACAGCTTAGTAAGTTTATCGTACATTCTTGCTCATGTATGTGCATTTGTGTGTACACACAGGCACATTCTTGTGCGCTTGGTGGTGTTGTCAAGAAGCTGCCATTTTCCTTCCTGCAATTCCAAACTTCAAACAACTGCACCAAACAATGGCCATTCGACACGGGTTTTCCTCTACAGCAGGGTGAAAAAATAGCCAGTCCATTAACAGTCCTGGGCTCCTTAGCATGCCGCTATGAGGAATATCCTCAAAAAACAATGCCAGAAGGCAACAAAATGCTTTGATCAAAGTAAAGTGACGGAAATCCTGCATCAAGTCCACATTCCTCCAAGGACAAACCCCCAATTTACACAATGACACACAACAGAGGACACCGAAATACAGAAATGTATTTTCTCTGTTTAAAAGCATCTGATTTGGGTCTCAGGTGTAAGCCTGTTGTAGCTGCGTAACCCCAGTTGCTAATCCTCAGGGCAAACAGAGGCAAAAAAAATCCTTGTTAAAAAAGCCGGTGGAGCAGCTAAGACTACTGATTAGGATCAGAGTGACTTTGCAAGCTGCTGATATAAAAAAGGAAGGATGAAGGGCTTTACTAAGCTGGAGGAGAATTAGACCAGCAGAGATTCGATACAGCGATATGAGATGCAGATTTGACATTCCGTGAAAGGTCATCCTCTTTTTCACTTCAAATATGTATGTCAAGGTGAACCTTAGAGCTATCTACTCTTTGTGGGCCTTTTTTTCTGCACGTACCATGGATTACGCTTCAAGTTCCAATTAATTATGCACATTCTTAGTTGCTGAGAATCTTCCAAGTCCTCCAAACATTTCTAATATACTGTGGGCATCCAATACCGCTGTTTGATATCCCACAGAGAGTGAAAACAAGCGTTGTATATTAATGAGTTTCCCTGTTGCCAGGATTCATCTATAACATCAAACAGGAATGTACGAGTGGTTGCAGGTGTCAGAGAATAAGATTTATGTGAACTCATGGAATGATATCTTCAAGATGCTTTTAGGCACACGGTCTGAATTGGTCATTTTGGAGCACAAGGTTTTTGTGACTGACCTGCTAGGAATCACCAGTCTATTTTTGTTTTTCAGCGTCGCAATGCTTTTGACTAGAAGCAAATTTAAAAGTGAAGAAACCACATTAAAAGTTAAGGAGGGGTTCCATAACCAATCCCACAGTCCTTCAGTCACTCTGTGTAGCTGGAAAACAAAGTAACACTCACCCTGTGTGTCTGGGCTGTGAGGGGAAGTGGACTTTGTTCCAGATTTCCTTTTATTCTTCAGGAGGGGCTGTATGAGGCTTTGATGTGGTGCTGAGTAGGGCACTAAACGGAGAGCGTCCAGATGGGGCTTCGCTTCACTTGGGCTGGAGGAATATTTATGAAGATTCAAGGCATTTGCAGACACAGCACTGCTGTACTATTCAGCAGCTTACCAACAAAAGAAGTAATTCTCATAAAAACACACACCCACAAAAAAATTATAATAAAAATAAAAGAGACAAAACCACAGGGTTTAAATGTTTTTCCTCTGAAAGCATTCCACAAATTATTTATCTGTGTTAGCTGTAATAAAATATAGCATTTGTAGGACATTGAACTTGTGCAAGGCTACATACAAGCCATATTTGTTATGATTGAATGGGTACCATTTTACGCAGCCTCTGTGCTTTGTCTTCTTTGTTGTACCTTTGGCCACAAACTGGCCCGTGTGGCCTTCACCATACTGATGTTACTAATTCAGTCCTTTTAGCAGACATGGGGGGGACAAGAAGAAAGGAAGCTTCAGGACCGGGTCAACTATTCATACGCTGAAAGTATGCTTTTAAGTTCTAGCTATAACTAAAGGAAAGAGACTGCAATGACATACAGCATTTGGTACCATTGTTGCAAAAATATTTCACTCACTTTGAACAGATTTTACAGAGAGAAACATTCTCCACTGAGAATATTTATAGCCTTTTGCAGTCCAAATCAAGAAATCGCAAACCACCACAAACAGAACAGACAGTTCCAAACAACAAACCCCAAATGAGAGAGATGATGTCGGTCCATTTATCAGACATAAAACCACAACAACATTATCATTCCCAGATGCTATGTCCAATAGCAGCGAGTTCCCCCAGCCTCCCTCCCCTCAGCATGGGTCTAATCCCACCGCCTGAGCCGCAACATGGAGGAGAAGAGGCAAATATTCCAGTCACTCGGCTCTACTTTAGAATGATGTCAGACACCTGAGACTGGCTCCACTCCACCATGTTAAAGGACTCTTAACAAAATAAAGTACACCTTTACATTTTGGCACATATGGCCTAATGCTTTGAGCTTGTTTTAAGGATGGAAAAAAAATCAAGGCCATGACATGTAGCTTTTTGCTACATAGCAATGAGGTAGATCTTTACAGTTATAAAATGTGGGCTAATGACCTCTCCCGCTCAAAAGGCTTTTCAGGAAGACACAATAGCAATAGACTACGGTAATAAATAAAGCAATGAAGAAAGCAATAAAGAACAAATAACAAAATAGCTCAATGGTCGAGATTGCACACATGGTTGAAGAATAACAAACCACTAATTACTTAAACTAGCTGTCCTGGATGAGTTTTACATTACAGCTGAAATATTTCACACACATCCTCTGTGCAGGAAGAAGCAGCATAGACTACTACTGGTTCAGTCCGTTATCAAAGCGGCTCTCCTAATCTCAGGCTTTGGATGTCTTTTCAAAGACTTTTTGAGTTTGAATTTAAAAGAACCTGCCTGCTCTGCTGTGTCACATCGACTTCTTATTTATAATCCATTCCGTGGGTCTTTAGTAATGGCTGCTTTACGGGCCTGGTCTTGGACTAAAGACTGAAAACCTGATCCTGTGGCTGGAACATCATCCAGGCCTTTAGGCAGAGTAGTTAATTATATTTAACCTTGATATTCTAATTTGAAATAAGGGGAGAAACATTTGGAAAAATTATATTATTCTACATATTTTTAAAAAAACTTGCAAAAAATTGGTTATGGGAAACCTGCTAAGATTATTTTTAAAACTGACCTGTTCGGTTTGGCTACACAGTTTTAAAAGTATTGTAGGATATTTTAAAGGGACACATAAAACCTATAAATAACCTTTTTTTTTTTTACCTGCGTGGTCTTGTGTAGATCAAAACATGCTTGTATTCATGAAGATTTAAGTCATTATGTTCAAATGCAGTAAAATACCCAAGCAGGTTTTTGTCTGAGGAAATCTCACTTACTTCACACACTGAACGCATGAGATGTTGACTGACAATTTGTGTCTCAACTTTACAGGCATAATCTATCTTAAAGCCTATAGCCATCAAGTCTGTGACATTTTGCACAAGAGATGCTTTCAGACCACTGGTTCGGCTACTGTGAGAACATTCGTATCGGACGAGTTCCAACATCGTTATCGTAGTATAATGGATAAAATGGGATTGGTGCAGCCCTACATACAATCATTACTCCTGCAGGCTGTTGAAATCTGAAGCACAATTTCAGCCCAGATCCTCACTAGTCAGTTCTGAAAATCTATTACCGCCTTCTGTCCAAGCACAGGATATACTGAACCTGTGCTTGCAAGTTCACCTATAACAGGAAACACTTTCTTTACAAACCTTTTAAATGTCTTGGTGTTATGTTCCAGTATTTGGTACACGGAATACATTTGTCTCTAAAAGCGGTCCATAGTGCAAGGTTTGTTTTTTCCCCCCTCACAAATAACCTTCTTGCTGAAAATACAGGATCCATGAGTAACGCACCTTTTCATTCAGAAGCAAAGAAGCCAAAGCATGACCTTCAACGTTGTATTCACATTTTATTACACAAATAAATCCAACACGAGACACACATCATAGCGGTCTTTTTAACCAAGCCTGGGAAAAAAGAGAAAATCACATGAAAGAAAAAAATTGCTGTTCAAATGGTCAAAAAAAGAAGGAAGAGAAAATGGACAAAGGACTGAAAATAAGAAAAACACAACAAAAACAAATGAACAAAGAGAAGCATATCCTCCTTTGTGTTAGAACTGGAAGTTTTCATCAGCCATGTCGATAGCCCAGGCAAACTTGGCCCTGTGAGTCTTATTGTAGATCTTCTCGACAGGAACGTTGTGCTTCTTACACCTGCCAGAGAAACAATTTTTTCTGATCAGAACAGCTGAAAAACCACAAATGTAACGGTCAGTCCTTCTGAGAGACTGGGCAAACCAAAGCTAAATGCAACAGTGAGGAACATTATTTTAGCTGCATGTCTTTTACTCCATTTTCAGAAATTGTAATATACTTGTTTGCAAATAGTCAGCTCATATATACCTTGGTAACGAACTACAGTAAAAAAGGTCTTTGAGGTTAATTAGCTTAATGACACACCAAAAATATAAATGTAAATGTACTAAATCAATTTTTATTATAAGAAAATTAAAAAAACCTTATCCAAAAATATTTTTTTAAAACCCACAATTATTGGCACCCCTGCTTTTAGTACTTTGTGCAACCTCCCTTTGCCAACATAACAGCACCAAGTCTTCTCCTATAATACTTGAGATTGGAGAATACAGAGCAAGGACTCCGAGACCACTCCTCAATACAGAACCTCTCCAGATCCTCCAGGGTCTTAGGTCCTTCTCTTGTGGACCCTCTTCAGCTCACCCCATAGGTTTTCAATGGGGTTTAGTTCAGGGGACTGGGACGGCCATGACAAAAGCTTGATTCTGTGGTCATTGAACCATTTGTGTGTGGATTAGGACATATGTTTTGGATCATTGTCCTGCTGGAAGATGCAACCACAACCCAGTTGTAGCTTCTTGGCAGAGGCAGCCAGATTTTCATTTAAAAATCTCCTGGTACTTCATGGAGTCCTTGATGCTTGATGCCATTTATCCTAACAAGGCTCCCAGCACCTTTGGAGGTAAAACAGCCCCACAACATCACAGATCCTCCACCATACTTAACAGTGGGGATTAGGTTCTTTTCTGTATAAGCATCCTTCTTTTTATGCCAAATCCACCTTGAGTGTTTGTTGCCAAAAAGCTCTCTTTTTGTTTGACCACTGAACCCAGGTCCAGTTAAAGTTTCAGTAGCATCTAGCTACAATAAAGAAAAGGCTTTCTTCTGGTACAACTTCCAAATTGTTTGTTGGCATGGTGTCTAATTGTAGATTTGGAGACCCCCAAATGCTACCATCTCCTACAAATCTCCAACCGTGTAAACTTTTGATATAGTGAATTAAAGCTGAAATAAATCTGTCTCTAATTGATTAAATGTATGGTAACAGGAAATGTGTGGAGTAGTGAAAAACCGAGTTCGAATATCTTTAGCCTAGGTGTATGTAAACTTTTGGCCTCAACTGTATATTTTTGGATAGTTTTTTTTTTATTTTCTTAGAATAAATGTACTTCAATTAAAAGATTAGATTTCGCTCATATTTTTTAGTGTGAGATTAAGCTAATTAACCACAAATACATTTCTTCATAACCTTTTACCCATCTTTACCAAGGCTGCCAATAATTCTGGAGCTAACTGTAAGTGATGGTGAGAGAGAAACCAAAGTATTGTGCTTGCAATGCTGTGCATTGTCTTCATTGTTCACAATGGCTGCAAACAATCAGTGACAAAAGAATTACAAACAATAAGAATGAAAAAAGCAATTACAGCTTCAAAACCTCGCGACTACTGGCCCTGTATGAACTTGAAGGGGACAGCCTGTCTCCATTGCGCCCCTCTAATTTGCACCAGATGTGGCACGGTCCCCAGTGTGCTGTTCTAAAATCAGAGTGGCCCTTCAGGGTCCTACTGCATCATGTGCGCAATACCTCATCAAATCGTTAATTAATTATCTTTTTTAATTATAAAACATATACAACACACAAAATCATCATCATTGTCGTGTTTTGTCAGAAACATTGCTGGCTTGCTGCTGACCACATATCATATAATCTGCAATTTATCATCACTGTGGTACCCACCACCCCTACATATAATCTTGTATATTTCAATATTGCTCTTGCTTTCTTATATTTTATTGGCAAAATTCATTTTTTAGCAGCTTTCAATATGATTAAGTCAACTAGCAGCACAAAAGCCCAGGCTGTAGAGTGGAAGTGTGAAATGTGTAACATGTTACCAGGCCACAGTGATGCGGGGGTCGAGGTAGTTGAGCTTGGAAGTGCCCAGAGCAATGACCTTGTTCTCCTCTCGGTCCGTCTCCTGCAGCTCCAGCTTCTTCAGCTGCTCCGACAGTCTCTTCAAAGCCTTTTCTTTCTTCTCCACCAGCCTAACGGAGAGCAAGGGAACGAGCAAGTCCTGCTTTTAGAGAAACATGCTGCAGGAACAATATGCAGATGAATAACGATTTACTGCTGTGTTTTTATGATGAAGAGTGGAGTTGCTTACATTTCCAGTATTTACTCAACTCAAGATTATTTCTCACACACACAAATTTCTTTCCCGTGTTTACACGCTCATGTAAAGACAAATTACTTCACAGATTCACGACTCTCGACTTTAAATAGATGATTAAACTCCACAATCAAGTCTTGTAGTCTGAGAGATGATACAAACTTACAAATGGAAATGACGTTAAACAGTTGGGCCAACGGCTATATTTCAAAACAAAATGAAAATCAGCAGGCATGTTTTTCTTTGCACAAATCTGAAGTTGGTTATTGCTCCATTATTTGAACAATCTCTTAGCCCTGGACACGTCTGAATATTTTGTTTTTACCAAAAATATGTCCAAAGGCTCCATGTCAAACAAAACATTTAAAAGGCTAACCTTGAACTAAGTCCAAAACACACAACAGCCAGCAAGTACCGAATGGTAGTGGTTTTAGTGCTGATTTCTTACTTCTTCGACTGCTCCGATGGACGCTCCTTGTGTGCTTTCTTTGCTTGTTTCAGCTCCCTTTTGGCCTTCTCCACTTCCTCCCTTTTCTTTTTGATCTGCAGGAACACAAAAACATCCTCCTTAGCATCTTTACACACAGAACGCAACAGTAGCCTGCCACTAGTAAGTTAATGACAAGCTAGTGATTATTTACCTAAAATAAGCTCTGAAGTCCACTATCCTCACAGTTATTGTATCATATTATACCGATTTAAACCGTAAACTAGAAACTGACCAAGGGCCTTTTTCCACCGCACAAAGTACCCAAACCTTTAGCAGTACTAATGGTTCCAGTTGTACGGTTTTTGGGATCTGTTCAAGATGAGCACCTACAGGAACCTTTAAATAGGGCTGGAAGCACTGTTCATTGCTGATCGTTTATGCAACACTGCACACAAACCTAATTAAAAAACAAAAACAGAATAATTGGTTCATTGGTGCTGTGTTTGTGCCATCAAAAGCAACATTGGGCCATTTTCTCTCAACCTGCGCAAATGTTTAATTCCACAAAAACTTTACCAGCACAAACAAATCCGTTAATTTTCTGATCATATGGGTGTCAACTTTATGGAGGTTATTAATGCGCTGATGAAATGATCTTAATTTCATCACGGTGTGGATTTTTCATCTTATCATCATCGACGAAATTGAAGAACTCTTCTTCAAATGAGCCATTTTTTGTCAGTAATTTCGTTGCAGCTAACATAAGCTGGTTAACTAAACGGCCATGTTCATTCAAGCACTTATTCCATGCTGAACTTAACAATGGTGTCGTTGTTGAGCAAAGAAACGATGCCGAACTAAATCCAGCACCCCAGTTGGTTCCTGTTTGGGCCGGTTCTTGTTTTTGAATGTTCAGTGGGGGGAGAAAAAAAAACCCGCCCAAAGAAAAAGAAAAATGATATTGCAAACCACAAAGACCCGTCAAAACAAGTTTACTAGTGAGCCTATGGAATAATAAACAGATGGTAGGACAAGCTGACAACTTACATAACAGTTACATAACAATCACTGCCTGAGCATTAGCTCCTCATGTTTCAGCCTGGTTTATACGTTACACATTAACCAAGCTTTCACCACACCAGACCTGACTCATTTAATTAATGTAGGAGGGATGTCGAGCTTATTATTAGTTCCAAATCTGTTAAATGCAGTTACTGAGGAGCAGCAAGACATTAGAACAGTGCTGGTTATAGGACCAGCGTCTGCCGGTCCACATAACTGTACTTCTGAAAATGCAAATACGGATCTCAGATCAGCACACCCAGGCTTCAGGTGCTTGTCACAGGAATCTCAGAGCTGAGGCCCTACAGCTGTTCCTTACTGCTGTCAACTTAAAATGCTACAAAAGCTTTAGATTAATGCCTAGTAATATAGACTTAGTAAAGAGAAACAGAAATGCTAAATCTTTGGGAATAGAGGAGAGGGAAAAAAAAGGAGAGAAAAAAAAAAAAAACTTAACGTGACGGTGAGGTTATTCATATCAACAACATGAATGTGATCGTAATTACAGGATTAATTCTGCTGAATTGTGATTGCACAGAAGACTCAGTCGTACCTTCTCCTGTAGAGCCTGCATAGATTTCTCAAATGTTTTAGGTGCTGTCCTCTGGTGGTTGCAGAGTATAGCCACGGCTCTGTTTGCCCGGTTATAAGCCAGGATTTTTTCCTCCACACTCATATCATCTGACATTTATACGCACACACACACAAAAAAAGTGCCAATGGCAGTTGTAGAAAATAAAGGTCAAAGTGATACTGCATCAACAAAATTACCCCTTACCAACACTATTATTAATATTAATAATGACTTAAGGTAGAATGAGAATGCCAATGATTATGGTTAGGGTTGTACACAGTTGTAGCCGTGCTCGGTCCAATTTTCATAAAGCATCTCAGAGTGAGAGTGTTCCTGGATCAGTTTAGCTTGTCGTCACGTTGTCTAATCACAGTTGACACACGACACTCTGCTGTATCCTCACTCTTAACCTGAGATTCTTTATTAATAATAATAATAATAATAATAATAATAATAAAAGGGCCAGACTTAGGGCATATATGACTAACTTTTAACGTATTCTTTACTGAACCAACAGTTTCACCCAATGAACGTACTAGCTGATAAAGTTACTTTACACTTTGTGCTTGTAGAACACTGGCTCTCAAGGACTGGCAGAACCTAGAACCTTGACTTGCACAGCAAAGTAACATTATTTTAACCAAGTATAGTTTCACATACAGGGTGCTTTTTTAACAAAACAGAAAGCGGCCTTGCCAGATGGACCAGTTCAAAGTTTGGCAAAAACCTTCATTCCACTGAGATCAACAAGATTTGTGATATTTACATAATCGTCCAACACACAGACGTGAGAATTCAATTTCAAATGCTAAAGGCTATGACTAGTTCCAGTCTTGGCCCGGTTCCCCCAGTCCACCTCACTAGGATTGTAGCAAAAGGCAAAAATCTGAGCCAATATCTTTGCTCCTACTGCGAGGTGTGTCTGTACTGACCGGCGGTGAGTTTTTCCAGCTGCTCCTGCAGAGTGGTGGAGGCGTTGAAAGTTCGAAACACTTTGGCCGTCAGTCCAGGCATTGCTTCATTCAGCTTCTTATTGAGGTAGGCTGTCTGCAAGGAGATAAAACAATGATAACGTATTCCAGGTAATGGAGTTATTTAGGATTGTATATAGGTCTTAGCGATGCTAAGTGTGAAGAAAGATGCTTACAGTAATTCTGTCGAATAGGTCATCTTCTGGGTCCTTGTTTTCCATGAAAAGCTTCAGGTTTTTGAAAACCTGAATGCAGATGTTACACAAACCTCATTATATGACAGTGAATTTACAGGCATCACTTCAGGTTAGGGGTGGGCGATATGGCAAGAATTATATCACAATTTTAGGTTTGCTGACAAAGTGCCAGCAAAACAGTAGTGCCATTGAATAAACCATAGGTCATTCATATGTTTACTATAAGTCTACAAAAAAAATGAACAAGGAAAAAAAAAACCAACAGGTACAAAAATACATTACAACAGCCAATCTACTACTTGTTACTGTGAGTAACAGTGGAGTCCGTCAGTGTTATAGAAGTACTGGCAATATCCATAATACTCTCAGAATAGCATACTGTGATGTAATTTATCATAATATTGATATTGTATGATCATACTGCCCATCCCGACTTCAGGTCCATTTGTTTTTAAAGCATGAACTCTGTAATAAGACACCACACGTTTAGAGTGGGACACTACACACCACAAAGAAACTCAACACGTACAAATAAGGGAAGTGCAAAAGACAAAAGATGAAGTACTGCTCACTTGTTTCTCCACAAGCACTTTGTTGTAGTAGCGGATGGAGTCTTTGCCCAGGAAGTCAAACTCCACCACAAAGTCCTGACCATCCATGTGCCGGTGGAGGGTAATGTGCTCTACACGCAGTGAGCAGCAGCCCACTGTGTCTGCAGTGTCATCATCCTTCTCATTACCAGCCCTCAGAGCTAGCTACACACACAGATTAGAATTCAAGGACAGACAGACGCTAAATGGACTATGCATTCTTGACGGAGTCTTTCCTCTCATGGAGCAATAACCTGCTCATGACATAATTTACCTTGTCAATGAAGTATAAAGCCACTCCTCGTTGTCTTTGTTTCATCTCTCGAGCAGTCCAGGCCCTTTGGTACTCCCTCCTGATGGAGTCCACTCTCAGTTTCAGCTTACGGGCAGTTTCATACTTCTGCCAGTCCTTCTCACCCTGCACAGGACAGAGAAAGCAATACAGGACCCAGGTCAAAGTTCAGGCAAAATGGTGAAAAAGTGACATTTTTGTACATTTATTTTAAGCACAGTCCATAGAATTATAAACTGATATAATGTTAAACCAAAACTGCATGTTTCTGACAGCATACATACAGTCAAGCCGGAAAGTCTGCATACCCCTTTCACCTTCTCCACGTTTCATTACATTACAGACTTATTCTACA
>JAOUQW010000042.1:10607165-10632520 GCA_028565825.1 Olivaichthys viedmensis | reverse complement strand
GTGTGTGTGATTATTTACTGGGTGTCTCTTTGTTACAGATAAGGATGAGTGCATGTCCAGTCCCTGTGCACACACACACACACACACACACACACACACACACACACATACACACACACACACACACACACACACACGACCAGGGCAGTGTCACCGCTGTGCTGAGAATGACCCAAACAATGTGTGTTCAGTGGTGGTGCATTTCTATTGACAGGTGGGAGAAAAGGGGGGAAACATGACAACATGGCCAGCAGTGTTTGTGCCAGACACCTGTACTTAATAGTCACGTGGTGTAGTTCACCAAGGGTTAAATTCTGCTCGGGTGTTAGACCAAACTGTAAAAGCAACAGCACCGAGAGTTGGCGGGAGAACTGACCGTAACCATGACAACACTGTGCACGGCCGGGGACGAACTAACCAACCTTGGCGCGAGCGCCAGCTCAGCGGCGCGCGCGCGCTTTCTGGCGGAGTAGCGCGCGCGCGCGCTTCGCTCGCACTTCACGGAAACGCGAATCAGCAGCGTCAAAGCGTCGCGACACGTTTTCATTCCACACACTAAGAAAGCAGAGGGGAAAGAGTGGGAACCCGAACCCGAACCCGAACCCGGACCCGAACCCTAACGACCTCACATCACCGCTGAAGGCGAACACACGAGAGACTGTGTTGCATCTGTTATTGTCCTACCGGAAACAGGGGACGCTCTCGAGTTCCGCGCAATATAATTAGGGGGAAACAAAAAGAGTTCTGGAGACCTGCTGAGTGTAGACCTGGTGTAGAAAAGATCGAGCCATCTTTTCTTTTCTTTCTTTTTTTTTTTTAAATACACATATGAGAAAAAAAGAGATATGTACTATATGCTGAAGTGATTTTATTATACAATAATATTAAAATTATTAAAAATGTTCAAACCCTTACCACTTCCATTTACCAGCTTCTTCTTCGGCCTTGTTGGCATCTTTTTTCCCTTTCTGCTTTTTCTTGTCGTCATCCGCCTCCCTCTTGGCCTTTTTATTTTTCTTTGGTTCATCACGTTCTGTGCTGCGAGAGCTTCTTTTCTTCTTCTGGCCTTGCGTTTTATCTTTTGTAATACCGGCAGTGCGCTTATTGTCCGTCGTCTTTTCAGCATCGGGTTTCTCTTTTCTCATCTCCAGATCATTCTCAACAGGCACACGGACTTGTCTGCAGCCAGACATCGGATCAAAGATCTCCCGTTTGTCATCTTCCTCTTTTAACGCCGTCAGAGACGGGCAGCTATTATCCGACCGTTTCACTTTTGCCTGTTGAAAGCAATCCCATATAAACAGCATCAAGAATAATCAATAACTAATGAAGGTTATATAACTGCATTGTGTTAAAAGCAAATGTGTTAAAGCACAGAAAAACGAAACCGTGCAGAACTCGCCAAGGAAGACAATAGCCATTTTCTTATTCTTATAAGCTTTAACAAACAATTATCAAAATAATTTAATGAAATACATGGATTGTACATACGCTTTGATGGATTTTATTACTCTTGTCATGAGATGAACCTTTACTGTTTTTATTTTTCCAATCCTTTTCAGATCTGCAAAGAGGGAAAAAGGGGAGCTTTAGTCAGACACACAATGCTTACAATTTCACACCATTTAGGATTTATGGATGGAATTATTTCCCCACAGGACTGCTTACAATGCGTGATGATGAGAGCTTTCTTGCATGTATAGACAAGTTCACTCGCTTGCTTGCTTTTCTTACTTTCATACATCATTGCCACACAGGGTCGTGTATACAAACAAAACTACATTAAGTGATGAAATGTCAGTCCCCACAGCATGTCAACTGGATTCAATGTGTTCTTTTTCGCTTGCATGTAACCCACAAGTAACTGCATTTGTGCAATCCTTAAAAAACAAGGTTGTAAATCCACAGATGAGCTAAATCGTTTTTTATTTCCAGCATCATACATTTGCTCATCTCATGCTGCATTACTCATAATCTACAGATTTTGTTGAATTAATAAACAGCTAAGTATATTCACATTAGATGTGAATTATTTGTTTTATTAAAAAAATAAAAAATAATAATAAGTTCAACTTTACTTTTTTTACATCACTGTATGAAATGAAACTACCAAAAATGAGGCATACAAGGTAGATTTAACAGAAAATGACTTTAAAATGTGCTTTGTTGTACCTGCTTACTTGGAGCTCAGGATCTTTATCTGTGTTGTGTTGATCGGTGTGACTGTGGCTGCCTGTGTCGCTGTTAGTTTTCATCTAGAAATGATCAAGAATTAACTGTTATTATAAATTAGTAAAAGACAATCCAAATCACAGTTGCAAGAACAAAGCAGCGCACCTTAAAGTTCTTGGTGTCCTCGGTCACATAAGCTCTAAATAACAAAAAAATGCCATCAATAACATTGTCTTCATAACCAGAGTAATATACATTTTTATGAAAAGTTTTAGAGCTTCTAACAAAGCATATTCTTCATTTCCTGTTTTTCCATGTGGTTGCGTTATTTCTGCCAAGTTGTTGTTGTTTCCATCCAGTGACTCCACTCTATAAGACAAATACAGATCATTTACATAACGTCATGTTATGAACTTTCTCAGTGACTGAAGATACTGAAGTAGGCTCCAATAACTATTAGGAAGCATTTAACCCAACAGCTAATAAATAACTTGCCTTTTTTCAAAGTCTGCATTTGAGTTCTAAAAAGAAACAAGAAAATGACTTACATAAAAACACAGCTCATAGAGAATACTGCAAATGTGCCAAACGGCAACAGTGCCATCATGTGGTGAACATTAAAGTAAAAAATTAGTGATCATACCACCTCAATGCCCTCAGCTTGTGATCCGTTGTTCCCAGCTTCAGACTTCACTTTTTCAGAGCTATATGAAATATATACAGTACGTATATTGAGATATGATTCACGTATTATGATTAAGTTTATCTGGACGAAAGACATAAAGACCTCAAACACACCTTGTGATCTTAGACTCCTGCAGAGGTTTGTGTGAAGATCCTGAGATTGAGTGCTTAGAGGATGAGGAAAATTAGCAAGACAGCTTTGTTGTACATGTGGGTTTAAAAAAAACCCTATGACCTTTTCATGACAAACGTACCTTTGAAGATGATCTGTGGTGCTTTCCATTTAATTCAGAATCTTTCTGTTTTTCCTTGGATCCTGATTTCACCTTCTTCCTATTTCTGGCATATTAAAATTAATTTATCAAAACCATAAACCAGTCCACAATCGTGTTTTGACACTCTATTGCAAGCTAATCAGATAGCAGATGATTCTGGACCAAATATGGCAGGGAAAAGTGTCCCAACTGCAAATAGCCACATTTAAGGTTTTTTATGGTATTTTCAATCTGCGCCAAAAATGTTCCAAATGCAACCAACTATGTCCAATGGTAATGCAGATTTAAAAATTTGGGCCAACTTTCAGTTCTGGTCCATATCACGCCTAAGGTACGATGCCATCATGGCCAAGTTGCAGTTTTGCTCTGGCAGCCAGATTCGGAGGGGTTCTTCGCCGTCATCCTGCGATGGCACGTGGGCCACATGAAAGTGGTAAAAGTGAGCCAGCACTGGGCCTTTTGTAGTTAAAACGACTGCATTAAGACTACAGTGCGTGTAGGACTACGGATTACTAAACTGTGTTCGGCCGTTTTTGCATCACTAGATTGATTGCATCTACATAATTAAAACATGCACTAGCAGCCACGTGCGGCGGTCTCCTCTCATACGTGTGCGTCTTGAGCCCATTCTGAACCTTAGCTCTTTACATGACTGTATAAGCATCATGCTGTGCAGCATTGAATTCTCATAACTATTCTTTTTTTTTTTTTAAATCACAATAAATGTAATAATAAGAAACCATTTCCAGACCTTGGTGAAATAACTATTTACAGAAACCGCATGTTTTTTTAATACTACTTCTTTAAAAATGTATCGTACGACATGACTATTAAAATGTTACTGCACATTTTGCAATGCTTGACTTTAAAAGAAATGCAAAAAGGGTTTAAATGGCCATTGAGCTGCTTGCGTCACTCAAGACATGGCGACACTGGATACATTTATGCCAATCATGGGAAAGGAAAAGAAAGGTTTTGCTCTACTTGTGGTCGTCCTTGTCGGCTGATCTTTTCTTGCTGTGTGAATGGCCTTCTCTGGCTCGCTCATCCTCCTCCAGCTTCATCCCGCACTGAGTTTGAGCAAAAACTTTCCAATAGGTGGCAATGACTGAACTCTCCAACTCTAACAAGAGACAGAAAAGCTTTAGATAAAAAAAGAAGGCCAACATGTGTTGACAGGATCATTTCTAAAATCGACTAATTGCACTCTAATTTCCTAGACTAGCCTCTGCACGTTACCTTTAAATGACTCGAAAATGAAATAATGAAACAAAACAAAAAAACAACAACAACAACAAGATAATAGAGGATGTACTGCGCGTTACAATGAGACCACCGACGAAGCGTGGCCGATATCAACACGGCGAGAAGAAGAAGAAGAAAACAAAACCCCCTGAACACTTCACTTTCTCAAGCTGGAGAAATCATCACCGACATGGCTAAATCGATCCCTTCAACATGTTTCTCTCTGGTTAAAAGCTAGAAACAAAACGGGCCGCAGATTTTGGGAGTAGAGTGATGATATCAGCCTACCTTCTCACACCTGAAAGATTCGGACGTGCTCGAGGGGTTTTAATTGCGCATGCGCAGTGACCGCCTCGACTTCGCGAGTGGCCGTCATGCGCAACGCACGTTTAACGCTTGTGGCTTTCACACAAAGTTTCACACCGTGCTCATTTCTTCATCATATCTCCATCATATCTTCATCATATCTCCATCATATCTTCATCATATCTCCATCATATCTTCATCATATCTCCATCATATTTTCATCATATCTTCATCATATCTCCATCATATATCTTCATCATATCTTCATCTCCATCATATCTCCATCATATCTCCATTATATCTCCATCATATCTTCATCATATTTTCATCATATCTCCATCATATCTTCATCATATCTCCATCATATCTTCATCATTTCTCCATCTTCATCATATCTCCATCATATTTTCATCATATCTTCATCATATCTCCATTATATCTTCATCTCCATCATATCTCCATCATATTTTCATCATTTCTTCATCATATCTCCATCATATCTTCATCTCCATCATATCTTCATCATTTCTCCATCATATCTCCATCATATCTTCATCATATCTCCATCATATCTTCATCATATCTCCATCATATTTTCATCATATCTCCATCATTTCTCCATCTCCATCATATTTTCATCATATCTCCATCATATTTTCATCATATCTCCATCATTTCTTCATCATATCTCCATCATTTCTTCATCATATCTCCATCATATCTCCTGAGCAGAAGACGTGACACATGGCCAGGACTCACTGTGTTGAGCTCGTCTCCGCCAGTGTTTGACTAAATACAGAGGGTGCAAACTAGCAGTGTTTAGAAAATGCAAACTGTGTTGTAAAATGCATCATGTTGGTTTATCGACACAGTTAAGTGGTTGTTTTATTTATTATATACATACTATATATATATATATATACACACAGTATATGCTTTATATATATATATATCATGAAGACCAATGAAAATCCATCCCCACCATTGATATGATAGTTTTGGTTCTGATCTTTAACTTTGTATGGTTCGACGATTGCTTACTATTAAGAGGCCAAAAAACCATTGCAAAAAGTTTACATAAAATAAACAACGAGTTTCTGTTCCAACAGTTTTGGTTCAATTGTTTACAAGCTGAAGATTTGTGTGCGCCACACACACACACACACACAAGTCCACTAATATAAAAATACAAATGATGCACAAAAGTCTGCAATATTGGAAATGCCTTTTATTACAGCAAAAATATCAATAGGCTAAATCTTAAATTGCAAGATACTCGATGGAATGATTGACCATCAAAGACATAATTTTTCATACCTTTTTTCCATTCAGCATTTTTATAATTCTCGTTTCCTTAGCGAAACTGGCACTGTACAACTGCATGTGTACTGTATCAGCAAGTGTAAGTCAGTACAACTCATTGTCCATTGCACTGCCACAAATACTCCAATACATTTGGTATGAACTTTACAGTGAGAAAAATTCTTGCACCATTTACATCCGAGAGAAAATAAAAACATTCAGCAGTGTTAATCAACATAACTGTCTAAAATTTTTAGAAAGAAACTATCAAGATCTGATATTCTACCAGTTCAAAAAACGAACTTAAATCAAGACCAACCGAAACGACATGACCGCATCTGTTTACCATAACAAAATGAGTAAGAAAAGATTGTTCTACAGTGCATTAGTGTGAATGTATTGAACACTATGTTATGAGCATGCTATGGATTCCAGTTGGTGCTCAGCCTCTGCCGCCATAGCGGCCGCTTGCAGCTGCTCAGTCTCACTCTGTAAGCTGTTGGCAGACAGTTGCTTCCGCTCACTGTGCATGTTGTTCTCATGTCTCTTCAAATCTGAGGCTTTGGCAAAGGCCTTGGTGCAGGAACTACACCTGAAGGGCTTTTCGCCTCGGTGTCGCCTTTCGTGGTCCTTCAGGTGGGACTTGTGTTTAAAAGCTTTCTCGCACATGTGGCAGTTGAAGGGCCGCTCGTTGCTGTGCACCCTCTCGTGTTTCTTCAGATCTGGGGCGCGGATAAAAGACTTGCCGCAGTCTTCACATCTGTAGGGCTTGTAGCCAGTGTGGATTTTTAGATGTTCTTTCAAGTGGGCCTGCGTGGTGAATGCTTTGGTGCAGATCTCGCATATGAACGGCCTCTCGGCGGAATGCAGCTTTTCGTGTTTCCTCAGCCGGTTCTCGTCCATGAAGGTCTTACCGCAAACCTGGCAGGCGAACTGGTCCCTGTGGCCGTACAGCAGATACTCAAGCTTCATGTCTGCAGTAGCTGTGGTCCATCCAGGTCCTTGCTCATCCTTAACCTCCCCCATACTGTCAGCAAACGCGAGGGTTTGGGTGTGAGCGGCAAGCTCTTTGGGCTCAGTGTCCATTGCTTCAACGTCTTGATCGTAACAGCCAACCTTGTGTACTTCCTCCTGGGTGAGCTCTTTTAAAATGGCTTCCTCCACTCGCAGGGCACTGTTGGGTGATTTGTCTAGATCATGATTGCCTTGAGGTTCCTCTACAATATCGTCAGACGGAGTGTCGTCTTGGTCCCCAATCACCTGGACGTCATTGTCTTGATTTAACTGGGGCTCATCAGGTTGAAGCCCGATTTTCACAATGTCAAAGGGATATTTGGCATTTTTATGGTCATTTTTTTCCTCAGAGGACATGTCGCGTTTCTGAGAGCAGAGCTTGTCCAAAAAACGTATTCCAAGGATTTGTCCAGACGACATCATTAAATTGACATCTTTTTTCTTAACTGAAATCTTTGCTGTGTACATGTAGTTCAGCACCTCTTCAAAGATGTCCGAGCGGATGAAGTCAATCTCGATGACGGAGGAGCTGTCCACCTCGTGCTTCTTAAAAAGCTTTTTGAAGTAATTGCTGCAAGCCGCCAACACACAGCGATGTGCCCTGAACTTAACGTCTTCGACAACTACAGCTATGTCACAGTGTTCGCCTTCTAGCCTCTGCTCGTTCAAAATCTTCAGGAAAATTGTTTTGTGTTCATCATCCACATATTTCAAAGTTTCTGACATGCTGGAACACAGTCCTGGAGGAAAGGAGAGAAAAAAGGAGATGGTTATTTTGTTGTTGTTGGTTTACGAATACAGAGAAATAATTATGGTAGTGATGGGTCACAGGCACTGAAGCACATTCATAACAGCTTATGAACAAGTGGATTCATCAGAGCAGAATACAAACATGTTTTCATTGACTGGAGATCGAGCAACGTTGGGCCTTTAACGGTTCGGCTAGAATAGGGTCGGATAGAGATATAGCCTCCTTGTTTCAAACTTTTGTTCAACACTGTAAGCGCTGCTTTTAGGAGTGATGAGCAACATGGGCGCAAACACAACCGTTTCAGTTCCAGCTCCTACTCCAAACTAGCTTGCTAGCTAGCTAGCTGTTTTTTGTTGTTGTTTTTTTTTACCCTTCCGAGGCCTGGGGTGAAAGTAGCTGGGAAATCAGGCTTGATTATGTTAGGATACCACAACCCACGAGTGTAATTACTTCTTTACAAACATGCCCTGCGCTGGACAAGGCGAGATCATCCTCACGAGCCTGCCTCAGCATTGTTTGTTTACCTGTCGCATTAGCCGCCCCAGTTAGCATCCATCGTGTTATGCTACATTCTAAAAGCAGATGCTAAGTAGGGCTAGCTCTAGTTAGCTCGCTAACACTTAACAACACAGCTAGCTAGCAAACTAGCAAGCAAACTAGCTAGCTATCGTTAGCAAATCATTTCTGCATTATTGTTTGTATCGCGCGCAACAACAAAAAAAAAAAAAAAAAAAAAAAAAAATTTTTTAAGTTAAATTATTTATTTTTTTAAAATCAACTAAAACCCCCCATTTTAAAAAGTGGGTTAAATTTGAATTTATCAAGCAAAATCTAAACAGGGGTCTCCGACTCGTTCCCCCTCAGCAGCGCTAGTAACATGGACGCCGTTCACAAGCACGAGCAGCCATGAACACAAGCACGAGCAGCCATGAACACAAGCACGAGCAGCCATGAACACAAGCACGAGCAGCCATGAACACTCCTGACATGACGAACCCGAGCGCGCGCAGGCATCCTGCTCACACACCGTGCACACATTTAAAAAAAAAAAAAAAAAAAAATTTTATTTTTATTTTTTAAAGCTGTTGCAATTAACGGAAAAACCCGTATTTCTCACCCTTATGTGTCGTTTTGATCCCCCGGAGAAGTGTATGTGGAATGTCACGCAGCCAGTTGAGAATAATGCACTTTGTGTTTTGTTGGCCTGAGCGCGAGCACACATGCGGGAGGACGCGCTGCGCCAGCACGGAACTGCAGACGGACCGAGTGCGTACGTAACTGTGCCGCAAGTGAACGCGCCTACGCAAACAGCGCAAGGGCGGCCTGCACAAAGAGCAGGCGGCAGCTCCGGCGTACGCATGTTGGCGTAAGTTACTGAATAGAAATCTCTGGCGCGCGGACACGGAGCTGCTGGCGGCGCGAAAGCCACGGTCACGAGCGGGAAAATAAAGTGCACGCAGTTTGCGCGCCACTGTAACCTGGAGTCATGAGTAGTGACAGGACTTTTGATGCTTTTCATCTTTATAAAAATAATAAAAATTATTATATATATATATATATATATATATTTTTTTTAAATCTCAGATGCATTATCACTAACAAATTAAATTTACAGAATTTAACCCTAGAATGGATATAATAGGTCAAAAATCATCCAAAATGTCTTCTTGGTTTATGTTTTGACTTGAATGTTTTATTATCTAAAACGCCATGCATCATTCGGCGACGTGAGCCCGTTGTTTGCTTTTTATTTTATTTTAATTTAATTTAAAAAAAAAAGAAAAAAAAAAGTTACTATCCCCAAGTTTTCATATGTCAGGTTAAAAAATCACCCAGACTTTTCCGATTCACTGCATTACACTCGTAGAAAAATAGAGGTAGTAAATTAAATATTTGTTACATATATTGTTTTTTTTTTTAAATAAATGTATATTTCTGCTTTTTTCTTTCTTCTTTTTTACACTTTAAGTAGGCTAAAAAAGAGTTTCATGCTTCCATATGTCTGGTCAAAAGTGTAATTTTCAAAGGAATTGTATAGTACAGGGTTTCAGTCTGAAACATACACACACAGTTGCCCTTTTATCAGCTACACCTACCATATAAGTGCAGTTTATAGGTAGCCTATACAATAACTGACTGTAGCATCTGTTGCTGTACACAATTTGCCAGCCCCCCTCTACCCCGTCCATGAATGCAAAGGTACCACCATAGGGCCACCGCTGACCAGATGTTATTTGGGTGGTGGACCATTCTCAGCACAGCACTGACACTGACATCTGCTGGTATGAGCATCAGACACAGCAGTGATGGTTAGTGTTTTTAAACACTGTATTCTCACTGGCCACTTTATCAGACACATTTATTCATTTGGCAGATGCTTTTATCCAATGCAACTTACAATTAAAAGCAAGCAGTTGAGGGTTAAGAGTCTTGCTCAAATAACCAACAAGAGCTGAACTTTCACCCTCCCAATCAGTAGCCCAGAGCCTTAACTGCTGAGCCAACCCTGCCCCACTGCTGTTGGCTGGATATGTTTGGTTGGGGGACTAATCTCAACCCAGCATTGACATTAAGGTGTTTAAAAGTCTTAATAACACTAATGGAAATCAGTTCCGGAAACAAAACTGACTTGAGATTAAGCAACAGAAGACCAAACTAAATAACTACATAACTAAAATAGGCGGCTCAATGTATTCCTGCATACTTGTTTCAAACTTTTAATTAACATTGTAATACTGGATGACTGTTGTTCATCGTCTGCCATCTGACCTTGGTTGGGGCCCTTTGCTTGAACAAACCAGATGTGCCATCAATCGTGACGCCGTCCAAGCTACGAGCTGTGCATAGCTCTGAGTTTGGTTTCAGTGGGAATATGACCATGGTGATCTACGTGTCCAATACAAGAAAGGCCGTGGTCCTGCTAGGAACCATGCACAGTTACAATTTAGCATTGGGGAAACCAGTTTGAAGAATAAACCAGAGGTACTAAAACCACACAAAAGGAGGAGCTGACATTGTTGATCAGATGGGACAAAATTACCACTGCAAGAGCCAGACATGGAGGTGTATGGTCTATGGTGTTGTGGTATATAGTGCTAGAAATTGCCACCTTAAGTCCATTCACAGTTTTCAAGGCCCAGCATGACTTCATGGAAGGTGTGAACAACACCCATCAGCTATTTATAAAGGACCTGGTGAAATGGCTTATCTTACATATTTAAAAACACATGGAAGAAAGCTTTAGGTTACAAAACCAAGACCACCTAAGAGGCAGTAGAAGGATATGGGCGAGAAAAATGAGCCTAGCCATGACCTCTCAAAATGCAAGGGCAAAAAAAAGATGCCAGTTTTGTCCTAGTGTAAAGAACAGAAAAGTGCCAAGTGACAAGTTCATGATGGTGATTTGCAACAAATGCATGGACTACAGAACAGACAGACATACAGAAACACACACACACACCTAAACTTAAGCACACACACAATAACATATCTGGCAAAATTATTGGCAAAAAAAAAAAATTTCTTTTGAAAAATTTACATTTTCAAAAATTGCTTTCAGTCAAGGAAAAGCACGCATACCCACTGTATAATATGGCGTTAGATCATTGATGCTTTGGGGCTGTTTTGCAGTTAGTGGTTCAGATGCTCTTGTAAAGGCAGTTATTTGTGTTATGTATGGTTCGCATTGTGGTTATTGCCCTAAACATAATTATAAGAACAATAAAGTGAACAGAATAAAAATCTGATTTATAATATGTATGTTTTCTAACATACTGGAGCAAATATTACAATATATTGTAAACATATTTTATGAAAGTATGCATCTGCAATCTACAACAATGTCTGACAATACTGTATATTCAGGAACAAATGTCATTATAAAGTACGCAGTGTTTACGCAATATTTTGGCACGCTAGTCTGTTCTTTTCGTAGAAAATGAAAGTCAACACATTTCTCATACATTTTTAAATACACTTTTTTATTTGAGCTCGTGTGGTAAACACATTCAACATGGACTGCAGCATATGACAGCATGGTGGTTTAAAATCACACAGGCTAACAACAACAACAACAACAACAACAACAATAATAATAAGAAGAAGAAGGAGAGGGAAAAGAAGAAGGAGAAAAAGAAGAAAAACAAGGACACAAACACATAATTGGAGATGTTTCTGATTCTCTGTCCAGTTTGTACAATTTAAGGCTCAGTTATGCCAACCTGGGCATAAAGATTTTGGGAAATGACTTTAAAACGTGACATTGGGGCACCGGTCACCTTGTAAAGACATAATTTTTAGCAAGGACCCGGAAGTCAGTACCAAATGCGGCACAGTGCATTCATTCTTTGAAAATTCAGGCAATAAAAATTAAGTAAGTAAAATTAAGGGTAAACATAAAAAGTACATATATATATTTTTAAGTAAAAATAACAAAGTGTTTTTCACTAATACGCATGGTCTACAAAGCAAATGTATGTCATTCATATTCTCAGACACACAACACATACGTTCGGCATGAACACATCAGACGCAGGGTAGGGGTGGCAGGAACAGGACATGGTGACTGGACTCAATGACACCTAGTGCATGGTTAAATATTGGGTGCTCATACAGATGCAGTCTATTGTTATTATTATTTTCTTGTATTGAACAGTATTCTAATAAATAAATTGTAGGTATTTATATCAGTACTACTTTCAAAATTCTTGTCACATACTTTTTCCTTCAGGGAGAGTGTGCAGGGTAGACTGAAATTTACACTGTTGTCATTGAGCAATTCCTACAATGTATATAGCTTTTATTGTCTTTACAGAAAAGGAGTTGTTCCCTTGTCATGCAGTATCAGTGACCAGTGCTGGAACAGGCTAGCCGGTAGTTCTGTAAGCATGTGTTGGAGGAGAGAGTGAGCATGTGTTTGTTAGAGGCGACTCCAGCAGTGCTCAGATGAAGTTATATCTATTGATTTATTTGTGATGCTGTTTCCTTAGGCGGCTTCTCCATAGTGTCCTTTATTCCGCATGGTGTAGGTAAGATTGCTCCAGAAAATACGAAGACACACTAATCCTACAAATATATGGGCAAAACCTTAGCATAATATTTCATGAAAAGACTCTAACATTGTTGTCTCATAGAGCCGACATGAAGTACAATTATGGATATGAGAGAATGGAAATAGTCACTGCACCATTTCACCACTTTACCAATACCAAAGCATGGCACATGACAGGGTATGTGTCTGTGAGTGCTTTGTGTATTAAACAGCACAGATTGTTCAAACATGTTGCATATGCATACAACAATGCCAAACATTTTAAGTGGCATGCAGAATTATTGTGTTCATCAGTCACTTGCAATGAACAGATCCCAAAAATATGCTTGCACAATATTTGACAATAAGAAATATAGCAAGCAGGTCCTATTGACAGAAACAGTATCTGTTAATAAATATACTGAACCAATAACCCAAACAAACCGTAAACACACGGGGGATGAAAAGAGCCAAATAAAAAATTTAATATATCTGTCATTAAATCCATCAATATATTCTTCAATAAATAAATAAACGAACAAATAAATAAATCCAACAATATATCCTTTAATAAACCCTTCAATAAATAAATAAATAATTAATTAATTAATTTGATAAAGAATTTATGTATTTATTGATTGACTGATTGATTGAATGGTCGATTGAAGGATATAATAATGGATTTAATGATAGATTAATTATATATTTTGTATTTGGCACTCTCCATCCTCCATATAAACATGACCATAATTACCTGCAATTACCTGCAGTAAACTGTAGTACTTCTTATGTCCAGTAGAGTGCTATACTCTTTCAACATTGTCGAATAAAAAGCAATGGATCTGAGATAGAGGGTTTGCTTCAGCAGCAGGCCCTAAACCACACTTTTATGTTTTCCCTTTATTGCTTATTGTCAAAGCAAAACAAAGCAAAACCAAACAAAAAAACCCAACATATATATAATATATGGTTAGTATGTTGTTTCAAAATATCCAGCACTTCATTCATTCCATGAACATTATGAGGGACACGCATAAAATTGTCTTCAGAGCATCTCTGAATGGGATTTAGATGCAGACACAGCCAGTGCAGCCCAGGGGTTAGAATGCCAGCCAACAGCAGCTCCTAGAGCTCTGAAGCATTAGCAAAGCGGCACATTATTTTGCATGGGCCAAGTCAAACAGGGTTGTGATTGACTCTTCCCTTACCTGCATCACTCCTCGCCATCTTCTGGTGTGATTTCAGTCTCTTTGTGGACCACTACTTTGGTCACTGACATGTCGGGATGCTGCTCTTTGGCTTCTTTAATGGCCTGAGCCAGGGCCTGGCCCCGTGGCACCCCATAAAGGCAAAACAAAAAGGTGTGGGGATGGAAGGGATAATAATTATGTCTTTAAGAAATGATAAAGTGGAAGTAGTTTATACTGAGGTGTGGAGGAGGTTTATGTCTGAGAGTAATATAGTAATTTCTGTTTCTGTTAATAAAGAGCATCATTGGAGGTCACCAAATGATACAGAGAAAAGATCATGGTGCAGACTTAGTAACATTGGTTTAAACAGTCAGTGTTCAAGAGAAAATATTTCTCAGAATTCTGTGAAGCGTTAAACCTGTTAAAGCCGTGTACCC
Organism: Olivaichthys viedmensis; assembly: GCA_028565825.1. Classification (NCBI taxonomy): domain Eukaryota; kingdom Metazoa; phylum Chordata; class Actinopteri; order Siluriformes; family Diplomystidae; genus Olivaichthys; species Olivaichthys viedmensis. The sequence continues at coordinate 10,618,115 of JAOUQW010000042.1, read as the reverse complement.
GAGTGACAACAGCTACAGCAGCTGTTTAGTGTGAATTAATGGTGTGATTCTCACCTCGTCATGGTCGATGTCTGCATCCCCCGAGATGACAATTCGCTTCTCAATCCTGGTTTCAGAAATACCTCCCTTCACAGTCTGTCAGAAAAACAAAGCCCAGACAACACATTTACAATAAACCAAAACACAAATATAGGGTTCTTCATCTTTAGGACAGGCAAAACTATGTGATTGTCCCAACAACTTAAATAGCCAACAATGTATCATTTTGTTTGTAAGTTGCAGAATATAGACTTGTTGATTTTCTCATAGTCTCAAATTCAATCATTTTTAGATAACAGTTTCACAGCTGAATTAAGAGCAAGGATGATTGGTTTCATGCACCATGATGACCCATCAAGAAGAACACCTGCAATTGATACACATGAAATGGGAGGGCGGCATCACTACATGTCCAAGTCCAATGATATAAGCAACGCACTTTTATTTCTATTGGGTACACCATATTCAATACATTAATTAAAAAGAACCCTACAAAATAGAGACAGAAAGTGAGGCACAAAGTGCAATAAGCAGGCTGTACCTTGGTGATATGAGTGGTGGTGGTTGTACTAGTGGTTTCAGAGGTGATGGTCTGGGCACTCATCAGAATCCCCGGCTCTGCGTCACCGCCCGTATCACCCTGTCACCAAGGAAAAAGCAGAGGTGTGTTACATTGTATTAGACAGGTGGAGAAACTGTCTTCTCAAATACCCTGTCCCATTCCAGTCTATCCCTGGTCCACTAACCACCAACCCCAGCTCTTCAGTCAGTTCACCTTTTCTTAATTACCAGTTGTGTAAACACTCAGTTGCCAGTTTATTAGGTACCTACCTAGTACCTATACCCATTGCCCATTTTATCAAATACACCTACCATTTAAGTGCTGTTTGTACAATTATTGATTGTAAACCATCTATTGCTGTGCACAATTTGTCACCAACCCCTTTTTCTCTTTTGTCAAGAAAAAGAGACCACGATAGGACCACCTCTGACCAGATATTATTTTGGTGGTGGATCATTCTCAGCACAGCAGTGACACTGAAGTGGTAGCAGCATGGTAGTGTGTGTGTGGTGCTGGTATGAGTGTATCAGGTGCAGCAGCATTGTTGGGGTTTTGAACACTGTGTGCACTTATTGGCCTCTTTATTATACATGCCTACCTTGTTGGTCCACCTTGTAAGTGTACAGTTAGAGACGATAGCTATTTTTTAGATTGCACATTTTGTGTTAATCGTCCTTTAACCCTTCATCAGTGTCAGTTTCTGATCACAGGACTGATGTTGGTTGGATATCTTTGGTTGACAGACTATTCTCAACCCTCCACTGATATTGAAGTGTTAAAAAAAATCCCAGCAACGCTGTTGTTCCTGATGCACTCATACCAGCACCACACATCATGTCATTGTCAGTGTTTCATATATCAACACAGTCACACAAATCCAATCAGGGAAAGAACAAAACATCTGATTTGAGTGCCAGTTGGGTAATGGCCCAGTTTGCTGGCCTGTTGTTCTTCAGTGACCGATACATTTTTTGCTGTGATGTTTTATAATTATGATGAATAATCTTTACTTAACATTTTAACTGTACGTCTATTAAACAATAAAAATAACAGTTTCAATAGCTTTCTCAAACTGTACATATCCAAGAATCAAATGCATGGAGATCCTCTGTGACAGCCTGTGTGTCTGCATGCTAAAAGACGATGTGATGTGTATTCTCATTCTCACAGAGCGGAAGTGTACCTGCAGGGCCTCATATGTTATGGTCTTCATTTCCGTGTGGATCACTGGCATTTCTTGTGCCAGTGCCTCTGTCTCACTTGACAATGCACTGCTAAGGGTTATGACCTCTGTCTGTAGCAGTGACGAGACCTTAAAAAAAATAAAAAAGAGCGGATAATGAAGATTCTGAACGTTCTCGTCCGTGTGTCTCTTTCTCTCTCTCTCTCTCTCTCTCTCTCTCTCGCGCACACACACATACACAAACACACAAAGCCTCCACATGATCCCATATTTAAATTCCACTTGTTGCAGTGGATGGGAGAGAAAAGAATAATAATTTGGCCCGGTTAAAGGCATATTTCTCTTTCTCTATGTGCATTTAGTAGGACACACACACACACACACAGACACACACACACACACACACAGACACACACACACACACACACACACACAAAGCAAGCTTACTTACAAGACAAACACTGCTATAAACATGTTATTTAGGGAAAGGTAGCACAAATTACAACATGTAAAAAGGTATATACTGCTCCTAAAGGCCACTTGTTAATCAGCTCTTACAGCATAGAAAATAGTGTAGATGCTTAATGACTGAGTAAACTCACATTAGTCTTTAGAATAATGTTAGTATGTATTGCCAATTGTTACAGGCTCTTGTTGGAGGTCACACTGTCATCTTAATGATTGCATAACTGTGACTAACTAAATGTGAAAAACCGAGCTGTGTCAGCATTATGCATTTCAAAATTTCCTTAATTTAAAATGTTTGTTCCAGAGTACCAATTTTTACCACAGCTAGATAGTACAAATAAAACAACAAATAATGATTAAATAAGCCATGTGACATTTTTGACTATCTAACATTTGAGTGTCAGTGATTCATCTAAGAAATATTATTTGGTTATCTCCTGCTCACTGTGCCTTCTCATTTAGGGGTAGAGATACATTCACAAGAAATGAGTACAAGTCTGAGAATAAGGACTAGTTTGTGGGAAGTTGTGATAGTGTGTACATCAGTGTGCAGGTCTGGTATATGTTCTGTGCACATACACACATTTCCAAATCTGACAAGCTCATGTTGCAGCCTAGCTCAGGTGATGCATGGTTCATTGTCAAGACTCACAATAACTGTACCTGAGGGTTTTAAATGAAAAAACTGTTATTCAGGAGAGACCTTACTCCAGCTCACTGATGCACACATACAGTAGGTACTGCTGCACAGTGGAACTACTGGCTCAAACGACATGGAAGGTGTTTGGGGTTTCAGGGTAGGGATCTGAGATTTAAAGCAGATGCCTGGGAACTAGTTTTGGGATTGTGGGGCCAAAGGAGGGGGGTCACCACTAAGCATGGAGTTCTACCTCCTCACTGTGGCCCTTAGCATCTTCCATCTGTTCTGCCAGGATGATGGGGGAGCAGGGCGCCACATTGGGGGACTGGTCTCCTGAGCCTGGCTCATCGTCATCGGTGGACAGAGAAAAACTCTCTCCCCCAGACTCGCTGTCGCTGGGCGAGAGGGGTTGAGTGGCTGTGGCAATGCGGGCATCACCCGTGGAGCAGAAAGACCTGTCAAATTTAGCAGCGGCCACGCTGCTTGAGTCACTGCTGGCCTCGTCTGAGTCTGTGTCACTGTCTGATGTGGATTGGTCCAAGACATGCACAGAGCCACGGGGCTCTTTGTGGTCAATTTGACAGATATTGGGCTCTAAGGGATCATCTGGAGAAGTGAGTGCCTCTACCTGTGACTTTTCCGATACTGTATACTCCCGCTTATCCACTGCCTGTTCCTCTTGTCTTGGCTGGTCTTTTTCTGGAAGCTTCTGTGTATCGGCTGGCTGTAGAAGTGTCCTCTCAGGACTGTTAGATGTCTACAATGAAAAATAAAGCTTTAAGGATCAGAGATCACAATAAAGAAGCAGCGCATGAAGCTTTAACACAAGTTTATAATATAACTCAGGAAAAAAAATACTGACATACAAAAATGGTAATTAATTATTTGATTCAGGTTTCCTTTGATCGATCTAAAAAAGCCTTAACAGGGTAAATTCATGTCATATTGATGGATTTAAAGGAATACGGCAACGATTTTCAACCTATTCTTTATCTACTGCTTCTGTAGCGCATGACCGAATACCATGGACATAGATTTGACACGTTTCCCTGTACTGAGATAAGAACAGAAAACATGTCTACTTAAATGGAACTAAAAGGGCAGTCTTTTTTTTTTTTATGCGAAAGACGTATTTTTGTAGAACGCTTTCATGAATTCTTCAGTCAAATGTATTTGTAAATTAAGCTCTAAATCTACAGTATAATTTGTCCTTTTAGAGATGAGACTACTTTTTCAGAAGGAAGAATTTGTGGTTATGCATAAACAATTAAACACAGAAGTGCCACCGTTTCTAACTGATTTACTTCAAGAAACTGTGAGTAACTGGAATTGCGTTTTACTGTATTGCTCCAGTGTTAGGAAGTTGGATAAAACTACACAAGAACAGCTTTGGTAAGACATTCTCTTATGTTTGTCTCATCCTAAAACCATTATTGTTTGAGTGTAATTGGGGTTATTTTGAATCTGTGTTATATAGTCATGTATTTGAAACATTTATTGATGAAATTCAACAACTACCCTTAGACTTCTATTGTAAGTGAGTTTTGAGTAAACATGTTTTCTGTTCTTTTCTCATTACAGGGTGTTGAAATTCTTGTCTGTAGTAATCGGACATACTCTACAAATGTGGTAGATAGACATTAGGTTTAAAAAAAAAAAAACCAAACACTGGCGTAATCTTTTAAGCTCAAAAAGAAGAAGCGTGTGCAAGAAGTATACCCTTCTCCTTTGAGTTTAGACACAAAATGCTCTACTGCCCCTGCTGGTACTGTGCTTATCCTAATAAATCTGTCGATGGGTAATGGCCAGTGGAATGACGAGATGGGCTAAGACAACAAGAGATGGCTGACAGTGACAAAACACAACAAGGACACAGAGGCCTGTAAAAGTATGCAGTAGGCTAGGCTTCAATAGCTCTGTGCATATAAAAGGAGCATATCAAATCGTAGCTATGCTCAAGATACATTAAATATTATAACAATATAAGCAACCATAGCAATTCTGTTCTATTCTTCCCTTTCTGGCATTTATAAAATACTGTTTTGCTGCTGTTGTTATTCCAAGCAGTATATATTTGAAAGCTGTCTCTAGTGTAGTCCACCTTAACGATGGCTTGAGTTTGCCCAGTGGTTGTTGAGGAGGAGGAGGACCAGGTGCGCGTGCTGACCTGTTCACGAGCAGACCTTAACAGAGCAGTGAGCTCTGGAGACATCTCATCGAATGTGGGCTTAGGCTGAGCATACACCCACAAAAACCACGCACACAGAGGTGAGGGGTTAAAATGAACACACACACACGCGCCCACACACATACACAGATGACATCTGTTAGAACACAGAGACTAGAAACTTGGGAAAGAATGACATCTAACTGGAATGTTTTACCGAGTGAAGCTCTGAGTCATTTGGCAAAATTTGGCATTTTCATTTAGGGTTATTCATAAGAGAGGTAATAAGTTGCCTGACTGTTTCCATATTCTTCAATTTATAGATATAGAGAAAATTTAAGGAAATCAATCAGCACTAGATTTTCACCGTCAAACTGTTTTTTAAAGGGAGCGCTTGAGTGAGAACTGACATTTCAGAGCCAAAAACTAACATGTTTCAACGCTACAAGGACCACTCTAATTAAGATACTGCTGCTTTCCCTTTCATTACCTATGAATTCCAGATCACAACGGCCACAAAAAGAGTGGCGTTACATCAGTCTACGCTGGGATTCAGTGCTCTCTTATGAATGGAGCCCTCATCATTCCACATCAAGCAGCATAAACATCAGAGGGAACATAAAAGGAAAATAAATCTGCCATCTCTTCAATCTGTGACTGAAACCAAAGACATTCCATGTGTGACTGGCAGAAAGAGGCCTGGTAAAAAAAAAAAAGAGGAGGTGAAATAAAAACAAAAACAAGCTGCTCATTTGTGTGCCAAATGAAGCGAGTCAAAGCTAGCCTCATAAAGCAGCAGGCTTGGGTTTAAAAGCAGGAGCGACATCAAATTCCATGGTTAGGGATTTGAGTCGAAAATAAAACGAAAGACAAAAGAACATAATATACATCCATAATCATCTACTGAGACTGCAAAGCGCTGGATTTTGAGTAATTAATTCCTTTTAATTATTTTGGAAAGCCAGGCCTGGGAAGCTGGAGGGCGCCATGTGGGGGGCAGAGTGCTGGCATTATCAGTGTTGGTGTTATACTACCACTCTGGCTGTCGGCGAGGTTTTGGTTAGATAAAGGCCTGGGCCGGGGCTCAGACCCAACTCCACTGGTGATTTAGATGGAGACTTCAGTGGAGATCTAAGCGGGGACCTGAGGAGGGATCTGGGCGTAGGGGAGCTTGACTCCCTTACTGAAGGGTCTGTAAGCAGCTTCAGCTCGGCCTTCTTCACATCCCCAATTTCCTCACTGGAGCAGATGGCCATCACCGTTCTCACAATGCCTGTAGGCTCTGCTGTAGGCTCGGAGGGGGACGGGGTCCTTGCTTCTTTAATGGTGATTATTGGTGCTGTTATGGCTTCTGTGCCTGTCAGGCTGGCAGCCTCGTACTCATTGGAGACTGGAATAATCTTCACAGCTGTGGTGCTAGTCAGATCCGAGAGCTTCTTCTTCCCTACTGGGAGAGTCGGGGAAGGGAAGTCATCCTCTTTGGTGGTGGTCACGATCTTCCCCGTTGTGGTATCATAGGACTTGCCAAGTGTGTAGGCCTTATCACGCAGTTCCTCTTCTGTGGCTGTTGCCTTTTCCAGGGCGCCCTCTTGAGGTTTGAGAGTTATGTCTCCCAAAGCCTCGTCAGCAGTAACAGTGCTAGTAATGCCCGCTAATTTGTAGCTGACTATGTTTTTCTTTTCAGGTACCTTAGGAGGAACCTTGTTTATAATTACCCAACCATCAGACTCCTACATATAAGATACAAAAAGGCATGTTAGGCAACTCTGTAGGAGAAGTGGTAGTCACACCAAAAAGGCAACAAATATGCCAGTACCTACTAACACATGCTGATATATGAGCACTCATGTAACATAGGCCATTTGGTCTTTAAAACATCTCTTTGAAATGCTGAAATGTATTTAATAGAACCAAATTCAATCTGTCTGACATCTCAAAAACAGTCCCATCTGCTTGCAGAGAAGAGACAATAAACCAGATTTCAATGCACACTCAAGGCTATTTAGTAGAGATAGAAATTTCAAAGACATCCAAATCACAGCAATTGTGTATACACCTACCACATCAACTTTCCTGTCCTCCAGGCTTTCCTGGGCCTCTGTACCTCCAGCAGCCTCTTCCTTCTCACCCGCTGCTTCTGAATCCTCTTTGGTCTGCATGAAAGTCAGAAATAGAGTAATATCAGGCACTTTGTGGAAAATAACTCAGAGAGATCTACAGTGCAAGAGGGACCTGACATTTATTTCCCCGTTATTTTAAATGAGATACTACATACTTTGTCCTAATCTGACTCTGGCACTTCATTTATATTTGATGAGTCAGAACACAAGTGACAGCATGAAAGCATAATAAAAATGTATAAATTAGAATATCATTGGAATGATGCATTTGATTAACAAACAAAACTGTCAATATGAACACAAGGGGGATAATGTGGGGTGAGAAAGATACCGTATTTATATACCACCTGCATAGAAAAAAAAAAATCTATATACTTTATGTGCTTAAGTCTCAGGCATTTTTGTTTTACATGATGTTTATGAAAGATTACAACCTAGTAGCAGCTGTCGTATAGACAACGTTTCACTTACATGTCTCTCAGTCATGCTGAGAATTTAATTTGGCTACAATCTGGTGATTTCTGCTTGCTATGACAACTGTGTTGTTGTTAATAAGTGACAATTATTAAAGCGCATGATTTACTTTCATATATCAGTCGGTGTTACGTTTTGTATTTATGCGTTACAAAAATAAGCAGACGACAACAGTAATGCAGAGCTTATTACACACATGTGACTATGCTGTAGTTGCAGTTTCTGCTAGATACTACTACCGCCAATCTCACTGTCTTTATGTGAACCATTTGCTGCAATGTTATTTACAGCCATGCAGCAAAAATCAATGCGACAGTCTTCAGTAAAATCAGTAAATCATTCAGCGCTCTTATCTAAGGCAATACCCCTTTTTATTCATATCCATTTTTTAAACACGCCCCAATCATTTTCCCAGCATCTGTCAGCTGTGGTGGTCACAGCACTAATGTCTCAAGGTTGAGAGTGCTGAGAATATTTCAGCCTTTACTAGGCACATTCAGTAACCTGCACATCATCCTGAAATTTGTTCCAGAAATATTTCATTTGTCTGCTAGACACAGCATTAAAGTGGCCCATCATAAAAATACACTAAATCTGCTAGGTGAGTGGCTGGGTCAGTACTGTGCTTACATCCTCAGGCTCTAGGGGTTCGATCATAGGCGCCTCGTCCAGCCGTGGGGAACGCAGCGGGGATGAGGAGAGGCGCTTCTCCCACTCTGTCAAACCCGACATATTCATGCCGCCCTCCAGGAAAGTCCTCTTCAGCTCACTAATATTGGTCTGATGTTTAAGCAGCTCATCAGGCGTTTTATCCACCTCCTGAGTAAACAAAATAATAATTATTATTTATATGGCAAATAATAATCATAATTAGACAAAGAACAATTAACCAGTGTAACTGCTAAGGCTGCAGATTGGTGTCTGTTTCTTCCTGAGCTAAATACAAGCTCATTTCCCTTACAATTAAAGCAGTGAATGTTCTCGTCCATCTATATTTAACAGTGCTTTTGCATCTGTACACTGTACACCAAATTCACATACTGCAGACTGGCCTCTATAGGGGGCGGATTGTACTGAACACCATTCCACATTATCTCTGTGACAAATTATTTGCCCTCAAGAAGAAGAAGAAGTAGAAGACGAAGTAAAAGAAGAAAAAGAAGATGGCGCAGGAGGAGGAGGAGAAGAGAATGAATAAGAATGACCATAAGACTTTTTTTTCTAGATAACAAACACAGCAAAGAAGAAAGACAGAGACCTACATAATTACATTAAAGTGTAAAATATACATTAAAGAGTGAAGCATATTAAAGAAAAGCATATTAATTCTTTACAAAACTGAAGAACATTAAATTGACTTTAGCCATGACCACGTAATATCCATGACCAATACAAAAACACGAATAAAGTTCTCTCTACTGTTTAGTGTGGATGCTATTTGGTTGCCATATAATGCGGTTGCTATATAATGCTGTTGCTATTCTTAGCTGTTAGGGAGGAAAGCAAGCCAAGCTTCCAACTCCATCAGCATGCAGAACCACAATCACAGCACTGGACATTAGTTAGAGCACTGAAACACCAAGACACAGTTAAAAACATTCAATTCCACACCTAGCAGTGCTTTGAACTGAGTGTGGGAATGCAAATGTTAGGAGAACTTTAGGAGAGTTTTAACAACTGTTCTGTTTGACAAAGTCAACAGAGGTCCGGAGGTGAGCTACCACACCTACCATGCTGCAAACACACATATGTATTATATCTCTCTAGATCTTTGTTTTGTATTAGCCATCACTCCATGCGCTACGTCTCCCATTCCTTACCAACCTCCAGCATCAGCCTACTATGTCTGATAAACACATTTTCTCCTTTAATTCGCCTTAAACTGGGCTGGAAAAACACAGACATCAATTTATCAACTGAGAGCTTCCTACTGTCATACATCATGAGTTTTGTAAAGCAGCTTCTGTTATCAGCACTCTTGTAACATAATGCTGCCGGAAAAGTAGATGCTACATACGCTTCATTTGAATCTTTCCTCAGAAGAGCCACATCATATCCTGACCACATACAGATACTCAAAAGAAGAATGGCTCTGTATTTTAGTCTAAGCTAGAAACTGTGTATCAAAATTCCTACTTTTTCTCAAACCAAAGATGGTACTACATCTCTGTTTAAACAGCTGTAGATATCTTGATATCTCTTTGAAACAAAACCCAGAGCATGCAGAGAGAGTTCTCACCTGGTTCCTTATTTCAGAGTCTTCTTCCTGATCCGACTGCGGACAACAGACACAAAATTTGATGCTGTCATATCAGTGAAACATAAGAGAGAGATTGTGCAGCAAATATGTCAGTAGCCAGGTTTCAATCCAATGTAGTTTATGCGAAAAATAATTTAGCGAATTTAAATATTTGCAGATGTAGGCGATGGAAAAGGCATTTATGGGTAATATTTTACATATATCGACAAAACTTATTTCCATTTAACTTTAGCAGATAATTTGGTTGTTGATACGTGAAATTTTACAAGAAACTATAGTGGAAACGTTTGTGACAAGATAAACACTGCAATTACGCAGAAATTTTGTGTCATGTGGTTTTATTTATCACGTGTCTCTGCTACAATAAACCAATAAAACACATCAGGGAGAAGCAGGACGCCGGTGTTGTGCAGAAATCTTCCTGTTCTTCCGCGTAAACGCGTGCTGCCTCCACTCCCCCTAACAGCTGCTCTCTCTAATAACGCCTGTTTCTAATGGGGGAAAATGTACCTCTTAATATTAAAACATACAGTATATGGGTAGGGAGATCTCACCATAATGTATTATTCTTAACATTTACTATCTTATAGGCCGAACCATTTCAGTTTAAATCGTTATGTGACAGTGCGAGAGGCAGAACACACACATTATGCATTAAGGTCCGAATAAAATACACAAGCTCCAAATCATATAAGATATAAACTCATATAAGCTCGTAAACGGTTGTAATATGTCAACAGTTTAGTGATGCCGTGGAAAAAGGAAGATGCGCGCGATGCGGCTGGATTAAGGAGGAGAATTAGTTTCATTATAGGAAATGACGTGGCGTCTTTATTTGATGGGAAACTACAGCACGTGAAAAGAGAAGTTTCTTGTAATAACATGTGACAAGTCGTTGTCGTCTTATCCATGTTGTTCACTGTGGAAATGATAAGAAGCTTCACATTATTTATCAGTGCACTGTAGATCAGGTCTAATCTGTAGATCAGGTACATTCTGTAGATCAGGTCTAATCTGTAGATCAGGTACATTCTGTA
>JAOUQW010000042.1:10589122-10603847 GCA_028565825.1 Olivaichthys viedmensis | reverse complement strand
CCAACCCTGTGGAGGGTTTTATAAAAGATATAGATTGAAGATACATTCTAAGAAAGCCTTGTATCTTGTCGAACAGGAGTAGGTGGACTTGGCTGTGACACTTCTGTAACCCTGGTCGTCTCGTCCTCTTCTTCCACAACAATATTTTCTATAAGCATCACTTCCTCCTCTGATTTCTTCTCCTCTGCCTTCTTCTCTGGCGTAACTGTGGTGATGAGGTCACTCATGGCGATGCCCTTCGTAGCCCCGTACAATGCTGTGCCCATCTCTACAACCAACACACACATTCAGAGCTGTGTGCTTTTTGTTCATCACATAACGATTGCAACATGTACTGTATGTTCAAAGCTTGAATGCTGATGCCACTACATTGCAATCTGAATTAGCACAGCCATCCTGCATTCATTTTCAAACCTACAGGGATTACGAAACAGCATTAAAGCAAAGGGTAAATGAACAAACCAGAAACAAAAAATGCAGCCCTCATTTCCAGAAATTAGTCTTGATCTCTGACAAGAATCAAAAGCAACATACCAGTCACACAATAATTATTCCATTGTGTATTTGCTGAAATACGAAGCCACAGGCAATGCTTTTCTCATAGTCCAGTAGCTTTTTCTCAACTGCAACTATAAAATACTAGGATTTTAAAAAACCCTTCTAAAAATCCTTGGTTCAGGTTAATTTATTTTGACATTAGGTCTGATTTACTTTTGAATGCCTTGTGCCATTATACCATTCAAGCTCCTACAATTTGGGCAAGTCAAATAATTCACAGCTTTAAAGATGTCGCTCCCTACTGGCATTTTGCAAAGAACGAATATAAATGCAGATCAATTAAATTAGTTTTAATAATCTCCAATTCTGGTGTATGAACGGAAGAAAGAGTTTATATCTCTAGACTGCAGGCTGCTCTAATTACAACTCATGCTAGGTTAGAGCCATCACTGTTCACACTCGCTATACAGTACAACTATAGGCCATCCAAACAGCTTACTAAAATGTTGCCATTCTTAAAACAATGTTTAAAATAATTTGTCTGTCATTATTGATTTAATATCTGTGCTTCTGGCCTAAATAATCATATTTCTAGACTGATTTTATACATTCTTTCCTTGATGGAATTCAAATTTTGCTACTCCTTTCGGACCTATAGTGGGGTCAAGTACAAGTTTTGAATTTGTGCATGAGAAAACCTAAATGGAAATGCCAGAAATAAAAAAAACACCTAACTTTTTAAGCTTGCATCAAGTGGAAGTTTGTGTATGAAGCAAAAATGTGTTAAAGGGTGAGGGAAACAGATACATTATAGCAGGTGCTCAGCCTATTCTCTCCATGATTACGTACATAGGCTTTGACAGGCGACGCTGGATCGCTAGCTAAGTGTTGAGTTGCCACATCGAAGCTTTCCATGACTTAGTATTAATTCACTTTGCCTTACTATATAAAAACTTCATAAAAATCATACAATTTTAACACAAATTACTCAAATGGAATATTTAGCTACATGGTGGTGTACACAGTGATATCCAATATTTTTCATGTTTTGTCTATGAATCTTATATGGATGGTTTAAATAAATAAAAAAAGATTGTGGCTATTGATTTAAATAGATGTATCCTTAGTCTCATTTCTGTGTCCCTTTTTTATGTTTTATAAGGCCATAGTTGCCACTGACCCTAAACTCAGTTACACAATGCAATTCTGGTCTATAATGTTGCCTACCTGGTAGTAAGATGCTCTCAAGTAGGCTCTGTTTAGTTTAGCCTGCTGCCATTCAGACAGGAGTGGCTAGCTATGCTAAACTGAATACTCCGCTGAATTAGGAAAGTAATACTATTAGTATGTACTATTAATATATGTGGATGACCCAATAGCTCAATGTCGTCACTTCACCCCGGTGAGGGTCTGAGATTTGGTCAATGAGATTACTTTGAAATTAACAGTCGGTGGTATGAGCCATGCTGGCAAATTGTTCTTGAAGACAAATTATTAAAAAGCTAAGCAAAGAGAGACCGCAGCTAGCAGTGAGCTTGCACATGCTAGTCTAGCAGCTTAATCAATCAAGAGCATGCAGAGCTGGCCGGAGGGTTGCTGCAGATACTAGATAATGAGGAGTCCACTGCACCTACAACCTTCCAAGCTAACAAGCTTTTAAGGTCTAGGAGATTGTAGATGCACATATATACCTGTTGGTTTAGTGCCATTCATAGTGGTAAGTGGTTTAGATCCTGGGACTACAGTCACTGTTATTTGGGGGTTGCTCCGTTGAGCTGAGGAGAAAGTCAACACCACAAGACTTGCTGGCTCGTCAATTGATAAGACTCAAAAATATGAAGTACATCTTCTCTACATAGCCATATTTACTAAAACCTTTATCACATTTATTAGTATATCTGAAGTCTAGTCCAAAAAAAGACACATACAAAAAGATCAACTGCTATCTGTGTAACAGTTGAATGTGCAAAAATGTTTGCATGTTTTAATAGTGCTTCTAGACCTATAATGATCATGTAATTTCAGAGGCACCATCAAAAATTCGATATATAACATTGCACGGGATGCTAGTTTCTTTGTTTGAGGGTTTGTTTATATTTTTCCAGCTCTGAAATTAGCTCCATAAAAAAAGGCAGCCCACAAGGCATAAAAGTTAACCCACTAGCTGCCTGTATTTATTTTGCGTTTCAAATATGGCTGACAGAAGAGACTGCGCTGCAGAAGACACAAGACAGAATTTAATTCAGTGTTTCTCTAAAAAGTTGTATGCTGTAAGAAGCAACATTAGTTTAGGCATTGTATTTGAACAATGAACAGCCCTAAAAGTGAGAGGCCTCAGGTAGACAAAAAAGACACCTATAGCTATATATAGTTTTGTTTACCTACAGTTTTATAAAAGTACTTGATGAACAGTTGTAGCTAATCAACTGTTAGTCAGCCTATGTCTCTTGCATGTTAACTTTTTTAGCTATTAAAAGTAGATGTCAGCCAAGTTAATGAGCTTGTCATTGCTTTAAAGTGCATGTTCTCATATCGCTGGGCAAAAGGTTTGTCTTTATAGTGTTTTCTGTAGCAAAGTTGTCAGTAATCCCTGAAGGATTCATTATGAATGATAAAGTAACAGCTTGCTGGTCTACTGTAGCTTGCTAGCAGGCTAGCTACACAGCTAATATTATCTCAGATGGTTTGATTGTAAGGAAGAGCTGTGGTTCGTTTTGGTTTCTTAATTTAATTAGCTACCGTACAGTTCCGGCGTAATTTGTCAACGATATTATGAAGACGTTTCTGGACATCATTTCATTGTGCAGATCACTGTGCAGAAAAGCACTGACCTCAAGTAGGTTGTAACCATAGCAAAGCATTCGACACTTCTTGAAAACAATGTTAGTTGCAAAACGTCATTGTTGTAGTAAGCTGGATTCCAGTCAGTAATAAGGAATTCAGACATTTGGTATTCAATATATTTATCTACACCCAACATCTACCACTACTTTGTTAGTCAAAATACCAGTTTGATATAATTTCCCTGAAAGTTCAAGTTTACTGAAACTAGCTTGTAACAGCCAGGTCTAGTCTTCAGGCAAAATTTGGTGTTTGTTGTACCTTGGTCAAAATACAATCTAAGTGACTTTTTTATTCCTTTGTGCTACTACTAGTGGGCTTTATCAGGTCTTAACCTGTCTTCATCAGTTCTCAGTTCCATATAACCATGACGCATTGTTTATACAAGTTAGGATGTCCTTGTGATCTTTCAACAGAGTGAGGTTTATAAACCAAGTCATAAAATTCTATTTTATTGTCATGCACAAGCATGAAGAGTGAATACAAAGAGTGATCTGCAATTACGGAGGCAGAGGAAGTTTAACCACAGCCTACTCATACAGGACGCAGGTGACTAAAACTCACAGGTAAATTAGGCTTATTTTGCACAAATGCTGATAATGGAAAATGAATCAATAGTTTGATCAGCATCATTTCATATGGACGTAACAAATTAACCAATCTTCTGCTTTGGCATTTAAATTGCCGTCCATATCAAGGGAAATTTTCTTCACTAAATCCAGGAGCCACAGTAGCAACATTAGTATTCAAATTCACAGCTTTAAGCCCGAGAGTGACATCTCACGCCAGAGATCAAAACAAAAGGCTGCCGGCTTCCACTGCGCTCTCGGGGTGAAATAAAATTCAAATTATTCAATTAATTAGAAAAAGAGGGAAGAAAGAAAAGTGTCTGTGTGCATTTGGAAGAAGAAAATTAAAAAATAATACTAAGAAGACAATCCCTGTGGCGAGTCTTTTTCTCTTGCTCTCATCAATGTGTTTTGGGAAAAGAGAGGTACAAAATAAAGCTGGGGTTCATCAGACGAGCCGCCCCAGCACAGCAACAAGCACTTCTCAGAGGAGAAACCACAAAGCAGATTGCAGCATGGAAGACATAAATGAAGGCCTGGTGCCGGCTGATAAAACAGCGGGCGGAGAGCGAGTCAAGGCCATGCTGGATGAAAAAGGCAATGAATACAAAGGATGACAATGACACAAACTCCAGTGAGACTGACTGACATGCTGCCATTAGCTGAGGCATAAAAAACATGTTGGCATCATTATGAGAAAACAGATTGAACCCCTAATGCATGTAAGCTCTTGGCCAAGAAAGATTTAGGGGAAATACAATGTAATAGAGAACCAAAGTATGGCCATGGAGAGTATAAATGCCAATAATGCAAACAATTTCTATTGATAAATCTGAAGATATTACAAATCCTTTAGTCAAGATAATGTCTTAGTAATTGACTACAGTGACTGAAATTGGTTGCAGCCATTGCCTCCTTATGAGAGGAAATAATGTCTTCACTAAATAGTAAATTAGCTCTGCGCTCATTATACTTGACTAATGCTGGAACTGATTAAACTTAGAGACACACATTTAATTGTACACTAATCAATTTTGCATTTTGGGCTTATGCAATATGCTAATTATAAAAGATAAAAAATAATGCATTCCATTTGGGCCCAGGTTTTCCCATTTTTAAAAATCAGTGCCATATTATGTAACAGCAATGCTTGTTGAGTGTGGTGAACATGCTGACCAAACTCAGATACTCATATATATTCTGAATAAACCATAAATAGGCTAACGAACAAGTGGCAACATAGAACTGATATACTGACATGTGCAATCTCTGTTAATCACTACCAGTCAAAAATAATATCAATATTACTTTACTTATAATTGTATAGATTTCTTTGAATAACATCATTATTTAATATACTTATATAGTGATTCTATCTTAGTTCCAGCTTCAGTAATTAAACACTCAACCACAGATTACAGACATAGTCAATGAAAACTGAACCAACCTCCATCTAGACTGCGGGACATGATGTAGCGTTTGCTGGTGGAGCGCTCAAAGAAGGGAGCTGGGCGAACTATTTGTGAACTGGCCCGTCTCGTTTGGACTTGGGTTCGGCCACTGTAGCGGAACTTGGAACCAAGAGTCAGGAACTTCTTGGGTGGAGTTTCTGGAGATACCAATCTGATGAATAATATTCATATGCTTTGTTACCTTCTGGTATGAAGTGATCACAGATCAGTGCAACCCTTCTGGATTTGTCATAGTATTAAATAGGTGCTGAAATGTGACCGTTAATTTTGCTGAATTTTCCAAACTATAAATTGAAAAGCCGGTATAAAAAGCACCTAAAACCCCTAAATATATTTGTTTCTTTCTTGTAAGTTGTAGCACCTGCTAAAGGGCAAAAAAGTGTCTTATTGGTTGGAAAATTCTACAAGGTCTCGGTTACATTTTGGTGATTTCTGTTTTCAATGACAACTGTGTTTTTGTTTACAGGCATGATAATTTTTAAAGCATGTGATTTTACTTCATGTTTTAATGTATATGTGTTATTAAAATAAACTGATTAGGCAAATGAGAAATGTATAACATATACATTGATTTCCTGTAACGTATATTCCTTAATCAATGGTCAATCAATCTAAGAACTGATTAGAGGTTATTTTCAATCTTTGCAAAATTACTAGAACTACTCAAGAGAAAACTCTACTCCTTACTCTAGTAATTCTCACCTGAAAAATGTGTGGTGCTCCACGCAAACCTTCCAGAGCCTCTTTGCTGCTCTATGGTTGGGGAGTTTAAAGCCGATCGTGCTTTCAAACTGCTCAAACTAGACATTAAGGGCATACACAAAACATATTTATATAGATATTTGGCAACATGCTGCATTAAAAAAAAGTTATCCCAAATGGTAAAGAACCTACTACTAAGTACTTAATCTTTGAATTGGTTTCACCTCTCCAGGTCGGATTTTGATGTAGAAGTTATTCCTCTTGTAGGAGATCTTGAGGACTTTGGGCCAAGCAAACCTGTTGATGCGCAGACGGTCACGGTAGATGAGAAGGCCAGATGAACACACTCCTAGCATTATCTCCACGCCCTCTGAATCCTGAGAAATTATTAGATAGCTACATTTGGGACAGCACCTCATAAACAAATAAACAACAATCTCTGGACAAACAGCTGGATTGAAGTTTTCTGAGTGGCTCCAAGGGAATATGTCTAATTTGATAAATAAAAAACCTCCAGTACAGATCTGGTGGTAGCCAAAAGTCTCTGGCGATGTATCAAGCCTGTCAGAAAAGTTTTTCATCAATGGCTGATCAAAATGCAAAATGACTTCATTTTCAAAGAGATGAAAACAATGTGGTACTGCAATAACGTCAAGTTGAGTGTACAAATGTGTAGACAATTGAATGTGGAACCGATGTTGAGCAGCCCATGAGGTAACACCCCTGAGAGAGAAAAATGCACTACAAATTCAGCAGGCAATGTGGAGCCTAATCTGCCTCTTTTTAGGGCTGTGTAAATGTCATTGGTCAGCCCCACGTGTTGTTATCGCGTGCTGTACTAGCACAGCAGACGATTCTCCGACAGGTCAATTTCAAGTGACTGCACACAAAAGAATGCAATTGTGTTTCTCTTCTGTGCGATTGGTTATCACAACATGTGATAGATAAGATAAGATTTTTCAGGCATTCAGAATCTGACATAAAAATAGAAAGCCTTTCAAAGATGAGTACCCATTTCACAGTTGACAGATGCTAAACAAAACCTTGTTGCTATCCATTCAATGCAATCTCCTAGTGTAAGCACTGAGGCTTTGCACACATTGTTATTATGAATAATGAAACCACTAAGTATACACACAAAAATTACACATTACAATAATCTTTCAGGGAGGTTTTTTTTAGGGGAAAATAATGGATGCTGTAACGACAAGTGGGTGTTTGACACATCTTGATGTGACTAATGCTACTGGTTAATGTGGTGTTTACTTGATAATGATGGTGCCTTTTCAAAAATGTTTCCCAACCAATGAGTGGTTTACAAAGCTGATGGAAATGGAAGCTTGTACCTTATTATCCTGGGAATGAACAATGTGTTTCGATAGTAACATGTGACAGGACACTATGATGGAATCTTTCTCTGGGGAATGAAACCTACAGGCACACTAAGAATAGGTGGTGGGCCACAATAGCGCACGTATTGTGGCCAAATCAGCTGTAGCTCAGACAATGAGACTCTTCACTCCATGGTCATGCACGAAGACTAGGGTCAGACGGAAGAAGCATACACACACATACAAGGACACACAGATGCACAAATGCAGCCTTACCTCTCCTTTAGCCGGAGACAAGCACTCAAAGAAGCATCCTACCAACTAGGCCATTCAGTAAGAAAAGGGAAAAAGAAGAGGGGCTGATCTAACCAAATTAAGGGACAGTTTCCATGCTGATCATTGCTTGGTCTCTTGTTATTTCAGAGGGGACCGCCCAATGACCATTTATGGGATGATATATGCCTTCTCAATTCTAACACAGTATCAACTGAAGATGAAAATTAAGGTTGGCAGAGTGTTATGAAAGTTGTTGAAGACTTTTGCAACTATGTGGCCACTTTTTTTAAATGAGCCGACAATGAAACAATCATTAATGTTTCCATCCTCTATAATAAGTAAATGAAACAGATGTTTTCATAAGCAAATGTAATTAAATATATTGATAAAATTAATATGAAATATGACCTAATGTGTTTCAAACTGATATTATTATATTTAAAGCCACTCACTATGAAATTAGTTTGAGAAATTGTGAATGTTTACCTTATGATTGCCTACTCAGCCCTAAGGGGACCCCATTACATCAAATTGCACATCTACACTGCCATACCTTTCCAATAGGAATTACATTTGTTTTAATGACTGCTGTGTACTGAGAGTTGTATTTGGAGAATGATACTGCTTGCCTCTGAAAAAAAACAGTAGTTTTCTTTAAGAGGTAATAAAGTTTTATCTACTTTGAAGAAGACCAGGGAGGTAAACATATAATTTTTTTGTCTCCATATCATAGCACTGTTAGAATTGGCATACGCTATGGAGCAATTACACATAATTTTCTGTTATTTTTTCTGAGCTGTGACAGACCAGGCTCTTTAGTCTAATTATGTTTTGGAAGTAACTCTTGAGGCCCTGTCATGCAATGAAAAATATCTCAGTTCCACTCATAAACCAGCAGCAATGAGCGAATAAATCTGTCATATATGTTTGCCAAATTGTGCCTTTGTTGTGCTACATAATAAGAGGTGATTCTTCTCAACAATGAACTACTGCAAAGCTGACAGCACAACCAACAAGAATGCACATAAAACAATAAACAACACAACATAAAAATGATAAGATGTCGCTATTAAAAGTGGATAGTAGTTTAAGGAACATAGGATGAACAGGATGAAATAGAGGATTAACAATGTAAGTGGAAAACATATACATTATCCAGACATTCTTAACAATTATACACGATCTTTGATTTATAAGACATAAGGTGTCACTATATATAAATATTAGTGTCACCTGAAGGTGAAGACTGGTTTTATATGCTGCTTTCTGTGCCCTTATATTCCCAAATAGAAAAAAGAAACGCAACATGCAATGAAAAAAAACTATTTGCATATTATTATTATTGCATACGATTTGTGTATATAGAAAGTTGTCAGTCTAAGGTATTGTAACAAAAGATTGATAGGTGCAATTTTACCTAATAAGATCCAACTGGAACAATGCCTAAACAGGTCACCTTAAAAAAGTCCCTAATTCAAAGCTTGGGTTACGACAAGAAAAGGCAGCATAATTATTGAGTTTCCTGTGCAGTCCATAATGCCTCAGATTTCATGAGACGCAAGAGAGAGGGCATGCTGACTTACATTTTTTAAAGTAACTTGCCCAACACTGCTGAGACAGTGTGATTCTATACTGTTTAAAGATTGTTTACCTCCTTGTAATTTGTATGAAATCGAACAAAATCCAAGCACATCGCCCTCTTTTGTTCAAATTCATACAGATTTCTCATGAGATCGGGTTGTTAATGGACAGCCTGCAAATAGGATCCTCCTACTGTTCTAAAAAACCATGAACATTCCAAACTTTCATTCATTTTGGGCGGGTCTCAGAACCATTTGTGACAAAGCATGAACCAGACTCACGATATCAACTGGTATATTTACCGTTGTTATCATTTTCCTAGTGCTGTTGCATTGTTGCTGCTATTTCTGC
Source organism: Olivaichthys viedmensis (assembly GCA_028565825.1). Classification (NCBI taxonomy): domain Eukaryota; kingdom Metazoa; phylum Chordata; class Actinopteri; order Siluriformes; family Diplomystidae; genus Olivaichthys; species Olivaichthys viedmensis. The sequence goes on along the minus strand of JAOUQW010000042.1, from coordinate 10,594,226 downwards.
AGTAAAGGCTGCGATTTCAACCCAACTGAGTGTTGCATTTCTTTTTTCCATTAGTATTTTTGTAGCGTAATTTTTGTAATTTTTCGTATTTTCAAATTTCATATACAAAACCAGGTCTGTCAAGCTTGAGCGACAAGTGTAGCCCAGATTTGCCCTTTTCATGATAAGAACGCTACTCTGAGGGTGTGGTGGTAGAGCAACCTGCCAAAATAATAAATAATGAGTGTAGATGATAGAGGAGTCAAAGCTGAGTCATGCTGCAAGCTACTAAATGACTCCTGCTTCTGCTCACTCTGTTTTAGGGAGCAGGTGAGGTGTAAGAGTCCATGAAGATACGCATTGGCTCTGTACCTTGGCGTGATGGAGATCCACACCATACATTGACAGCTTTTTCACATTCTCCAGGAAGTGCACTTCAGCATCAGCTGGCATCATCCCTCTAATGGAAGACAGAGAATATTACATATTTTCCAAACACTAGACTGTACAATACTGACTGCTTTAGGGCCATGACATTTCTAAATTAAGATGAATCACACACAGAATAATACAATTATATCAATATTCCTTTAAAGAGAGTATGTGAAGCGCACTTGTAGGTCTTGTGAAGCTCCATGACCTTCTCTTCGAGTTCCTTGGTTTGGTGTGGAGCAAAGCGGAACTCGCTGACGTAGTCGGTGCTGTATTCTTCCGGATCGTAATCTCCCAGTTCTGACTGGACTGCGTATGAACCAAGTACTGTGTGTGTGGCAAAGGAGCAGGGAAGACGGCCAGACACCACATCATCTCTCAACTGGAGACATAGATAATACCTGAGATAGAGAGAGGAACAGATAGACAGCAATAAAGAGGAGGAAGCTGAATGAATAAAGATGCAACTACAAAGGAAAGCAGCAGAAAGAAAAAAGCTACATATCACTGAACTATTCAACTAATTAAAGAGTACCACTCAAAGTATTTGCACTGGATTAATGTAATAGATTAGTACACTGAAGTACAATAACACAGGGACAGGGTTAACAGCCCTCTGAATAATTCTGCTCGTCAGCTTGAGTGTTTTGATGATTGCAATGTGCTGAGTGGCTCTGACCTTGTAATGTCTTCAGAGAGCTGAGGAGGGTCTGGAGGATAAAACTTCACATTGAAGGAGAAATTCCAGGCAACTCCTAAGAGAAAAAGACCAACAACAAAAAAACTAGAGCGACGTGAAGGCCTGCCCTTTGTTAAACCAGACTAGGCAATTAAAAGTAAGAGATGCAGACAGAAGTGACAGAGAGGCTATGACTATAAAATGAAAATAAATGAATCACATCACAAAGCAGTGCCAAGACGGTCTATGAACTATGAACAGAATAAGCATGGTGTAAACCAGATTACATTCAGTATTATAGCTTGCTCTAACTATTTTCTAGTTCTTTCAGCAGTATAACAAGTCATGCAGTGGCACAACATTTCTGCACAACTGATTAAATGGATATTTAGTAATTTTGTGGTCTGTTCTTGTACCTTGCGTTATTTTCTCAACCTATTTTCTAAGTTTTCCTTTTTCTAATCATTATTGCTGTTAGCTGTGGCTTTGCACAATACTACCTCCTGTAAATTTGGACGACTACTGTTTGTCATCGAAGAGCTGGTTCAAACTCCAATATAAAGTCCCCTTCATGTCCTCAGATGGTTGCACAAATTACAAACACCTATTTTAATGAACCGCCCCATACAGGCTGACCATGAATCTATTAATGACTTATTAAGCTTCACACCTTTTTAAAAGCAAAACAGCTCCAGCTGAGTGACAAGAATATGTGTAATTTCTGACTAGACTTGTCAAAACAACAAATTTAAGTGTAACAAGATAGCTCTAGTCTGATGCTTGCTGATGCTTGAAGCATATTAGATGTGCATTTCTGAATCCTAGGTCCTTAAAAGTAAGAATTTCCAAAATCAATTGAAAAGACTGTGAAGGGGCTTTTTAAATCTCAGCCGGAGGCTAAAACGTATTTTCAACGGAAAACCCCAACTGACCAACGTACACTGAATATCTACATATAACACTTAAATAACAGCACATCTTAAAACTGCTGCATTGTTAGAACTCACCCCTGATCTGCTTCTTCATCTCTTTGGCTGGGTCTAACCAGTTCTGTGAACATAAAAAGCACTCATACATTTTTTGTCTTTAAAAAAGGTGCTAGTTGTTTTCAAATCTTAAAATAAAAATTAACTTCTACCTTTTGATTCTCTACATCCCGGAATGTGATACCGAAGTAGTCCCTCTCCAGAAGGTTAAGATGCTCACAGACCTTGTCGAAAAGCATCTGGCCTTTGTCTCGTTTCTGTGGACAGTGAAAGCCTGGGTCAAATCCATCATTTTACTGTCACACCAGATTATGCACTTGTCACAATACATTCATTAACTGACTTTGACTGGGGACATTCTGTCACACTGCAGATAACAACACAATGACAGGTGTTGCCTCAAAAATTGTTTTAGATTACAGTAAAGCCCTCAGAATTCAGTTAAACATATCATAATCATCGTCCGTATCATATCTGTTGTGTATATAGCATTTAGTGCCCAACTATAAGCAAACTAAACAGACAAGTTAATGCATTTTGCATGTCCACTGAATATGCCATAGCTCGTATTGTAGGTTCCAACGTTATACTGTTTTATGCAGATACCATGATTATGAAGGTGCTGCGGTAGAATAAATGGATGTAATCCAATTACCTTCATGTGAAAAGCACAATTAACTGCGTGAAAATCTACAGTTACTGAATCCCCAAAGTGTAAAAAATAAGATGCTTTAGCACTGGGCAAAATGCTGTTAGGTATAAACAGGACATGAGTGTAAATCAGGGAAAATACAGTGCTCAAAGAAACACATACAAATTTAATTAAGTAATCGTCAAGATTTACCCCATAGGTCCTTTATGGAACAAATATCTGCAGACTCATTATATATTTGTGGAATAACACATATTACTATTATCTTCATTTCTCTAATAAAAATGATTAAACAAGGCTGTACATTCTGGGGAAAATAATGTTAGACCAGATTTAAAAACCATTTGCACAATACTATTCCATTACAGTAGAATTCAAAAATCCTATTTTCTCCATATTTCACTGAACTACATTTTATATTTCCTTGAAATACTCAAGCATTAAATTTCAATTTGACACTGACTGCTCTCCTGAAAAGCTTCTGTTAGTGTGAAGGCTATTTTCCAGGCTTTTTGTGGCAGGTAAAGGCCAGGGCCTGTCAGAAACAGCGTTACTGTCTGGCACGGGGAACAACATTTCAGTGAAGGTTTTCCTCGCCCCCCCAGAGACAGTCTGATGCACAGAGAGAGCAAGGGATTGGGGGGAAAGGCTACTACTCCTTTCCCTTATGCTCCTCCTTTCATCCTCCCTCTTTCTAGCCAACATTATAATGCCATCAGTTGCTAAAAAGGCCAGCAGCCAGGATTAGACATTAGAATAAGCCCTATCATAAACTGTTACTAGCCACAGTCATTAGCACCTAGCACTAATGGCACATTTTAAGCAGTGCGATTCCAGACCCCGAAAGGGAGAGCAAAGACTGCACAGGATATAGTAGACGTGAAGTGCAAGATGGATAATAAACAATATAACATATCCATGCTTCATACATTTTACTAGCTGAAATTATTCTCGAGTAGGAATGCAAAGGTCTCATTCTTCCATTTGTACATCCATACAATTCAGATATCAGAGCTCTAAGTATAACCTGATACCTGATACCAACATTCTCACAGTAACTTAGAAAGTGCAAGCTTCTGTTGCCAAGTTATGCAAAACATCAGAGGTGCGACGGCAGTGAGCTTAAGGACAATTTGTGTAGTTTGTCCATGTGCATGATCTGTGTTGTGTCTGTCAATGTCATGTGCATTCACGGCATAAAATAGGTAAGTGGATGGGATCGGAAAATACATAAAATCTATACCAATACCAATATCGGTGCTGCAGACCGATATTATGCCCGATGCTGATTATGCAGTATAGGATTGGTGTATCCCCACTCTTTGGTTTGGTAACACATTGATAAGAAAGCAATCACCCATTACATAAACCCACTGATCCAACCTGATTCCTTGAGCCAAGGGATCAAAGTGGATTTATGAGACTGCAGTAGATGTTATTCAGGGACAAATCAAGCATACACTATCTCTATTATGCTAAAGAGCAAAATTCAAGAGGTTTATTTAATTAATCAATATATCACTGCTGATATGAGTAGAACTACCATAATTTTAGCTCTCTAACTTTGTTCTTACAATAAACTGACAGCAGATGAAGCTTTTGCTGAAGGGACAATCCTCATTTCTCTAAGTGTTGTGATGTTTATCACGAGAGCTGTAGAGCACTTCCTATGCTGTAGAAGCTTACTGAAGGCACTTAGCGCAAAGACCTCATTAAGATACAAGCTAGCAGGTTCACAACTGTGTGTACTGGCAGATGAGCCGAGAAAAAAAGCACGTGAACGTGAGCAGATTAATAGGGAGGGGAATGGATAGAGGAGGGGGAAGAGAGAGAGAGAGAGACATATGAAAAATGAATGAGTCTATAAAAAAGGATAGGCTCTCTTGTACATCCATATTGCTTCTGCTTTTAAATCACCAGATCCCTTCCAATAATGTTTCATTTTTATGAAAACACAAGCTCTGAATCAGAATTACTAAAATGGATGGTATGCTTTATCTTGCAACAGCTTTATCTGTCACACGGATTGTGCGTGAGTCAGGAAATTTGTAGCCCACTGATATTTGAGATTCAGTGCAAATAACCATTGAGGAAAAGCAGCAATGATGTGTTTGTTCTGTGACAGGCAGGTTACAACTTGACTTAACAGCACTGTCGCAATAGTAGGTTCTATAATCATTACAATTTAGTAATCCAGATTCATAGAATTCACATAAAGAATTAGTGTTTTTCAGAATATAAGACACATTTTTCTCTGTAATAGATGCTGAGACTTACAGAGCAAAGCAGCGAATATGTTGTAATTTTTACATTAGCTTAATTGTAAAATGCCCATTTGTTAGTGATTAAACTGTATGTGTGCTACTCCAGCAGGTA
>JAOUQW010000042.1:10561595-10576231 GCA_028565825.1 Olivaichthys viedmensis | reverse complement strand
GTGTTGCACCATGGTCCTGTAGAAACGACATTTCATTCCAATGTATACGAGGTATATGGAGAAATGACAATAAAAACTTACTTGAACTTGAACTTGAACTTGTTTGATTTTTCAGTGGATAAACCACACTGTCTCCACTCTGGGCCATCCAAATAGATGACTGATGTAATTGCAGGGTTTGTGTGCAAGTGTTTTTGTCTGGAACACATGGGTCACTAACCAATACACAGACACTGTTTTTTTGTGCCTCTCTTGTTTCCGGTGTCTCTTTTTTACACATAATTATACAATATACTGATATATTCATAAATGTATTTAGGCCAGTGAGACTATTTTTTTAACCAGATTTGTTTAGTTGTTGCAATAGTGAGACATGAATAATAAGTGGAACAAGAACAACAACAGTTTGGACTAGACCGGCATAGGATGGTGGTTTTGAAGTAAACAAAACCCCAATTTGAACAAATGCATGGTGTATTAGTCAAGGCTGTAAGCTCTCCTGCGCTGAGGGTTAGACACATTACTTAAATACCTCCTAAATCCCAGGCAAAGATTCTACAAATAGAAGGATCAATGATATTAAATGGTCCTTTTAAAATATCTGAGCATCACACAGAGCACAGCACTTTCCCTAACCTGCAAGCAGCACCGAGACGCTTGCAATGTGCTGTCATGTTAGCAAATGTTAATACAAAGTCACTGTGGCACTTGGCAGCTTTTCCGATGACTTCAGTAAAACAGATGCGGAAGAACATACTTTCTATGAGTTTATTTATTGATTAGCTCACTAATGATAATGCAGATGAGTGCAAATGAAGCACATCATATTTGACTCTTAAGTTCAGAATGTGCCAAGGGTGCATAACAAAACAATGATATTGATGTAGAATTAAGGGCCACTATTAGGTCAGAGGAGTGAGTCTCAGTTATTACTGCTTAATTAATATCAGATGGGGTCATGACAAGCCAACGCTAGCCTACACAATTCAGCTGTGATATGGGAACAGAGAGAGCCTGAACTTATTGCTATATAGTTTACAATTTGTTCCTCATGCGCCATCCCTATATACACACGAGTGCATATATGTGAACTGAAGGTCATTTCTCTCTTCAAAATAGGGCTTTCATGCATGACGCATCACATCTTGTTTTAACAGCACGCACGTTTTGATGTGTGTTTAAAAGCATGAGAAATAAGACTGGCAAGTCAACAGAAAGTGATCGCAGAAAACTGTAGTCTGCACACTTCTGAGGGCTTGTGAGGACTCTCCATGCGCTGCTTGCGCATTGTAACGTCGGGTTCAAGCTGCCAATTGTGCTGTGATGTTTCAATCAGTGCTGAAACGATGGCTCGAGCACATCGCATAGGAACAATCCACATTTCCCCCCACGTGCGCGCGCGAGTGGATTCCTTCTTCACTCGCTGTGTTTCCTCCCGTGCCGTCTCTTCTTCTCGTCCAACCGCGTTACGCGAGCGGCTCCAGAGCTTCCGCGCGCGCCTGCCGGCGGGTTCCAACCGGGGAACATGAAAGGCGCGCGTGCCTGCCGGCGGGTTCCAACCGGAGAACATGAAAGGCGCGCGTGCCTGCCGGCGGGTTCCAACCGGAGAACATGAAAGGCGGCCCTCTTCTCGAACCTCAGACCAGACGAGACGAGCCGCAGAATTGAAGCATATCACTAAGCGGAGGAAAAGAAACTAACAAGGACTCCCTCAGTAGCGGAGAGCGAAGAGTGAAGAGACCCCTGCAATTTGGGAAACACTAATTGTTTATTGTTGTTATTAGAATTGATTTCTACTCAAGGGTAATAATAAGGTTACTTATTGCAAGATCTTATTGCAATAAGTTTTGCAAGATTTGCAAGCTCTTACAAAGCTCCACCTCATTATAAGCATTTTTTTCCCAAGAAGTTTTTCTGAAGTCTGAAGAATTCCTTGGTATCTGCAATGCTACATATTGCAGTATTTTTTTCCCCAGTAAATCCCTAAATAGTATTGTGTGCACTTGTAGCCCAGTTTTATTTTTCATTAAATATGACATTTTATTATGTAAACAATGTGAGATTGAATTTTTTCTATGTGTAAACAATTTGAGTTTATATTTGTAATCGTTTTTCAAGACTTAACAGTTCATTTCTTAATAGGAATAACAAATTCTGCGGTTTTGTCATTCAAGTCAAAAAATGTTTCTTCTTCTTTCGATTACTTGATTAATTGTCAAATTAATCGGTAGATTACTCGATCACCAATGTAATCCTTAGTGACAGTCCTAATTTCAATACCAAACACTCAAAGACTGTAAGAATGATCACAATGACAAGACTACTTAGACATCAGTTTCATAATTCTAGTGTATATTTGAGAAATTACCGCACCATACGAAGACTGTGATTTTGCATTTTTCATACAAGGAACACTGATGAAGCGTGTACTTAAAGCTGGCATTGTTCAACACTTACACTTTTAATCAGTTACAAAAAACACACTCAGGACTCTATGTGCAGGAACTCTTCAAGGGAATCAGGATGGTTTGAATAGATGCTCATAATTCGGACGATATTGAACGGAGCAGGCCATTGTGCTAGAGGAAGGATTTAGTGTAGAATTCAAGCATTACAGCCATTTCTAAACAAGCAAGACTTCTAAAAAAAACTTACAAGTGTAATAAAAACATAACATTTTTTTTCTGGTCAAATGCAAACATAATGTTTGTCCCACAGGCAGTTGACATTTCAAATAAGATATTGCTGGTTAATTAAAAAAGTGCAAGGACACTACAGTATAAAATACATGCTGTTGAGACAGCAACTCCCCATTAATTACCTAGAGAGAAACACACAGGTAGACAGGTGGAACAGCCACATATTGTATTTCTACTGTAAATATTAAAAATGTAACCTTTTATAGACATACATTTGCTACCACACTTCAAAACTCAGTTTTGTTTTTTGTTTTTTTGCTTTTCCTCATTTTTTGCTTTGCTCATTAAAAAGCAATTATAAATGTGCCTGGCATGCCAGCATGTTTTTAAGTCTCTTCTCTGCAATGCAAGTTTTTACTTAATTCTTGATCTGGGAAGGCATTAAAATGAATTCCAAAGAAAGGAAGATAATGTATCCATTAGTACCCAAGGAAATACAAGTTAATGTGTGCATTCTCATTGTCTTTAAAAGCAAAAAGCTAAATATCCATTGCTGCAAAGAGGTTTATAATGTCTCTATTAAACCAAGTTCATTGATCCAATCCAGTGGTTCAGTTAGAGTTCTACACTCTCTATTTCCAGGTCCTCTAAGGTTGTGTCTGATTGGGAAATCATCATGAGCTTTTCTTTGTTGGAGTATCGCCTCATCATGCCATGGTCAGTTTCACTGGAGGCACCTTCCCTTTGGACAGGGGGAGTTTCTGAAACTTGCCCTTTGGACAAAGCATCAGCAGAACTCCCACGACTAAAAGTTGTCACATCTGTGGACTCAAAAGACTCCCCTCCAAGGCCCTCAAGTTTGATATAACCCCCACTGCTCAGGCCCTCCAGTCGAGGGCAGCTAAGTCGTCTGGTTCGCTCCATGTGCTGGTCCACAGGGTTGGACGGGCAGATTCCCAAGTCAATGGACCTGGAGTAGTCTGATAGGGCGCTCAGGGACAGGTGAGAGCCTGTCACCTTGGGGCCAGGGGAGGCAGGGAGGAGTTGCACCCGAGAGCCTTGAAGAGAGAGGTGTGGCATCTCCTGCAGGCTGCCACTGCTCTTATAAACCTCCACTGAGTCCTGGGAAAGGATGGTCCGAGTTTGAGCAGTCTTAATTTTGGCTTGGGTGATGCTTCCTGATGCCACTAGAGACGCCAGGCAATGGCGAATAGCATCTGCATCCAGACATTCACTTCTTATCTCCCCAGTTTTGTCCGAACCCCTTCTGTTTCCTGCTGTCCTGTGGTTGAGCTTGATCAATGGTAGTGTGAAAGCATTGACTGAGGAGGTCACAATTGTTTTAGTCTCCCATTGCTTGGGCTCTGGTGACTGATCCCTGCAAATGCTATACACTGTGTCTGTGATGGCATGCCTATCCAAAGGTAAGTCTTCCAGTTTGCCATTAGATGACTTTCTGGATGAGGGTAGGCTGTCCTGATCCTGTTTAAAAGAGCCTGAAGATTGCCATGAGCCCTTTGCTAGCATAGCAGCATTGTATATAGAGCTTGGATTGCCTTCTACACCCTTTGATATATAGTTCATAAATCCATTGAGTGAAGCATTATCCTTGGTTCGCAAACTGTGGATATCAATAACGGTTGAGTAAATGTCTCTAAGGTTAATGATTTTTGTCTTTTTGTCCCTGTTTTCGTGCAGCACTGCATTAGCGCAAATGAACAGGAAGATCCCAATGCCCATGATCAAAGGTCCAAACACTTTTAGTTTGTCTGAATGCAAGTGTTTGTTTAAAAAATCAGCAAAGGCACCCAACTTTGGTGACTCCTCAGCTGTGCCATTGGTATAATTGGAGCTTATCACATCTCTATGTAGCTGGTAAATAAGCTTACCACTAGTGGTCCAGTTCACTAATTTGGGTCCTCCTCTGTTATCAGTCCAAGCTGGTTTCTTTAAAGCCTTAACTGTCAGTAGCCCTGGGTAAAGCGGACTTCCTTTAGGCCAGTAGCCCAGCACAGCCAAGGCAATCCCAACAAGCAGCACAATAATACCCAGTGCAGCAATCAGGCCAGAGATAGAACAGAGCTTCAGTTTGCCCTTCACCACCACCACCTCGTTCTTTCTCTTCTTCTTGGCTTTCCTCTTGCGCTTGTTCTCCGCCCGGTTTTTTGCACGAAGGGAATCTTGGCGCCTGGCTGAGATTCGCAAGAGGCCTCCGGTAGCAATCATAATGAGGCCCGAACTGGTGATCAATTAATCATCCTGAGTTTGACAGAAAGAGAGAGCAGTAATTAGACTGACAGTAGTATTAAGATGCATATACAGTGTACATTTATACATTTGATCATTAAAGCAAAATGTGTTCATTTTGCTAGTTTATCGGCTTTACTGTATCATCTATCTTTGCCAGAAAAGACTCAGAAAATATTTTGATATCATATCATATATATTGTATACATTTAGCATTTATCGTCATCCCATCCATATATACATACACAGAAAAAGGTGCAGCATCAAAATAAAGTAGACAGCATAATTGTGCAAAGCCATCATAGTGTAAGTAGCAGCATATAAAGAATATAAATAGTAAACATAATAACAGGAGGAGCAGTGGTGAGCGGTAAAATAGTACAGTCCAGAACATAGAATTGTGCAGTAATGTGGTGTCAGTGATGGTGGTGATGGTATCTGTGCGTATCTACATAAAATATTATCTAGCTATTGTTGATGAATGCTATCTGAAAATGCCAAGCTGAGCAAAAGAGAAGAAAACTGTTCATTCAGTGTGAGGAGGCGAGGAGTAGGAGCAAGGAGGCACTGTCACTGCGCATCTGTGTGCGCAGTGTGATGACACGGTGCCTCACGCAGACCTGAAGAGTGAGCCTGATTAGCAGCTGTGTGTGGGAGCCCAGGAGAGCATTTACACTCTGCCACCCAGACGGGATGTGACTGCATACATGATGCAGTGCACACTCACAAACTACAAAGCAGAGGCCTTCCCAGTGACCTTCAGAAAAAGGACAAAGAAGAAATTATGTGAAATGTTCTAATATGTTTTCAGTAATAGCTTGCTTTAGGGGATGTAATTCGTCTTGTGCAATTACATCTGTAAATTCTGCAGGGGCAAAGGGTTAGTGCTAAATAATATCAAGGCCCCTATTTTTGTGATCATAGTGCCAGTGCAAAAATAAGGCATGTGATAGCGGCATTATATTTCCTTGGTCTTTCAATGACCAATAAGGGGTTGGTTTCGATTGAATACTTTATCAAGAGGTTATGTGGTTCGGCATGCTGCTATGATACCCAATCAAATCAACTCCTCGTATTCCTTTTAAAAACGTATATGATGTTCTGTGCGTAATAACATGTCACCTGTTACAAATTCCACAACAGTTGGTTTCAGCAAGCAATTTTAGACCAATGGTGGTTTAAAAATACCACTGTACTGACAAATTTCGAATGTCACACCCCCTGTTGCGCCACTCCACCCACGCCGGAGCAAGCACATTTATTTCTGACCACGAAAAAAACAATTGGGTGCAACCAGGAAAGAATTGGCTTACACCCAAACAAATTAGCAATACGCCGTCATTATAGCAGCAAATTACGCTTGCGCCCGCGCGAAAATAGAGCCCATAGAGATACGAAAAAAAGAACAGAATACCATGGAGACCCAGGCAGTCTTGCAGGAGCTTACAAAAGTGACGGCACACTGAAAAGAGAATGCATTTCAGACCGACAGAACAAGAACAAAGCTAACAAAATTTAAGCCACAAGTCTATGGGAACGTGGAATCCAGGCATCTCTAAGAAGAAACAGGTGGAAGAACAGAGCTTTGCACTGTCTCTCTAGGAACCTCTTACTAAAGATTGCTCCAGTGATCCAACAAGTTATGGCACGTCTGTGACATCCAACCTTTCTGTTCACATTCATCACGTTAAGCCTGAAGTCAATAAGTTAAACTCTGAGGATCTCCAACAGTAATCTGTGCCTGACCAAGCACAGAGATATGGATGTCTGAATTACTCAAAATAACACTACAGAAAGTCCTTTAATGTATGCATGATAACCCAGGGGAAAACATGTTATTTTATTAATGTGGACTTTGTTGTTTAACAAGTAATGAATGTAAATGCATGTAAATGCAGACATTGTGTAGACATTCTCTAAAGCTCATGAAATAGAAAAATGAAAATATGACCACACACTTTTTGCTAGCTAGCTTGTTATAGTGGATAATTATGAAGTGGCTTTTCCTTGACAGACATTGACAAAGATACATGTGATAGTATAGCTAGAGCTTCTTCATCAGTTGCTAGTGGACCTTTATTTTAGCTCCATGATGGCATATACAGAGGTTTAATAGTTGTTAGTTTTATGTTTGTGCTACATCAATTTTGCTAATCAGCTATGTTGGTTTAGCTAAGCATGGTTTTGTGCTAATCAGCTTTTCCTCTGGCATGTTTTTTTTTTTTCATGTTTCTATAAGGAAATACATACAGCCTATAGTGTGCTCTAGCACTGACTCCAAGACCGAGAATGTTTTTGCCTTATAAGGTTGGAGTGTGGTGTACAGGGTTTGTACTGTGGCGTGGTATTGATAGACTGTTTGTTCAGTATAGAATTGGGCTATAGTTAATACCAAGGTATTATTTAAACAGGGATTTGTTGTGTCACATTGGTGTCATAATTGTGTTGTAAAAATAGCATCTGTGTGTCTTAAAGCCTGTCTGCCTCTTATAAAATCCAAATAAAATCCCCCCATTCCATATGTTCTAGCTATGGCCCTGAATGTTCACAACTTTAAACATGCTTTACCTTTTATGTAGAATTCTAATTATAGTTTTAAAAACTACACGGTGTGTTGCGGTTACAAATACAAAATAAAATATTTTATATAACTCATTTGTAATTATGGTAAAGTGGTTATATTATTTATTTATTTTTAAACTTTGATGTGTCCACACTTACAAAAAGTCATCATGAGTTAAAATTCTCATCTCAAACACACAGAGGAGAGATAAATAAGCTTTTCTTAAACAGCATCTGGTTGACAAGCAGATGGCAGAGACACCTGGAGATCCAGCTAATGATAACAGACAGGCTGGATCACACACCGGCTCATAGGAGTAATTTCATCTCTCTCTCTGACTTCCTAAACTATTTTAGAACAACAAGATTGTAAAGTGAGACAATGCGCAGATATTAGTCTTTCAATAAATCTTGTTTGGAATCTTCTCAGATGTAGAATTTATACTGGCTGAATAATTTCAAAAACAAATCACCACGTTTTTCTCTGACCCCATACAACATATTTGAATGATATAAGGATAGCTGTTTCACATACATATATTCAGTTGAGTGCAAATATTTGCATACCCCTAGGAAAAAATGAAGACAAAGAAATGGGTCTTTCTGTCTTTCTTCCTAACACATCTGTTCTAACTCTGCCAGATTTTTTGGCCAATCTTTGCTCATTCTTCTTGACATATCTGTTATACACGGCCTTCTTCAAATCAGGTCTGGAGAACGAAAGGGTCATGGAAAAACTTATTTTTAAAGTATTATTCTGTTGATTTTGCCTTAGGTTTTGGATTGTTGCAGGATACACCCACATTTAATTTGTAACTTCTTGGAATTCCTTTTTTTTTATTGTAGATAAATAGTAAAATAGAGGTGCATTACATTTTTTTTTAAATCAAACTTTTGCACTAATCTGCATATATGAAATCAGAAGTTCTTTCACCATAGATATATTTTATGACACAAATTTGTGTGTGTTGTGACACAAAAAATGCATAGTTGTGTTTTGATCATTCACTGCACTGGCGACACGCACGGATAGTAGTAGAATTGCTCCCTTCTGGGAATACAGTGGCCATTTTTCTTAATTTGCGGTGATGAATCTACTGCCACTGTGCAGTGGTCTTTAAAATCCACACTGGTGGAAAACTTGAAAACAAAGGCCAACATGTTACATAATTGTGCCTTCTGTTAGATCCAAATATGGTCATGTAATAGTTTAAAAATACAGCCTACAATGTCTTTCGTATACCCCTCCTCAGCATTTTTATCACAGCTGGGGTTTGGAGAAAAAGAGAGTGAGAGAGACAGAGAAGATGCCTAAAACCACCTGAGGTTGATCTCCATGAGCTTTGTGCTGGAGGAATTATGGCACGGTTTTATTCATCACAATGTATCATTGCCATGCTTCACGATCCAGCGAAGAAAAGGTGTGGAAAGTGGTGTCTGGAGACTTATGAGATATCAGATGTATGTATTTATAGTCTGGACAAAAAAGAAAACTTTTCTCCATAAACTGTTAGAGGTTTTAAAATGTAAAATTAAGCATTGACCACAATTTGTGGCCCTTCAAAACCCAGGCTTTTAGTACTTTGTCTCAACAAACATATTAATATATACACTAAATGGACCTCTATGTCTTTATTAAGGGATGAGGCAACGTGTGTAATCTTATTTAGGTCAGCGCCATTAATGTATTTCATTAGATACCAAGCCGTCATGCTTATACCAGGTTCTTGGGAAATAGGAAGAGGCTGCAGCAAATAAGCAAATGTCTAAAACCGCGGGTTTAGAACCTTAGTACCTTGAGTCTATATTAGTTTGACAACCAAATATCCACAAACGTTTTCAAAACGTTTTCTGAATTTCCATACTTTCCCAGGTCTGAAAATTAGCGCCTTTAAATTGCGATTTTCCAGACCTGAGCAAGAGCCTTGTTATACCAATGTCACAATGTTATTGCAATTTGTACAGACTACATTTCATTACGTAGCAATTGAGAGGAAACTACCTTTCAAACCTGGTCCTCTCCTATTGAATAATATAACAGCGTATTGTATGTGAATACATTTGACGCTTCAGACTAGTGAATGATAGTGCTGAAGGCTGAGGTTCAAAGGTTTGTCTAGATCCTCCCCACATCAAAGCGAACAGCAGAGAACCAGTGTAAACAAGGAGATGACTTGAGCGATCATGGAAAGCGTCTAAGAGGATGACACATGAAATGACATTCGTCCATGCGGTAGATGGCAGAGATTTATAGGTCAGAGGCTGACCCGTGCACCGCATGAATATACAGCTGAAGTCAGAGATGTGCAGACAGGAGAGCGGTGAGGGCAATCTAATGATCTATTAACCCAAATGAATGAGAAGAGATAAATGTGATAGGAAAAGAGTTCCTAATGTTATGCTGCTAATAACACCGTACCCTGAAATGGCTGTAGCAATTATGGTCCACCAAATCTATTATGGCAGAGTGAAATACATTCCCAAGTGGCACATTAGAGATAATGGAAGTAAACGCGAGTGTGGCTGAGATTTAATACCATTCACAAACAGCACTGTGCACAAAACAAATAGTACTTGATATCGGTCCTATCCTTCGGTATTGACTTACATTACATGGTCAAATAACAGGCCATCTAGAAAAGGGTAATATTTATCTAAAGTGCATGGATCAGCAGCTATGATCTCGCTTTATGTACAGACATTTTCCATCCTAACATTTTGAGGGGCAGAAAGAAATAAAACCACCCCGCTATGCCACTCATTTCACCTATGAGTACTCTAATAACGAGGCAGCTCCATATGGCCTAGTGATGAGCTTGTATAGAGTTTAATTAGCAGTGAAATATGCCCCAGTGAAGATGAACATGAACATGATCATTAAACTATCAATAACCCTCATCGTACCAGTTCTAAACGGAGAATCTCCGCACTCAGCGCCCATGAGGAGGACGCAGCAGCTAGCTAACTTTCATCAGCAACGCAGCCATTGAACGTTATGGTATTATGATGCATTTTAATACGCCAAGTCATTAGCCATTAACAAGAGTATGAGACCTTGAGTCATCACTGCATGAACGTTTACTTTGATATGCAGTCAGCTTGGATGAATAAATCAGGAAATTAAACTGTCATCTACTCAGACGGTAAAGTATACATTTTCACTCATCCCCTGAATTAACTATGAGGGGCTACGTTACTTCACCTGACATAATAAACAATACGACATCATTCCAGTTACAAGAGAAACAATAGAGGCAATGGCATATCAAATTGGTGAATATACACTCTGACAGATTAGTTTACTGATTTATTCATGCAAGCTGACTGCTGTCAGTAAATGTTTACACCTCCTCGGCAAGACACCAGATAGTGGGGTTTTGATATTGAGCTTCTGATGAATTAGAGTATAACAGTACTTTGGTCATACAGAGGAAAGGAGAACAATACTAACTGTGTTGAACATACAGGAAGTTACACTGTAAGTAACGTGCGTAAGAGTCTTGATATGAGCATAGCATAAGTCAGGTTTAGAGATCCCATTTCAAATATGATGGTGGTATCTAAGCAGTCAAAGAACCTGGCTGTTAATTACGAGGTTATGGGCTGGATGTTTAAACCCACTGTGCTCTCGCGAAAGAAACTGAACCCTCAATTGCCCCAGAAGAAAAGACATTTTTTATGCACAGTAAGATAGGAAACTCCTAAAATAAATTGAAATCATGCAAAATCATATATCTGCACTATACTATAACTATAGCACACTAACTTGGTTGCAAATGTCAAGTGATTGCAGGGAAACCCTTTTCAATAAATGATTATATGATAAATTGTTAGATGATAATGGAAATGTATTTACAGGGCAAATAAAGAGGAAAAAAAGAAAAGAAAAGCAGTGCTTCATATATATGAAAAGTTTGCTTTTCTTTCAGGACTATAAATACCTACATCTAATATTTTAGACACTTCTATGATCAAATGCATGGCAGAGAAAGGATTCCTCTCCTTTTCTTTGCTGGATAGTGAAGCATGGGAGTGATACATTGTGAGGAATAAAACCGTGCCATAATTCTTCCAGCACAAAGCAATCCATCAGCCCTGCTCAAGAGATCAACCTCAGGTGGTTTTGGGGATCTGCTACTGCTGCCAAGAAGCTTCTCTCTCTGTTAATTTTCATTTCTGACCTTAAAAATGTCTATGGCATGCATTTTCTAGAAAAGTAGAAAGGAAAAGCTGCTGCTACTGATGCACCGATCCCACTTTTTCCATCTTTTTTTTGTTATCAGAGCTCTGTGTATCTGCCAAAACCCGATACTTATCCGATACTGATATCCTCTTAATAACTGAGCTTCCTTTCATCAGAGGCACAGTGATGCTCGCATTAAGATAAGTTGTGTCCTGTGTTCACATGCAGGATCTGTTCCGTGCCAGTCAACATAACACATGTTCATAGCATAAAATACGTCAGTGGATTGGATCGGAAAACATGACAAATCCAATCCAGTACTGATCTAGTGTTTCAGGTAAGTATCAGCCCTGATACATACACTCAGTAGTGGATCAGTATTGGATCAGTACCTCTCTAGCTAGGTTCTCTGCTCTGATTGTTTCATTGTTTGTGCTTTATGGATGATTCAGAGATTCTGCTGCTAGATAGTTTTCCTAACACTCCTGTTGGAACAGCACGAACCCAGACTCCCTTGTGGTTCCCCTTATTCTTAAAAACTATGTGCAGTATTGGGTGGTTAGATTGGTTTAAATGTGTCCATATATTATAGTTTAAAGTGGTTCTGATAGGTTAGATAGACTCTAATCGGATTGATAAAGGTAGAGTGCTCTTCTCAACATCTGGGTGAACTGTATCTGTGTATCTGTGGCTCCTCGATGCTTGGCGTAGGCAGTGAGTGCATTTTACAACACAACACAAGTACAGCAGTGCATGTTCTCATGGTGCTCGCTGAAGATGACCACTGCCCTGCTGATGTGGACTGACGGGACAGGATCACTGACCATACGGAAAATGATAGATGACAACGGGATAACATCCTCACCATGTTCACGTTTGAAAAAAAGTGCCACCAACAAGAATGTGCTCTGCTGCTTCCGATGATGCCACCACACCATCCCTCTGCATTTACTCTGCACCGGTGGAACCACAGTATACCAACAGAGCAGAGGAGTGTGTGGTCAGGGGAATGCTGTTATAATGCTAGTGAATTGAGAAATACCGTCTATCCTATACAATGTATGTATTATCTGTTACACAATAGCCTGTTGGAGGCAGTTTCTAATTTACATCAGTGCGTTTGAGAGGAAATGTGGAGGCTCTGACCACAGCATGGTCTCAGAAATTGTAGAAATTGGACGATCAGTAAACCTATGCTCAACTAGAGCTCAGTATTCTGCTGTTTACATGCACATTTGGCGTGCTGTATGGAACCATTTCCTAACCTGGAGTGGCTCATCCCTGTGGTCGCCCCCCCAAACCCCCCACAGAAGACAAGCCACGAGGGAATGTTAAAAATACAGATAATGGTGCGGTGCCACCTGCGTCGTGACATACGACAGCCTCCACAAAGCATCACGATGGGAAGGAAATCATTAGAAAAAGACCTGTGTGATAATTAAAGGACAAATCTGCACCTATAGAGCAATGTTACTCACCGCGTGAGAAATGTGCATTCGTGCCATAGCCGAATTCAGGCGATGATCAACAAAACTTTCTGTCCGCCGTGGTAATCATTTTGCGCAGTGGAGAAAAAGCGGAAAAACCCCGCGCGTAATTCCGCGTGGACGGAGAACCTGGTCATATCCATCCTCTTTCTACCGTCCAGCAGCGAATCCGTCCATTCTCTCTCTCTCTCTCTGTTTCCTTGTGCTCTCCTCTCCTCTCCTTCTATCTGTCCATCAGTCCGTCAGCATCGCGCTGCGCCCAGTCCGGAATGGAGTTTACTGCCAGGCGGGGTTGCCAGATTTGATTAACTGTATGGTTCCCTGTCCAACTACGGTTTAAAACCCTCCCAGTTCACTAGGCTACACACCACACCAACTTGTGTCGACCAGCCGAAGGCTCATTTCCACCAACCCGATTAAACACAGCCTAGCTGTAGGAGGAGACGGCAACACTGCGTTTATGAGCCAGCGCTCATGATGGCGGGATGCTGATGTTCCCCTGAATCGCGACTGTTGTTGCTATGATACCGCCGTATCAGAATAGAGAGAGAGAGAGAGAGAGTGAGATGGAGAGATGGAGAGAGAGAGAGAGGGAGAGAGAGGGAGAGAGAGGGGGAGAGAGAGAGAGATAGATAGATAGATTCCAGGTTTATGGTGAGTGGATTAAATTCATCTTGTTGCTTAATTTTTTTTTAAATCAGCCATTAGTTTTTATGTGAGTATTAAATCGAGTGAAATCACTCTGAGGCTTTTGGATTGTGTCTGTAAAACATATGAGGATTTCCGGTTAAAGTGAGTTTTCCAACCAGAAGGAGGCGCCAAACACTAAGAAAGTTCAGTTCCCAACAGCCCCAATGCCTCTTCCTCACGAGCCACGAGCAAGCTTGGGCCAATAATCATCTGTATAATATAATCCCGATATCATTACATAGGACTATCATGTGATAGTGGACATTGTATTTCTTTTAACCTGTGATTCACTGCGAGTTTGGCATTTTGAGCTCCATGCAAGACACTAATGTTATTCGACTTCTTGTTTGTTGATTTATTTAAGGTGTTTAATTCATTTGTAACTTTTACATTAAAAAAAAGAAGAAAAAAAAACCCCAACAAGTTCAGTGTAAAAGGCCCGTCATGTAATCATCTATAGTCTGGTTATTCAGGGCCGTGTGCGTCCCATTACACCTGAATTTACCTCAATGTGTTATATTAGAACAAGAAAAGTACAGCTTTAAAAATGGAAGCAATTTAAATACCCTACAGTGATAACATCCTAAACAGTGATGTGGGGTTAAGCAATTATCATGATATCAGCAATATCAGAATTTAAAATCAGCACATACCTACTCACCAACTTGGAAGTAAAGAAAAATCTTTGAAAAAGACTCTTTCTTTTTTCTTCTTCTGGTCCCTATGGGCAGTGGTGTTCTCAGTGGTTAGAGCACTGGACTACTGATCAGAAGGTCGTGGGTTCAAGCCTCAGCTCCACCAAGCTGCCACTGTTGGGCCCTTGAGCAA
>JAOUQW010000042.1:10539734-10561495 GCA_028565825.1 Olivaichthys viedmensis | reverse complement strand
GAGGGAGAGAGAGAGAGGGAGAGAGAGAGAGAGAGAGAGAGAGAGAGAGAGAGAGAGAGAGAGAGAGAGAGAGAGAGGAGCTGATTAATACATTCAGCTTTTAATAAAGGCCAGCAGGTATTTTACACATAAAAGCAGTAGGCCAGTACTTTGGGTAATGGAAGAACAGAGGGTCACGCATCACAGTGTTCAAATGAAATTCATCCAGGCCGACATATAGGTTTCATAAGCAAATAGCTCATTTCTTGTCGAGACTCATGCAAGAACATCCTCCTGATTTACTGACTCTTAAAACATAACACAACGGCCATAAAACATGCATTCTTAAGATTGGAGCTTTTCACATAGTTTCCAAAATGGTTGCAGGATTTTGAAGAATTGTATTATGAACTGTAATATGAAGCGAGGATTGAGTTGGACATGAAGGACAGAAGATAAAGTTGTCAAGAACGTCTGCAACACACCTGGCACTCGAATCTTCATGTTATCACTGAAAACTCCTCCTTGTTTGTTTAAATCCAGTGAGCAGAGGAAGAGAAAGAGTTGGTGCGTTTTCAATGGTCCAACATTGATGCATGTTGGCTTTAATCTTGCAAACCGCACAAATGCTTATTAAAGCCTATCTATAAGGGCACAGCTGGTTCATGACCAAGCTACAAGCCAGTCTGCTAACTAGTTCCAGAGTTTTTTATGCCTGATCCTCCCATATTTGGCGTCAGAATCTTTAGTCTGAATAACCAATATATATGTTTTTTTTTCTTTCTAAATTGTCCAGGCAATCAGATACTTTGATTTGTATCTATTTTTAAGTTAATCAGTAAAACCTCAGAATTTTTTTGTTATATGTGAATATGACCCAATGTAGTACCCTTGTTCAATGCATCATGTTCAGTTTGCAGAGACTGGTGGACATTGCTCAATGGCTGGAGTCATGGCAGGAATTGCAATCTTAGCCCTGCCTGTGAAGTAGTGCTTGGACCCAGCTGAACGCTGCTTGAGGCTATATTTACACCGTGGAACATGTACTGTGCCAGTATATCAATAAAATTCCCAGTTAAGAATAAGATATTTTAGTGATTTTATAACCTTTAATATAATAGTTATACTGTTTGAGATGCTTCGGTTGCAACGAACAATTTAATTACCATGTGAGGAAGCATAAAAATCCCATATGATATGGTTTTATCAAATCTGCATGCTACAACAGTGACTTCCATCTTTAGGTGTAATAATGGACTATATTTAAATCTACATTGTAATCGCATTCTTTAACATTCCTTTAGAAGCTTAGCCATGTCTGAAGTTGAATAGGTTTAAAACTAACCCGTTTAAGGCTGAGCCAGCATTTATAAGCTGTGGAGTTCTGTGTGCTTTTATTAAATAAAACTTTCCTGAACTTTCCAGTTTTGCTGCTGCACCCCATTTTGCCTGAAGATACAATATTCTGTTGATGCAGGAACACTTTCTTTCTCATCCTTCCTGCTCTGCCTCCCCAACAGTCAACATTCAACGAATCTCTGCAACTCCAGCATAGTCCTTTCTCCCTCTCGCCTGCAATCACAACACCTATGTAAGTATAAGCACTGACTGGAACATTAAGGGAATGCTGAGACCCCATGGAACAATCAGGTTCAGGTCCAGGTTATTTCAGCAGAAGTGCTAGTATTTTTATTGTTTGCTGCATTTTCTAACAAACAGACAATCTGGTCATTTTAGGGAACACTGTGAATTTACATTTGTAAATATGTTAATATTGCCGTAAACAAAATAAATGCCTATTAAGGGCTTCTATAAGAACAAAGTTACAAATAACCAAACTACAGGCTACAAATAATGAGCATAACAGGTTTTTAGATTGAATACAAGTAAAATGCATTTTCTACGTTAATTAAACAAATGCCCCAATTAAAAAGTAAGCAAACCCTGGAAAATAACGGTCCTTTACAGTATACTTCTTTCTTTTTGATCGACCAATGAATCCGATTACACGAAGCAACCTGTCCATACAAACCCTGTGCAGTATTAAAGTGACTCTGGGTGCTGTGAGCACATGCACTGAGGCTGTAATACATTTATGCGCTTCTTCAACCAAATTTGGAAAAAAAACCCCCAAAAAAAACAAAGGAAAGAAAGAACAAAAGAGAAAGAAGAAAGAAACTGGGAGCCGACACTCATGCTATTTTTTTCAACATTGCTGTGAGGCAGGAAGATGTTTTAATCATGTGCTATTAACCATCGTTGTGCTGTATCTGTTTCAGCTTTAATGTATTACTGTGCTCTGAGGAAAGGCTTTCACTGCATTCCGAAATCTAAATCACACACCCCGCAGTGCCCCTTTCCAGTAAATGTTAAATATCTCACATTTACATTTTTACTGTTATTGGAAGAGTCACATGCCTCATAGGGGGACACACACACATGAACTGTTCCTAGCTTTTGAAAGTACTTCTTTTTGCACAGCTTTGAATACTGTTGGGCTCTGAATGTAAATCTTGGTAATTGCCTCTACACATAAATCAAAGACAAATTTTTCAGGCTGTGTTATTTGGGCCAAAAATTAAACATACATAATTTTCTCCATATCCCAAATGTAGTCGATCAGCTGATACGTTTGGTGTACAAAGTTTGCTTATTTCGTTTGATCACTGGAGCTACATGGCTAATGTAGCTAACAAATAAGAGAAGCTTATAGCTGGCAGGTAACTGTCCATGATACCAACTAACCAGATATGAAGAGATCATTTCTGGAAAATGGTCAAATCCAGGCAATATTAGATAGTACCGTCTTAATATCAATGCTAGCCTCTCTCAAATCAGAAGAAAAGAGCATAATCAGTTTGCATCATTCAGGTCATTTGACACAATCAGGTTTGAACCTTAGAATGAAACTAATCATTACACACAGTACATTACCTAACCCACAATTTTGGAATCTATAGTACAGCTCGAATCAAACTGATTAGAGACAGTATCAGAGCGGTACTTATAAATCTTAGTCAGTAGACCATAAGTGCTTGTTACATTAACTATAACTTAAAACACTCCTTAAACACTGCCATCATTAAAAAAAAACATGGAATACTTGTATACTTGTATCTACCATTTTTCCTCCTCTCAGTGTTTAGGAGCAGGAAAATGCTCTGAGACTGCTAACTGCTTGACTGTTAGGGAGAATCAGCACTGCTGGGAGCCTCAACCACAAAGCCTGTTACAGTGAAATGACTCACAGTGAACAGATACAAGATAGCAATCGCACAGAGGATATGGCAAAAACCACTCAACACTCACTGATGTTTCCCCTCCCCTGAGTGCTTCATGCCTTTTAGTAATTACTACTCAATTGAAAAAAGTTGCTTAAGGAGAGAAAGCTCTACCCAAGCACAGAGCTTACAGCAGAAATCTGCTGCTTCCTAATAGTGCTAAGCTTAAAGCCAGTGAACTACAAGTGCAGATATCTGAGATTCTGAAGTGACAAACACACGGATATAGTGATAAAGTATTGGAGAGAGACCACAGGAAATTTGTACTGTTTATTTGGGTTGTGCGCTTGTGAATGTATTTTATTGTAGAAAGAGTAAATTCATTGTAAGAAATGGGATTAAGAAATATTTACAGTACATTTCAAGGTTAATTCAGATGCAATTTTGAAATGGAGGCCAGAGATGGAACCAGCTTACTGTAGTACTGCACCGGTCAACTGTAGCCCTGCACCAGTCAACAGCAGTCTTGAGAAAATATTGTATATGAACAAAATACCTGGTGTCCTTAATTTTGTGGCTGAGATAGCCCAAAGTAAATAAAAGAAGAGATGAAAGCAGGACAAAGACAAGAAACAGATTTATACTGCTTAAGTTTCATTAATGTTTAGCTAACTGTAGCAAACACACTTGAACTGAACTCGACAAGATACAAGTTATTATCTTAATATCACTCAATTCAGAAATGTATTGTGAATATGAAGATTGTTTTCTATGGGTGTGCATTAGAAGAGGCTTTTAAATAGTTACCAGAAAATTTCCCTGATTTGATCTTTCATATAAGTGTATACATTCCATTCCATTCCATTCATACAAGACATGAAGCTGTCTCATAAGCATTACTGATCTATAATTAAAGCTGATAAGCCTAGCAAGCTTTTTTTTAAAACGAGAATATGAATGCACTCATTACAATAATGACACTCAAAGTATTGTAGCTACTTTAAATTACAACTCAATAGCAATTTA
Source organism: Olivaichthys viedmensis (assembly GCA_028565825.1). Classification (NCBI taxonomy): domain Eukaryota; kingdom Metazoa; phylum Chordata; class Actinopteri; order Siluriformes; family Diplomystidae; genus Olivaichthys; species Olivaichthys viedmensis. Next base: position 10,557,269 of record JAOUQW010000042.1, on the reverse strand, counting down.
GATTAATTTGAACATTCATCCAAAAGGTTTGGGATAACCACTCCAAGTCTTCGGGATAATATGCAATATATCACAAAAATAAACATTTTCAAATCTTAAAAAAATCCTTTTGGCATTTTGAAATTCATAATATACAATATATTAATTTTTCTTCAACTTTGCACAATTTGTTCTTGCACAATAAATAAAGGTTAATGAATCAGCAGGTAAAGAGAAGATTATATATCATCTATACAAAATAGTAAGACTAAAATAAGAGCAGTTAGCACAAAGGGCCCGGATTTAAACCTGCTTATTGATTGCTGTTGGTGAGTATTAAATAGCACCTTTACCAAGAAATCCCTTGTTGCCAAAGTTGGCTACGATGTTTCTTATGTGTGTGGTTGATTGTCAGTTTGTTGAGTTTTATGGTGGGCAGAAACTACTGGAGGAGAAGGAGGCGGGCACGGCCTATGAGAAAACTCTACTGGAACATGGCTTATTTGAACTTTACTTTTATGCCAAGAGGAGACATTCAAAGGTGGGTTTGAAAGTTACCAAAGAGAGGACAGACACTAGAACCTGAAAGTCAGAGGTTTGAAGAAATCAAACCTGAAAAGACAGTCTTTATAGATACTAAGATATTAAGTCTAGGAAAGGGACTGGAAGTTAGGGAGTTGGAATGCATCGATACAGTAGACATCTGGGTTCACATACGCTTGCCAAAGGATGGGGTGGGTCAGATTGGTTTGAGCTTCATGTATTGGTATCGCTGCCCACTGATTGGTTGTCTTCGGCGTGCTTGAACATTAGGATGGAATTGTAGATTTTGAGGGCAGGGCCGAGCTTAACACTCATGATCTTCACAATGTCCCGCTGTGTCAGGAGGAGGAACGCCTTGCCGTCGATTTGCTAGCAAAGGAACAAGCAGCAGAACAGGTTAGTTTACAATGTCTGTAAAAATACTGTAACAAAGAGAGACAGCGAGTCTTTCCTTTGTCTTTTTTATTATAACTCTCTTTATAAACAACTATCTGGATAGACAACATTGTCTCCCCGTTTATTTTACAATAAGAACTAAATGTGCATATTGCATGAGAGCACTGCACTAATAATGAGCATCTCTTTATTATATACAATATAATCATTTAATCAGAGTCTGCATACTAATAGTTACAGCTCTGATCCCAAGAGATTTAAACCACAGGCTATATTTTGTCTATTCCACTTGGGCACGATAAGCATACTGCTGAACAGAGAGTTCCCCGCCACCTGAGAGCACAATATGCAAAGAATGTATAAGAATGTATCAACACATTGTATAAAACTACTCCACATAGTAATACCAGAATAAAGACCTGCAATACTAACAAATTTATAGGAATCATTTTGAAAGAATTCAAAACTTGTGATGTGGAATGCAGGCTACCTCGCCTTATTCATGAGAAGGAGAATGAAGACAAACCCCAAGTCATGTCACTTTCGCTTACCTCTTCTCTAAACTGCTTGGCTTGTTCCTCACAGCCTGGGAGAGAGTGGATGAAGTCAGCCACCTAGACACAAATCCACCCAGAGACATTCTGCAGTCAGATTTTTAAGACCACAGCATATTGTGAGTTACGTATCAGAAGCATTTCACAAACACAACTTGAAGAGAAAGTCCACATTTGTCGCTATTGAGTGCCATGAATGTTTGGCCGTGCCTGGAAGTTTTCCCACTTTTTTTTTTTTCTTCCCCAGAAACTTTTCTCTGCAGTGCTGAAAGTATAGTCAGCAAAGTTCGAACATCCGGAGGTTGGGGGGTTTAGAAGCAACAGAGAAAGACGAATAAGCAATTAGGGATGCGGAAAGCCTGTGGCGAGAGAGAAAACAATAGAGAGAAAGAGAGGTGTGGACTAAAGGTAAAAGAGGGGGGGATGGAAAAAGCAAAAGGTAGAGAAACAGAAAATTAAAAAAGGGAGGGAAAGCACATAAATCTTTACCACACAGACTACAGTATAAACACTTTCTATTGAATAGAGTACTACAAACGTACTTAATCTTGACTGATCATATACAAGTCTAATCTCTAAAAAGTTTGGCAAATTCAAAATACTGTATCTAAGGGATGTTAAAGAAAAGTGTGCATCACTTTATATTCCCTGAATGGTGCGTGTTCAAGGCCTGCAGTCCAACAGATCAATATGATTCTCATTTCAGCACAGTTCTGCCTCAGGTCCTAATCCATGCATTTATCTGAACCTGAACCACATCTCCAAAATATATTAGATCATCGGGGCTAAGCAGCCAGTGTAAACCACTTGTGGTGCTAACTCGCTATGGAATAACACAAATTGAAGGCACTGTTCAAAGATGTTAGCAGCACAAGAGTTTTCCAGCAGAGCTCATAATGAGACTATAGGGGCAAATAGAACACAGTTCTGCCATTAGAGCCTCAGTTCAGAGCAGGAAAAACCACAGATCACTGGCAAAGTGCCTGGTCCTCTCTCTGAAGCTCACTGCAACGGAGCTATTCCTTTCAGAAGCATCAACCATACACTGTCTGCCCCTTCATTCTGACTGACATGGAGATTATGGCTTTGAATCACAAGATGAGTGTGTGACATACCCTACACAGAACTGGAGAAAGACTCTTTGGGACAAATTAAAGTTATATTAGTAGGAGAAGTGCAATTAAAGTCTGCCCATTATTAATCACAAGGCACATTATGATGTAGCACTAGCAGCGCGGGTTGAGTTAGTTTTGATAATGAAGATGTATGTGCGGCTTGCTAATGAACCTTGATGGGGTTTAGAGCCTGTCTGTGAAAATCTCTATTCAAATGGTTTCATTAAAATTCAAACAAGGTGAGGGAGGAAAAAAAAAAAAAGGAGTGATGAAGGTTACTGCATTTGCTTTATGAAAATTGGCAAGTAAGGTCTGCCCAAGGAGGTAAAGCTTGCTTCTCAAAAGAGATTTCTGATATACTGGCTGGCTTACTGTTTCCAACGAGACCCTGTCCCAACATTTTCCTATAAGTCTTTCAGAGGTTTTTTTCCCCCCTAATAGTACAGCAACACTTACAAGATTGTATGCCAGATGCATTAGTTGTATCGACTGCTGCCAAATCAGCTTAAAAGTGTTTTCTTAAGCTAAAGTTAGCCTGATGTGCTAAAAGCTAACAGCAGCATCAGAGTGGAAGTAGACTTGTAGCAAAAAGCTGTGAACTCTAAGGACTCTAGCAGATAGTCGCTGGGCTGCTTACACAGGAATGCTGATATAGGCTGACATACGCCTTCAGCTACAAAGCCTCAGAAAAGAGCCTCCTGCATCATATACAGAAGATGAAGCAGCACTGAAGGCTGTTGCATAGATCTAAATGTAGATGCAGTTGTAAGGCCGTGAGGACTAGAATACATAAACAATCATCTGGTTGCTTTTAAGTGTGCATAAATTGTGTACTTCAAGTATTGTCTGAGAACATCATTAATCAGGATACATTGTCTCATAATTTTAAGCAATTCAGAATAACTATGCTCAGTTTAAATCACTCATGCTGTTTGTATTATGCCATAGTTCTTAACCTGTCAAACTATGTCTATTGTCAGTTCTTTTACGCAAGTAGTATTCTAACATTTCAAGGTGATGGGGATGAAGGTTTTATGTGATACTATATATCCACATAGATATACATGCAGTTGCCAGTTTAGTAGGTACATCCTCCTTACAGATGACTTTTGTACACAAAAGGGTTCTGTCCCTCTACCCTACAACAGAGTTCCAAGTAGAATCCCTTCAGAAAGCGAAGTACTCCTAACAGCACTTTTTTTTTTCTTTTTCAAAGAATATATTGACTGTAGCCCATCTGTGGCTATGCACATACATGCTATGGTTTTTAAACACCTCAAATGTTACTGCTGTGTTGAGAAACAGTCCACCAACCAAAAATATCTAACCAGCAGGGGTTTCTGTGGTTAGAAACTGACTACAAATTAAGGTCTAAGGAATAATTAACACAAACTGTGCATGGAAAAAGATGAGCTCTAGTCTCTAACAAGGTAGGCGTGTCAAATGAAGTGGCTAGTAAGTGTACACAGTGTTTAAAAACAACACACTACCAGGTCAGTGTCACAGCTATGCTGAGAATGATCCACCACCCAAATAACATCTGATTAGTGGTCCTGTGGTGGTCCCTTTCCAACTGATGGATGTAATAATGGGGAGATAAAATACACAGTCAGTAATTGTACACCTACAAAATGCACCTGTATCGTAGACTTCGATGATAACATTGTCAACGAATGTAGATACAAGGTAGGTGTACCTAATAAACTGGCAACTAACTGTATATACACATACACAATCAGACAGGCTATCAAGTTTCCAATGTTTTATGGAACTCTCTACAAATGTTGACCAAATCAGAATTGAAAAGGTATTGATCCATGTGATGCTTTCGCTTTTAGATTTGAAGGCAAACATCACATGCATATGGAAAAACTGTGGCAATCTATGTAAGCATGTGAACATGCTCAGTGCTACACCACTTCCTCACTCCTTTTATTGGCTCTCCCTTCTTAGTTGTAGCTTTATGTCCCTCATTTATATAGTTCTCTATCTAAAACAAGCAACAACAAAAAACAACTCCAACTTTGAGCTGTTTTAAAGTCTGTGTGGCAGCTTCACACAAAACTGAATGGCATATGTCACTGTATTAATGCCACCTGACACCTCCTGCTACAGAAGTGATTGTTTAAAGTTGAAACACTTCAGCAAAAAATACATAGGAGACTCCACAGGTATGAGAAACATGCGTAGCCTCAGCATTAAAATAGGAAACAAGCTAGCAAACTAGACCCAAATTTATCGACTGAGAAGCCTGGGGACTTTGAATTTGAACATTTAAATTTGAATGAATTTGAACATTTAAATTTGAATGAATTTGGAGAAGTGTCAGTTTTCTATACAAAATCTATCTACGACATAATATGACATACTCAAATATTTACCAGCCATAGTCCTAAAACTATAGTCTCTAACTGGTCGATAAACAAAAACACAGTGGACACACAGCGAGATTGTCTAAGGACCTGATGTTTGCATGGCTTCTGTTTCAACACACCGTATGTGTTTACCACCTTTGCCTGTTAACGGACTCGGCAAAGGGGTTAGAGTTTGAGGTATATCCAGTTACTATTACAAAGAACCTTCATCCTGTCCTCTGGCTGTGGTCTTGTATTAGCAGTTGAAAAGGACAGACACATCAGCATACACATCAGAATCTCTGCAGGGTCAAGGCATTTTATGTATCTGCTGTTAATAAATTGAAGAATGCACCCAACCACACTAAAAATAAAAAAAACACTATATTGCCTACAAATCAAACACAGAATGCCGCTAAACAGACGTTTACTACACAGAGCTGATAATGCAGACAAGAAAGAAAAAAAAAGGTTGATGTATGTGAAAAATGGTTTGTGAAGCTGAAACAGTTGAAATGGAAAAGGTCAATCTCAGAGGAAGTAACAGTGGGCCTGCTAAACGTAGATGTACATTTTTGGCTGCAATCTAATCACATTATTACTGTTTCTTGTTAAAAGGCTACTGGTTCTGGTGATACTAGATTGGGGTTTTAAATATGCAGGACAAGCAGCTGGTTCTATAACTTGCAATTACAAGAGATCCAAGAAGTCCTGAGACTATTTGTGAGACAATAAGGCAAGAGAACCACTAAGTGGTGTTGGTGTTGTACATATTTTACACTTGCATTGCATTTATTCATTCCAGCGCTACTTACAATTGAGACAGGGTACAATCCAAACGTACAGCTGAGCAATTGAGGGCTAAAGGAATATTTTTACCTACAGTATCTGTAGCATATGTGCGATGACAAGAATTTAAAGAATTTCAACACGTTTCCCTGTACTGAGAAAAGAATGGAAAACCTGTTTACTCGAAAACTCACTTGTATAGAAATGTGAATATCGTTTTTTTCTCATTACAGGGGAAACTTGTTGACATTCTTGTCCACACATACGTTCCACACATGATGGACAGATGGAAAATGCTGGAATATTCCTTTAAGAGCCTTGCTCAATGGGCTAACAGTGGCTCTCTGGCAGTCCTGGGGCTTGAACTTGCAATCTTCCAATCACTAGTTTAGATCCTTAACCCCAGAGCTACTATTGTCCTACACCTCTTGACACGTCATTAATGTGCTCTCAGAAAATAGGGAAAAAGTATAATAAAATTCAAACACACCGTGCTAAAGTGTTTTTCTTACCTCCTCCACTGTCCAGTGGGCGACGCGGCTAGCCTGCACCCCGGCCACTCCGGGCAGGAGTTTACAGTGCTGCTCCCAGCACAGCGGCAAGTCGCGACCAGGCTGAGCAGACATGGCTGACAGGAAGACTGACTGATGCAGGGCCTGCTGGAGACTGTCCACGTTTTTCTCTGCGCACACACACACACACACACACACACACACACACACACACACACACACAGAGTCAGAGATGGCATCTTGTTGTGCATCTTCATCTGCTGAGCATCTGCTGAACAAAATGTTTGAGCTGAAAGTGATTTATGGTTGTAGTGATGCCAGTGAAATGAATTATACGGTGTTGAAATGAAAGCAAACTGCATCTTGCGCTGTTTAAATGAAAGAGAGAAAGCTAACAACAGTTTGTATGATTTTGAAGATGCTGGAAGGGATGCTAAATGATTGCAACTGAACATGAACGGGTTGCAACTGGGTGGTTGTGGGGAGAGTTCCTCATGTCATCCAATTAAGGCCATAATTTATGGGCCAAAAAAGGGGAAAATCAAAAAATACATATAAGGAATTGGAAAACCATCAGAGTTAATCTGAGCCCTTTCTGTAAGGAGCAGCAAACCGCTCCTGTACCTATGTTACTGACATATTGATGAATGATCAAATATAATTAGATTTTATCATTGTCAGTTTAGACAAGGTCTAAGCATGTGGTAACTTGCTAAAGTGACTTAAAGGGGAAAAGTATGTATGTATGTATGTATGTATGTATATTAGATATGTAAATAATGTGTTTTATGTCTGTCTAAAGTGATACATACAACATTAGTTTTGAGTAATTCAGTGACAAATCTCCTTTTTACAGCTAAAGAATTTATTAGCAGAACAGAATCGGAGAATGGAGTTGCTCTTCCAAACATGACAGCAAGATGTGTATTCATTCTTTCCACAAATCTAAAAGGCAAATTGTCGGTTTGCAGTAGGATAATAATGAACTGAGTGAAGTGAAGATCATAAAAGCTTTAACAATCACAGTCAAAAGACCTCATGTCCCACAAACGAGTAATTCATTTCATGCAGTGCCTATTTCAACACTGCAAGCATGAGAGATATAACCAAGGCAAATTTGTCATATAAAATTCAATTAGCGTGCAGTCTCATTCATTTGCTTATTCCCACCATGTTAGTGGCAGACCTAATTATCATGCCACAGCACATGAGTGTAGTGCTGTTTTACCTTCAGTGATTTAGTTCTTAAATTAAATTTGACGAGCACTTAAATCCCCTTAAATGATGGGCTTTGTTTAGACAAATCATTAATTGACTGAATTAAACACATAAGACCAATCAAATGATTTAATCAACACATTATATATCATTCAATTGATATAAAAGATGACATCTTTTCATACAAGTGTTTTTCCTTTTGAATTTCTCTATATACATGTCTGTCGGTTTTCTTTCTTTTTCTTTCTCTGTAGTAATTAATGTGCATATGGTAGACACAGTGATGAACCTCATAACCATGAGTGTAAATCTGCTAAGTTGTAGTTAATAGTGCTCTACAATCTGCCTGCTTACTTTCCTGGACTGTAGGCTCCCTCTGGAGCCGTGCAGGTCAGAGAGTGAAATTCAGGTTTAGAGAAAGAGCCCCACTTAACTCATATGGCAGAATTAAGCTCCTTACTAAGTCTGTGACTGCATTAATGATGAAAAGATACAACTTGTAAAGGGAAAGAACTGGAGATCATGTATTACTGCTTATCTGAACGGCTGTTTTCTCACAATAGTTAACACTATTGCATTCTCTCTATACAGCTCAGGAGTCAGGACGCAAGTGCGGGTTCTCGACGTGTTTATTATTTAAAGCAAACCAAAAATCATAAAAAAACAAAAAACGGGGGTTAGGTAATGGGCAGACAGGGTGAGACCGGGTACTCCCTACTTATAAACCAAAATGACTAGCCGGGGTCAAAAAAACAGAAAACATTAGGGAACTAGGAAAATACACAGGGAACTAGGACACAGGTAACCATGGCTCAGCGCTGTAACTAGTCACATCTTCGTCCCCACTCAACAAAAAACACAGACAACAAGGGACACATACAATAAGAGAATTAACCAATAACAGTACGAGTCTATCTGAGTAGTGCCATTCTCCCTGAAAGCCCCACCAGTGGGCAGTGGTGGCTCTGTGGTTAGAGCACTGGGCTACTGATCAGAAGGTTGTGGGTTCAAGCCTCAGCACTGCCAAACTGCCACTGTTGGGCCCTTGAGCAAGGCCCTTAACCCTCCCTGCACCAGGGGTGCTGTATCATGTCTGACCCCAGCTTACTGATATGTGAAGAATGAATTTCACTGTATATGGGACAATAAAAAGTCATTCTATTCTAACGCTTTATAAATGTTCGTGTACATTCTGTTGGTCAGTACCTCACTTTCTTGTGGCCTTGAGTATAAACCACCTTTATATTTCCATCAAAAACGATATACAATTTGATCAGGATACACCCTAAGCATAGAGTTGAACAGTTGAGGGTTAAGAGTCTTGCTCAAGTTATGAACAGCAGTTCTCTGGCAGTCCTGGGATTTTAATTTACAATCTTCCGATCGCTAGCTCAGAACCCTAACCACTGAGCTACCACTCCCCTTTGGGCAGCCTGTTTTCAGCAATCTACATTCACATCATTGGAAAACTTTAGACTTTGCTCCTGTTTGGCTGCCAAAGGAAAGCGTGATTATTAGCCCTCCTGGAACTGTATACTTTAGGCTGTAGAACCTAAAGCTGTCAGGTCACCGCATGAACGGATTAGTAGATATTTTAAACTATGGTTCTCAAGTTTAGAGCTTCCCATATATTCAGCCTACAATCTTCACCCTCTTTAGGGAACCCCTGCAGGTCACTTAAAAAAAGAAAAAGAAAAACAGGCAGATGTGACTCAGTCCACTCCTCATTGGGTTTTATGAGGGCAAAGTAAGTGAGACCAGATCACAAACTCAGATCAGACTTTTCTTGACATGAACACTGACTCTTCTCACAGCCTGGCCTGTAGCAAAAGAGAGAGAGAGATAAAAAACACATGCTAATGTCAAAGGCTTTATTAAAATAGGAGTGAACTTTAATAGTTAAGCTCGATATCAATTGAGGGGTCACACTTTGGAGGTCAAAGATGGTGTAACTGAGGAATCTATAAAACTGGGATTGGTTTGCCATATCAAGGCTTATTACTTACACAGATCTTACCACTTCAAGACGTTTTTTCATTGGAACTGTGTTCCTCAGCCGTGGTGTTCTTCTGAGATTATGAATAAAGGCCATGATTAAATCATCATTAAATCATAAGTTAAAGTCAGGACTTACCCACCATTACTGGTCACTATGATGCTCTTTACCAGCCAATTTAAATTATTTTAATTTCAGTGACATCACCAATGACTGGAGAATATAATACACACGGTCAATTCAGTTTGTCTAGAACTTTATATTTTGGGACTTTCGGTATTATAAGAAGTGAGTTACTGTCGTCTGTAGAATTTAGTCTGTTTAATTGGATAGATTAAAGGTTGCCTTGGTAATCAAAAATTGAGGTGAAAGGGATTTAATGCTATTACTAATCACCATATTGCTATGCAAACCACCACACATTGTGGTTAATATTAACAGTCTTTATCTACATTTAGCCAATAGAGAGCACTGTAGCTCCACTGAAGAGGCCTGAGTGGAACCTGTAGGCATATGAGAAATCTCCAAGGGGAACTGTGTCTTTGCGCGTCCAGTACAGGAAAAAGGGAATTAGAATGAGTAATTAAAATGTATTGACACCATATGTACTCCGCCTCTCTCTGCCTTTGGCTTCTGTGAAGGTGTTTAACCCGTAATTAGAGACAGACTGCCTGCAGGCTGATTATATAACTGCACGCACACATACACATACACACACACCCACACACACACACATACACACACACACACACACACACACACAGGCACACCACATGGCATGTATGTATGGGTGAGCATATCTAATGGAGTGGGCACTGGGATACTGATTGGCTTTACTGAACTGATATTTACAGAACACATACCTGTAGATGAGCAACATTACGTGTGCATGAACCACTGCATATTTATTTGCAATAGCCTAGTTATTTCAGTGTCCTAATTTGACATGGCAGTCATAGGTAACTCTGCACAGTCCTTGGCCACTTTATGTATTTCTCCGCAATATGGATTTTTTTTTGTTAAATGAATTCATTTGAAAGGCATCTCCATTGAAATGCATGTGATTTCTCATTTTAGAAGAAAAAGTTTTACATGAATTAATCAGTACCACGGAATTCATCATGTTTCAGCAACCAAAATGAGACATAAATTCTGAACTGTGTTGTGCTGTAGCTAAACAAATGTGTAGCAAAATACACACACTAAGGCCTAAACCAAATTACTGGACATAGAAATTTCAAACTGACTACACTGAAATTTGTAAATTAAAGGGGATTAAATTCATTTAAAAACTTGAAAATGTAATTCATTTAAACGTATTTTGAAATCTAAATTCATAGAGAAAATAACAATTGCTGTGTTTTGTGTGTCTGGATCCTTTGAGCGTTGCCACAACGTTGTCATGTGACTGACGAGAGTTTGGAAGTGACCAAGACTGTGTGGCGCTGTGTGATGATGTCATCATCCATCCACTGGGAGAATGAGATCAGCAAGTGGGCTGCCAATGGCTGATAAGGGACCCTTAAATAAACACTGTAATCATTAAACACAGCCCGGCTCGACGACCAAAACATGATTTAACTGTTTTTAGGGAAGCCAAATCTTGACCCGCACAGTCAGTTGGCATTTCCACCAGGGTTTTTAAGGGGCCTGTCAGAGCTGTGTATTTGGCATAAGGAACATAACAGCTTGTCCAAATACTAAAAACAGCTGGTGTGAGTTGCAGACAGATATACGGCAAGATTATTTGACCCTGGGACTTGTTTATGAAAGTCAGACAAAATAAGCGGAGGAGGAGGCGAGCATAATCCTTCAGTCCAGGGGGACCAGCTGTGTGGGTAGACTCACCCTCTGCAGTGCTGCTAGTCGAAATGGCTCGGACTTACTGCGTTGCAAAAGCTTTTAACAGGGCCATGAGGAGTTCTGAATGCAAGGAACAGAAAGTTCTGTTGACCAACCAAGCGCTGTGAAATTCTGCTCAGTACACAGGGATTGTCGAGTTTTACCATACGGTGCATGCAGAATGAACATGGGAGAAAAGTTTTTCAAGAGATATGCTGTGTGTACCGAGAATCCACAAATGACAATATTTTCACAGAGTATTAAGGTCACATTTAGGGCTCTTGACTAGAGTGAAGAATACACACTACTCACTCTTTTCCCCACGACATGCATGATGCAAATGCAGGGACCAGTCAGAAATATAAACCATCATCAAACAACCCCATAAAGCTCTTTCGTTTGAGATTTACCACTTCAATGAGTTTTACTGTCGACGTCTCAAAGCCGAGGAGCCAGAGGATCATTACAACAGTTGCTCTGCTTTTGTGTCGTCAGCAGTGTCTGATATCCCAGGTGTCCTAGCAGCTGCGCCTCATAGCCCAGCCATGTCCTCTGGTTAATCTGGGTAAGATCACGACTTCATTAGTAAAAAATTCCTACAAATGTTGCATGATACTGATCAGCTATGCTGCACAGATAGCTTTCACCTACTTGATAAGACTGCTTCTGTTTCAGTATGCTAACGAAAGGGTTACCTTCTTTGCTCATCAATGAAATCACTCTTGCTCGTAAGAATTTCTATTAATTTTGTAACATAAAGTTGGATATATTAGCATAACAATTTGCATGGTCATGGTGCTCATAGTTAACTTTAACATACTGCACATACATCTGAGGGCTTTCTTCTCAGTCCACCAATGTAATCACCTTCCCTTGTTAGGATTCATATAGATTTTGTGGGATTGGGTTGGATATATCAGCATTAGCCTTTCCAACTCGTGCAGGCCTCTAAGCCTGCTTGTTCAGACCTGAGCAGCTGCAGCGTTGCCGCATTTGGACACTCTGACATCACCAAGTTCTCTGAGATCCCCTTCAATTAGTCTCCTGCCCTGTCATCACAACACTCTATGATCTTCCTCACTTCACAGCTGCCATGTGCTTATTGCTGCAGCACACAGGTGGGAAGCTTTTCTGCAGGTGTTTCCTTCAAGGGAGCTATACAAGTTCAGGCCAGTATGACAACAGCTGAGATGATGTAACTTGGACTACAAATGCTGATGCTTTCACTTGTGCAGACCGTTGGACAGTTGCTTGCTGAATTAAGTGGTAGGTGAATACAGTCTCAGAAGTCAAAGGATCTAAAAAAATAATGAATATATTTAATCCATATATATATATACAGTAATATGAAATGCTGGTATGTCTTAGCCCATGGCAAGCGTTTAGCCTTGTTTCCCTTCCTGAGAAGTGGTTTAGAGATGCTACTCGTCCTTTGAGACCACTACTAGCCTTCTTTTTACAGTACTTTTGTTGATTGGAGTCTCTCGTTCTTTATTCAGCACATTCTGTATCTGTGATGAAGTTGCTGTTCTCTCTCTCAGTGAACAAAGATTTATGTATTGTTTTTCTGATGGTGTGCTCACTTTTGGTCTGCGCCTGATCGTGCTTTGGATACGACTGATCCAGTTTCAGTAAAGCGTTTTAGAGTGCCACACAGTGGCAATAAAAAAAAAATCCCAGATTTACAATGTGGCCTCAGACTTTTGGACCCCGCTGTATACAGACGGGTGACAAATTGAACGAAAACCTGAATAAATGAGTGGAGAAACACAAATGCAGATGCTTCCAGACAGATGTACTGCATGATACAATTAAGCAATTAACATCCTACCATGCTCTGTGACATGTATAAAAATGCTAAATTGGCCCAGTTGACTTGGTTTTTTGATCAAGATGGCAAGAGGAAAAGATCTAAGTAAGTAAGAGGTTTTTTAATGTGCACTTTTCCTTCGTGCAGTTTCTTTTTTAGATCCTGCTTGTCTTGGACTTGACCTCAATGTATCTTTGCTCGAAAGGGTGGGATTCAGTACATACCACTCTGTTCATGTTAGCAAAATACTTCTCTACCTGCGTGCAGTGCGCATAGTCTATGGCTGACAGCTGATAAAGTGACTCTTTACCCAACTGAAGCTCTGGCCCGATTCCACAGGAGCCAGGCTTTTCCCAGAGCCTCCTTAGAGAAAGGGAGGCTATGGAGACGAAAGACGGCCAAATAATATTTTTCTGGAAAAGAGAAGAGGCAGCTGTGAAACACCAGAGGAATTACATATAGACTCACCCTGCCTTGGATTCACATTGCAAAAACAAGAGACCAGGACTTACTTGTACATAGCAGAGTTGAGGTTTTAGGAAGATGCATGTGCATGATTTGCTTTGCTATTCTGTTGCGCCACTATTGGGATTGTGTTTTGGCGTGCATAGGACAGTATAGGTATTATGAAGATGTAGGAAAGACAATTTGTTATGGAAACAAATCCTACTGGTAGGACAGATGTGGTTGTCCGAGAAAATATTAAAAGTTCTGAGAAGACGCACAGAAGGTTGTTTTTTTAGACCTCCTATTTATCAGCCCTTGTCTGTAAAATGTGTTTCATATTTTGTGAAAAAAATCCAAAGAGACAAAATGGATGCTTAAGCACTTTTGAAATTGGATTTAAATGAGTTTTATTATGCATGCCATACTTTTTGGTGGGCCTGCCAGAGGACGAAACTCTTATTGATGGCAATTGGAAATGCCAATTTTTTATTTTCCCAAGAAGATTTCCTATTTCCCAAAGCTACAATAAATTGGGAATGGACTGCAGTGGCTTGGTTGATCTGGGTTGCTATTTCCAGGTCTGGTGAGTCAGTAGTGGAAGCATATGACTAAAGCACAGGATAAATGTGTGAGTGGTGTTGAAAAAACTTTGTTGCAATTAGAACCTTAACAGCTGGAAGTGATTGGAAAATGCGGGCGTGTAGAAGGTAGGTAGTTTAAAAACCACAGGGTTCATTTGTGTTTTCACTGTTCTAAACCATTTCACAAGGAGAAAATATAGCCTCCAACTGTTTTTTCTCAATAAAAGTGATAAAGAGATCATCTTTAATGCTCCAGTTTAGGTTAAACTTACAGTTGTACCATGTGTTGCATGAGGTTAAGGATACTCGACAACACAGTGAGTCACATTCGGGCAAGGGATGGCAAGGCCCTTCTCTCCACCAGTGATGTGATATATCCAAATAGTCTCTTGATAAAACTGATTAAAAGATATTAGTAGTTAGAGCTAGAGTGAGGGGTTGAGGTTAGCAGTCCTAGGTTTTCTTACAACTTTATTCATATCAAATCCAACAAAATCCAAATATTCCTTGTTAGGACTCTATGCTGTGTGTGAGATTGTGTTGAATATATCAGCATTTGCATGCTCAAGCTTTCTCCTGAGACTGATTCTGTGAGGGCATGACCAAACTTCCTCAAGCATAACCGCAGCTATAAAGCAATACACAATTAAATCAGAGTTTTAAATCAAAATTAAAAATGGTACTAATGAATATTCATTGAGTTTGCAGTGTTTGTCGAAATCATTTGTGTTCTGTGACCTGAAGAAACCTTTTTTTCTACTGATTTCTACTGTGGTGACATGATGAGATCCACTGGGATGTTGTTGTTCATTCTTGTTTCATGTAGTAGTGCGTATACTGACAACCACTTCGCAAAAAGTTTAAATGTTTTACAGGTAAGTGCTTTATGATATGAACTTGAAAAAACTAATAAAAAAAACATACCCATATGCACATTCTTATTAGATGATGAAACTCTCCTGCAATGGACCTGTGGTGAAATTTACAAAGCCTATCAAAAAAAAAAAAACACTGGAATGTTTCTTGTGCTCAGGTCTGTTATATAAAATAAATTATTTTAATGGCACATAAATGGTAAATTTACCCTAATTTGTTTGTCTTAATGGGCCAAACAACTAGTAATGACGTAAGAAGGTGGAGAAGTTGGTCAGCTTTGCTAATGATCATTATCTTGTACATATTCAGCTCTGCCGAGCTGTGGTCTGCGGCCACAGTTACTCAGAGGGCCGAGACATTTTGGGTATTACTCGGACTCTACGGCTATAGAGTAATTTTTGACGGTTTGAGGTCAGTCCTCACCCAGCCGTGCAGTCCATGGAACGGTGGAATTAGCCGTCACACTGATGAAGATATAAGGGGCTCCTGTTGCCACTGTAAATAATTTTTGGAATGATAAACCTCTAATATCTGATTTTGCACTAATGGTATCACCCATACTCCATGTCCAACCAAAATACAAACAGTGAAAGTAACAGCTGTAAAAAAGTAGAAACAATCAGGACCGGAAAAGTGCATATGGTGCCAGGAACAGTGATTACTGATAGCGGCAATGGTTTGTTCCTGAACTCCTCTTTTAGAATATGGTGATTGGGTTGTGGTCCATGATTCAGAACAGACTCTGCATCTCAGAGTAATCAAGTGTAACTGACCTTTTGCACAAACAAATATATAATCAAATACTGTATTTCCATAATGCATACATATACATGGGTCATTCTACAGAAGTGGTGCAAAACACAGCCCCACCCAGAAAACATTTTTATAAAAATGCATAAATGGCCAGTTGAAACATATTAATAAACATCAAGTTTAGTACTTACAGAAACAATTGAAATATTGTAAACAATAAATTTATAAATTTGATAAAAATAAGGGTACATATGCTCTTCTCTATTGAGAGCTGCATGCCCCCCCCCCATCGAACCCCTAAATTTAATAGAACACCTCAATTTTTTTTTGCAATTTTTTAAATACTGTTTCCTAGAATGCCTTTTAAATTACTACTGAAATTAAAATGAAATGTGCTTGTCCAGATAATTTTCATGTCAATACCGAAATACACACAAAAATGTCTCTGCACCAAAGCAATATTTTGCCACACCCCTAAACATGTGCCATTGAAGTATTAAACTTTTTCCTTTATCTGGACCACATGGTGTGTTGATGTACTTCAACATTTTGAAATATAACTGTTTTAAAGTCTACATTGATCTAGATGTATTTTGAAGTGATTAGATGTGTGTGAAGTGTCAATGCAATGTTTGAAAAAAATGAAATACATTTTTTATGACTTGCATCTATTAAAAAACAATGGCTGATAGTTTTCTACTATGTACACATCTTGAAATAAATGCTGAATTAGCTTGAATTTGTCACAACCGAAAGAGTCAAAACCATGTTACTACCAAAACAATTTTGGGCTTTTTCAGTTTTGACATGTTTGTCAAATGTCACTACCAAAACACATGCTTCTTTAGAAAATAACAAGATTATTTACATTTTTAAGTTATGACTATAAGGTGGCAAATGTAATTTTATCACTATGAATGTAAATTTGACATTTAACAAAGAAGAATGAGATTACAGCCTAATAGGGGATAAAAGCATGTTATGAAATGACTTAACCATCCACAAAAAATTGTGAAAAATTCAATCAAGTTCATTTAACAAGAACAGAAAACACTATTTGGTTATCCTTTTATTACTGGTTTTCTGCCCTGTTTCGGTATTGACAAAATTAGCTTGATCTCTCTTAATCATTTTGGAAATGTTAGTTACTGTCCAACACAAAGGTAAAATAATTTTTTTTAAACTTTACCAACCCTGAATTTGCACCCCTTGTGTAGAATGACCTGTATACTAATGAGTGAGAAATATGACATTTTGCTTTTCAATAAGGATCAGTGGTAAGCCCAACCATTTCTGAATAATAACCTGAGATTGTGTATTGTATCCAGTGGGCAACTATGTGATGCTCACTATTCATTTTGATGGCTAAAAGAAGTCACTCTAGGAGATAAGACAAATTAAATATTGCATTGAAAAAAGCTGACATTCTCTGAGTCATCAGACCGCAAACATGTCAACACAGTAGCAAAACGATAACTCAGACACACATATGCACAAAAAACTCACAAAAAAACTCAGAGCAGAGGAGCTGCTTTGTCTTAACCAAATAGGATGTGATGGTGCATGGACGATGTTTCCAGGAAGATGGGTCAAAATGGGAATTGCGGGTCACGTTCAGCCAAAAGCAACATTACCAAACTGTTTGGGTAAGGAGGATGCACGTCTGCTGGCAGCACTTTTATGAAGCCACTGTAGGCGACGAAAGAAAAAGGCACAGAACAAGAGAGAGAAAATTGGATGAGAGAGGAAACAGAGGCCTGAAACGGTTGG
>JAOUQW010000042.1:10490344-10513277 GCA_028565825.1 Olivaichthys viedmensis | reverse complement strand
AAAAATACATATATTACTTTTAGTAATAAGCAACAAGTTATTTTAGCAGCAACATTTTTTTTGTAATAGGAACTGGCACACAAGTATGTCCATTACCAAAAAAAAAAAAATGTTGCTGCTAAAATAACTTGTTGCTTATTACTAAAAGTAATATATGTATTTTTGCACATATTTACATACAGGCATTTCTACTGCTTTTTTTAACATAATTTCTTTCTTTGTGGCAGAAGCCACATTAGTCACTCTGCAGTGAGTGTTGGTGTTAAAAAGTCGTTGAGAAAAAGAGCTTTTCATTTAGTTTGCATCTGGAGCACCATCTGGCTGTAGAAGCTACTTCCCTTTTAGCAGCAGGAGGGTCCTGTTCCTATTACAGCTCCAATACCAACGACAACAGAAGCAAATGGCACCTTTAGTAATGAAACTTAGCTTTATTAAACACATTGTTCTTCCTCTCAGACAGGAACTTAAAGACTTAAAATTATGTATTGCCTTTTTTTTTTAGGAACTAAAAGACCTGAAGTAATCTTATCCAACCCAGCAACAACAATTACATTTTCAATATGTATTTTCTGTGCCATGAAGCAAAATTAACCCCAAGCACATTATCAAATGTTGTGATAAAGAGATTCACAGGAGCGGCCAGTGACCTTGCCGGCCAGCTAATCATCCCAAAAAGCAGACAATTTGTGGGCCATCTGTAAGTAGCCACATTTAAGAATTTTCATGTCATTTGCAACCACCCATATCTGATACTTGTGAAGCAGTTCAGTTTGGGGCTGAAAGTGCCACAACTGTAAGTTCTGACCCATATCTTGCCCGAGATGTGGTTTCATCAAGGTTAAGTTGTGGTTGCATTCTGGCAGCCATATTTGGAATTCTGTCATTCTGTGGTGGCCAGATGAAGGTGGTTAAGTGGCACGGCAGTGGGCCAGCACTCATTTGCTATCCAGAATAATAATAATTAATAATAATAATAACCAGGAGTGTCTGAAGAAACCTGAAGAAAGTGTCAATTAGACTAACATGTTCAGCAGATATTAGACCAGACAGCAGGGTCTAAAATTAACCTTTATCTGCCACAGGTAAATGAGAATTATCTGCCACTTAAATTCTATCTGAAATTCATAAATCCACATCGAAAATGTTGGAATTAAGGAGCGACACTTATTACATCATTTCAAATGCCAAATGAGTCAACATTTTGGTCCAAGGTGCACCAGGTTTGTTATAATCTCTCCATTCTCTTTTATCTGTGACTCTCCCTTTTTCACTGAAATATCTATATTTATTAACATTCGCCTTACATCCACGTCTTATCTCTTAAATCTTGGAAATGAGTGGAAGAAGTCAAGTTTACTGGAAGATACTTCCACGTATTGTAGCTAGCACTACAAACCAACAATACTTTTGTTTTATCCTGGCAGTTGTTTTGGATTCGGTATAGAGACAGAGAAGGCAGGATTTTTTTTTTATTGATGCTCATGATAATTTGCCAAAACCAAAGTTTGATGCCAGAGAGAGTAAAGTATAGATTGTCGATCAAAGTGGTATAACACTTATTTAGGTTACACACCTGCAACATTCAAATTTGTGGCAATATGGAATCACAGAAAAAATTTATTAATGCAACGCCTACCTGCGAAGGTGGCAGATTACTTGAAAATTTCACTTGCCACTACCAACAATTTAATTTCAGATCCTGAGAGGCAGGCTTTAAATCAGTACCATCACCACCCAGGCTTAAGGAATGACTGACATTACTCATAACATGAAAATAACACTAGCACTCAAAAGAGCTTAAACACCAAAATCCTTTACATTCATCAAGATGTATCTCCATATTACAGTGCGGTTAAACGCTCCCGCTCTAGTGTGAAAAACAACAGGAGCAGAGGGGAGGGTATGATATGCGCTCGAACATGAAGAACAGTTATTAGAGAAAGATAAAAGCATGTGGATTTCTCATATTCAAAATAGTCCTGTAGAGACATCCTACAGTGGATCGTGCATCTTCTATACTTAACTTGTATATACATCAATGTACGCACACAAGATTACACTAGAAGCTACTCTTTTACACTGATCTTGGATCTATGAACTTTCAAATGCTAATTTTGGACAATAAGTCCATTTTTAAAAGCAGACATGAAAAAAAGAAGCTGGAGGGTTTTTGGAGGAGTGCAAAAATAGACTGAAGTGCTGGGATGTGAGGAGGCTAAAATTACTGCAGTGAAATGGGCTGTGCTTCACTGCATGGTGCCCTTTTTTACAGTATAGATGGCTTCCAGACAAAAAAATCAATGCATACTTAAGGAGAGGGTCATACGATATTTTGGAGTGCTCTCTACTGGCTTGTAAAAGGTAGAGTGAGCTTTGAAAAGTACTTCTCACTACAGTATATACATATCCCCATAATTCAGAGATGTGAATAAAAATGAATGGGTTAAATTTAAAAATGAAAAATAAATAAATATAATAATTTCCCCATGCATTTAAATTATTAGGGAATTTACAAAACTTTTGACATACACAGACCTTGATATTTTTTATTGTTGAAAAATTAATATTGCAACTTGTATAGTACAGACTCACCGCTACCCCATTATCTTCACTTTCAGATAATGGTTCAACTCATCTATTCCTGATTAACAGACGGGGAGTGGAAATACAGAGGCACTGGCAAAACAATATGAAGTAGCTCTCAGAGACTATTCCATTAATATGCATGTCAAATTATGTTTTATTACAGAACACCAAGAAGCTTCATACAGGTCTGTACAAGAAGGACTTGTTTATTGCAATAATCTCACTTTAGGGCCCCGTCACTTAGGCAGCCGTCAAGCTGTCATAATCATTTACTTGTACAGGCAGCTTTTCAAAAAAATGAAAATGTTCTCCAGACTGGATGTCTTTCCTAATCACAGTAAACTCTGCTGAGCATCTCAGAAGTTTGAATACTGTATTCTCTTTCTGCATGTGACTCGATGAAAAGTAAATGCTATTGCTATGCTTAAATGGTTAGTTTTGAGGCAATCATATGCAAATATATGCAAATAAGATGTAAATTATTCACCAATGAAGCTCAGCTCTATTCAGTGGCTGAGAAGAATATTTTTCTGCAGCATGGCTTATAAACCCCACATCTCTCGTGCGCTCTCTAATCAGAAATGGCTCTCTGAAGGACCTCAGTCCCTCCACCTAAGGACGAGTGAAAGTACGCATATTCTACTCCTAATTGATTCTGCTGTGATTACACAGCTGGAAAAGGTGAGCAGCAGAACAGCTAAGCTGCTGAATACATCCCAGACTCTCAGAGCACTCAGAGGAAAGAGCAAGGGGCTGGATCAAACACAGCAGGAAAAAATGAAGCGTACAACTGCATATTACAATTCTTACCACACTTTGGTTCACGTCAGTCAAAAATGTAATTGGTATTTCTCCAGCTTATTGATCTGCAAGGGCTGGGAGAGAATACTTGTGAAGAGTGCAGAAGGCAGAGACATACAGTTGCAGCACAATGCAAGACTGTAGACCTGACAAGAAACTCTGACAAGATAGAAGACTTTGGCAGGTTACAATAAAAAGGGTGAGAGATCAAATAAATGCTCTGCTCAAGCTGTAATCCTCATCACAGGAGGAAAGTTAATGTATAGTCTAGCGGGATCAATGGAGGCAGATTCTTGGCTGAAGATGCAGATTGTGGAGCCTCAGGGGAGGCCCACTTTAGACTGCTTCTGTGCCTAGGCGACTCTACAATCTCCTTGGATTAAGGCCGGCGTTATACTCGCTGTTAACTACGCAGACGGATCCGCAAGATGGCCGCCGCACGTATCCTGCGTTCAGTCGACAAATCGAAATGCTTCTGGTGCAATACCAGTGTAAACGGCGGGGGCAGTATAGTGAAGCAACATGCCGATCGGTAGGACTAGAGAAATAAACTCTCTGTTTTCGCAACGTGATTGGTTTAATGGCCTGATATATTGTCTCCGTTGGCGCCACCGCTGCTGTTTCTGCTGTTTTCTCAAAACGGCATGGAAGCGAGTATGTGAACAATGCGTACGCGTACACAGTCACGCAGCAAGTATAACCCCGGCCTAGGGGGCTCGCATGTTGTTCCACAGAATCTGAAGAAAGGTTTTGTTTTACAATGAGAGTTCTATTCCAATGTTCTGAAGTCAGAAATGCTTTGGGAAACTATGAAAAATGTCATGCCATACCTGTGGTCTCCTGTGTATTTTGCACCCTTGATGTGGCCCACTCCCCTGCAGCCTGGGGTTGGACACACTCCCTGCGTCATGGAGCTCTTGATGTCAGAAGGTCCTGCATGTGCTGTAACAAGGCAAAATAATCACTTATCATGTATCATATTCAATGTCCAAATGACTTTATTGAAGTAAAACCTTCATTTAGAGAAAAATGTAAAATAAATAAAATGAGTATGACAACTTTTAAAATGAACAGCTAGCCAGCCTAGATAAACCTTCACCAAAGATTCATAAGCCTTGCTCTTTAGCGTTTGCAGCAAATATTATAAATCGACCCCTAATTGTAGTTATGGCAAAAAGAATGCGAGTCATGATGCCCTGCTCTTCATGCACGATGCATCTTATGTCAGACAGTTTTGTCATTATTATCTCCCTACAACACTTTGTGCATGGCAATAAAAATCCAGACACAGCACAGTGAAAACACTGTGTCAAGTATAAAACACACCAAGATCAACATAGCCAAATGTGATTGCCTTCACAAAAGGTCAGATCTAGAGGTGAAATTTTCATCTCTGGATTCATGAGTAATCCTTCTTGGGAGCAGTAATAAAAGTCAGATTTATGCCTGCTCGACGCGACTGTGAGAAGGTAAAGGTTTGCATGTAAGATTAGATACTTCGAATAATTCTGCTTTTGTTATGCTGCCCAGAATCTTTGAGAGTCTGAGAACAGAGCAGGACAGGTGACTCAAACAGAACGGACAAGTTAGTCAGCTAACCTAAAACATTATTATCCTGTTTACATTTGCATGTCAATGCTTAATATTATGTAATGGCAATGTGAAATGTTCATTATTGGTTACACAGTATTAGATCCAGACTATACTTAAGAGTAAAGCTGCTATTCTCTGGACAGGTTATGTTATGTTTATTTTTTTACAGACGGGCTCTGGCAATAGGTGAGATCAGGAGTATAAAACTCAGGTCGTGGAGGGCCTCAACTCCACAGAGATTTGTGTTTTCTCTCTTTGAACACACAAACTTCAACCTACTGGGGCCTTGGTAATTAGCTGAGGAGTTAAATCAGGTGTGTTAAATAAGGTAGAATGCTAAAATCAAGACAGTCTGACACCTCTGGGCCAAATGGATGCAGTGGTTCAGTTACAGAACCACAGAGCATCAGTTACGGAAAGATGCACAGCTGGAGGTAATTTCATCATATATTGTGTTATGTGTGTGTGTGTCTTGTCTAAAGATCAAGAGAGAATGTGTACATTTGAGTAACACCTACAGCTGACCTTCAGATAACCTTGTAGAGCACAGTAAAGTGTGTAGGTCAAAAGCATGCACACTCACTCAGTGGAGGTTCCAGGGGGTGGCCTGTCCTCGCACACCAGCCCACAGGATGAAGGTCTGGCAGGTCCGAGTCTACCCAGAAATCAAATTTAGAGTGCCAGCCATCAAAGTGTACCTGTTACAAAGAGAAAGTTGAAAGATTGTTTAAAGCTGTAATATCCACTGGTAACATAATCTACAATAATATAAAATGGTAAACTAATCTGCCAAGTCTCTTCTTAAGCAAAAGCCAATGCGAGAGTAGCAGATTTACTGGCAGCTCTACTGTAAGCCAGACAAGGTGGAAATTCAAATCCAATTATGCCACAAAAATGCTGACAATTTTCATTCGATTTTGTGATTAGTGACCAAGTTGATATTGATTGTAAAACTATTATAATCTGGCGCTTGTAGTGGGACACATTCTCTTGCCTGCTGTGTAACTGCAGATCGGAGACAGGGTTTTTTTATGAGAGATGTCAAATCACAGCATAGTCTGCATAAAGTGTACTACATCTGAGCCATCTCAGCGGGCAGCATCTGAGGAGGTTCTAATGTGATTTCACCGCAGTGTTCAATTAAGTGACACAACTTCAGGGTTTTAGTTGCATCAACAGTAAAATCCTAGCAACAATCACCGAGTGCAGATCAAACACTGCCTATAATCCCAGAGCATACATGATTCTAATTTCTATTTTAAGTGTAAAGAAAGCTATGCTACTTCTGTCACCTTAAAAAGTGTGCGCAAATGGTCCATTAATTAAGTTTTGTGTTATCAACAGTTGCAGGCTTAGTCAGTCTCCCATAGAAACAGCAGGAAAAAAACCCCGCTATAATCAATATCTAGAACAAGTTCCTATTATTGGGGACTGCTCCAGTCTGACATGCAATGGAGTGTGTCTGAATAAGACGCATAGTTGTTTTCAAATGAGAACAGGAAAAAGTCAGTACAGTCAATAAACTCCTTTGACCTGCATCAGAGCTATGCACTCCTAACAGCTGGTGTTTTATCGTGCAATTAAGAGTTAATACAACTAGGGGGGTAAATTTTATCAGGGGGCAAGAGGCAAAGCAGAAGTCACAGACTATAGCATGTAGACACCATGTTATAAGCCCCTTTAACTTTTGCTAATGCGTATGCACCCCTGTAACACACACACACCTAATTAATACTACACCTAAACCTAACCCTAACCTTAGTAACCAAAAGGAAATCGTTTGGCTCTTTTAGTTTTTTAAATTAAAAAACTTTAAAAAAATAATAAAACTGTCAGATATTCCTATCCTAACCAAATGTCCCCACAAAGATATAAAAACATGCGCACACAGACAGACACACACAGACAGACAGACAGACACAGACAGAGACACAGAGTCCTTTTGTTTCCAAGATTTCTGAAAAATTGCTTTCAGTATTGTCCATTTTTAAGTCATCAGTGAATTACTAAATTTATGCGTCCCTGATTAAGAAAAACGTTCAAGGGTTGTAATAACTGCACATGGGAATGGTTAAACAAATAGTTAAAATGTTAGTGTAGAACATTAACAAAAATCAAAATGAGAAAAATTGGAGGTTAAAGGCAAGATGAATGCAGACTTGCACAGTGACAGTTGTAGAGTTTGTATAACTGTTGACAAAACCAATCGTCACCGGTAGTAAAACATATATTATTAAAAAATAATTATAGAATCCCTGCTCCAAAACGAGTGGGCCAACAGTAGTGCGTGGTGTAGGAAACTGGAGCGGTAAAGAACCACCATATGCATGACAGAGTGAGGGTGAAACCAATCATTGCTGTCATACGAAAAACCTTGTAACGGCATGTTTTTTGGTGTTAATTTATATTTTACACCATTTGAAAAAGCCAGCTGGCCTTTATATTTTGTGAACGTTTTCATGACAAATTATCCCGCAAAAAAATGGTCCATAATTAAAATAAAATCTTATAAGTCGATTGGCTTTAAAATCTGTCTGTCAAACTTCAACCCAAATCTCAAAAGAACCCTACTCAAACATCAACATTTCACAGCTAACAAGATGAAGGTCAGCTAGATTTATTAGCGTTTGGAAGATGTGAGCGAGTTTTGCTAGCTGTCACAAACTATGTAGTTAAATCCACTGTAACCAGAATGACATTAACCAAACACTGACATTAAAAAACATCTAACTTTAACATTACAGTCTTACGTTAAAATATAATCTTTGGAAACTCTAAAATAGAAAGAATGCGTCAAGCACAGCACAAAACACATAGTTCTGACAATGAAGCCCAAGGGACATGTCCTATAGAACGGAAATTACACAAAAGCACTATTCGAGAAATATCCCTTGCACAGATGTATTGGATGTGAAGCTGGAGTCAGTGTTCTCTGCTTACTCACCTTGACTCTGTAGTCTTCAGTATCAACAATGGTGGCCACACGAATCAGCATGGAGTTTCGTCTGTCCACCACCTCTACCTTCATGTTGATCTGAAATCCATGAGGGGCTCTCTGCAGACAGACACTGTTGGTCAGAGCCTTCACTAGACTTTCTGACAGGATGATAAACCATATCTGCAGTAGCAGTATTTACAACTACAAGCTATTGTGAGAGAGCAGTCAGCCTGCTTTAATTGAACTGCCATTGAAAATGTGTACTGCCTTGAGGAGTTATTTTTCTTTTCAGTCAAGACATGGCAGCTGGAATTTATCAATAATGGGGAGACATTATGAAACACTTTAATCCTGTGGCAGAAAGTGGCAGTGCTCAGAAATAGCAGGACATCAATATTGTACATACACAAATACAAACTCTGTACGTCTCTCACACAGACATAAAGATGCACAAATGTGTCTACATGTGCAAAAACAGAAATAAGAGCAGGCATACCCACGCACAGATCTGAGCCATGTACACACACACACAGGCTTTGTATCTTTTGATTTTTTTTTACACACACACTATAGACATGCCATCTTGCTCTGATATGACTATTATTCTTTGCTCACCACACAAAAGGATTGGCTCGGTACTGCAGAAGCCCCATTGTCTTCTAAGTACTCCTCCCATACGAAATGTTCTGGGTTTGGGTGTCCTTGAACAGAAGCCAACAACACAATCTGATTAAAAAAAGGCATCACATATGCTGCCAGGCTCATTGACTTGGCAAATAAAGAGGTGCCCCTCATGTGACTGAGGCTTTGGATGAATGTTGAATGTTAGCACTTTTTAAGACAGGGCCTTCCAAGAACAAGAGCCTTATTTACCAGCGATAGCACTGAAAAACCAAGCATATGACACACACTGTCTGCTGTAGGAAAACAGATCTTACTGCATTATCTGTCATATTCTCATCAAATAAGGTACTTAGCACAATGCAACGAAAACAAACTTAAATATGACATTTCACAACATACATGTGACAACATTGTCATGGAAGCTCCGCCGTGCACGTGACCGTGCTTGGTGGTCGCCATGATGACTAGCGCCATGTGCTTACCTGTATTGGTTTTGGTTTGTGCACGCCCCTGTCGTGTCAGTAATCGTTCCCAGCTGTTCCCTGTTTGTTCCCCGATTAGTATGTGTACAAGTACCCTCCTGTTTCCGTCCCGCGTTATGAATCATTGTATGTCTGTATGTATGCATGAGTGTAAGTATATCAGTCCTGCGTGTTTATTTAGAAGTATTAAAAGGCTTGCATGTGTATCCGTCTCCCGACTCCCGTCCGAGCGTGACATACAACACAGCCCCCTTCTCAACTGATACTTGGAATGGTTTATAGCCTAATGTGAACAGAGGTGTGGACCGTCAATATTGAGGACCAACAATTAAATCAAAGGCTAAAGCTATGGATGTTACAAAGGTACTAATTCTACTGACCATCTTACTCTGAATACAACCCCCTAAGAACGTTCTCCTTATCACTTTGAGAAAAAGAGAGAAATTTTCTACCTTACAATAATTTAAATGTAAAATCCATCTTAATTAAATCAACGTAAAATCCATCTCAATTAACTGCCTAACTCTCAATTAAGGAAAAAGAAAAAACAAAAGGGATTTTCTTTGAGATGAGGCGAGTTTAAATTAAAAAAATAAAAATAACACATGGGAATACAGAGTAGACAAAAGCAGTTTACTTCGCTAAATACCATCCAAGAGATTTAATGTCTCTGGCTTTTTCCACAAATCTTTCAATTTGCAGACCTTCACAACCCCTGCACACATGTTCCTTTTCTGTAATGAAATCTATTCTGCATACAGTAGACAAATGGCAGAATACCAAATGTAACATAATTTAGCTGTCTGAATTAAAGAACAAAATGTAAAAGAATTTGCTACTTTCATAAGCATGCAGTATATACTGTATACACCTTCATTTTTGGCCTAGAATAAGTGAATTCAAGTAGGGGATTAAGAGCTATATCAGAGTCATGTGCCGCTCACACAGTTCATAGCCTTGCAAGACTGTGCAGTGCAGGTGTGAAGATATGATCCTGTCTGCGTTGCTCTAGGTTTAACCTAAAGCTGAGCTTCCTACTCAGTAGCGGCCTGGCTCTGCTAGCTGCTATCCGTGATCAGTGTGGGACAGATTTCCCCTGGCACACCTCCAAAGCAGTGTAGACTGGTCCATCTGTCTCCGTGATGGGAGTATGACTCTCTCCAAAAGGTCTCCAATGTTCAATTACATGCCCCTGTGCTCAGACGCAGACAGCAGCCTGACATACGATAATGTCAGACTAAAAGTAAGCGATAACAGAGGTACAGCGGGTTTTCCCCCCCCAACACAGCGTCAGTAAAATGGTTCAATATATAATGAATGTGCTCGAGGATTAATCTAGTAGTCTGAGCTATTTGTGGAAAGTTGATGACAGCTGCAGTTTGGGTGAAGGCAGCAAACTTGGGTACAGCTTAAGCTTAGCACAACTCAGCAGATCAGAAGAAAAGGATGAGGATTTGGAAGAAGAGAAAGAGAGAGAGAGAAGATAAAGATTACAAAAGAGTGAACCAGACTTTTATTCTAAACACTATGAAAATCTTACACACAATTCTATAAAAGCTGCAACGCTGGCTGACTGTGGATACCTTTGGGTTATGTTTATGCAGAAGTCATTTCTGAACAAAGCATTGATCCAAAGATCACAATAAAGTGAAGATTGAAACACAATGATGCTTTAGGGAGAATTATATGGTGTCTGGACCCCTATGTAGTGTATATTTCGTTCTGCAGAGATGCACTACACTTTCTCACGTTAAAACTCAAAGCTTCAGAGCAAAAGCTGGATATAATGATATTGAAGATTGAAAGTGTCTGGATGTTTAAATGTCTGTTTATGCCTGTTGGGTAATAATAATAAAAAAAGATTTCCAGCTGTGGCAATAGAGGAGATAAACAGGCTATAGTGATATGGTATGGTGCAGCGAGGAATCAATGTAAGAGAATGTATATTAAATGGCGGAGTCTTGCTCTCATCAAGCAGTCTCATAGTAAACATTACATCACTTCTCTATAGCATGTAAAGAGCCAGAAGTAGCATAGAATAGCTGTATATTCCATAAAACACAACTTCAAATTGCATATTTGTTTATGACCTGGGAAATCAAAAGTGCTTTTGATTACACAGGACCTGATACCTTTATCAAACACAGACCCTGAGGAGTAGAGCGGGCCTTTATTGAATTAAGAGAGTATAACCACTCTGCCTTATCAAGCCAAACTGCCAACAAACAACCAATAAACAAGAATGCAGCAAACTAATCACATCTTTATCTGTACTCTGTGCCCTGGGAGAAGATTAGCTGAGATTCTGTTTAGGGGAAAGAAGCTTTGTGATTTTTAGACAACAGCTTTTGAAATAGCGGGACCTCAAGTTAAGCTTTTGGAAGAACTGTCCGTCACATAATAAAGATTGCCGGCATTTGAGTGAACTAATTTCATAAAAATACTTCAAATGCAAGAAAACTCAAAGTGGTTTCCTGCACGTCTCAGCAACATACTCAATAATCTATTAATGCGCCTTATCCAGGTATTGTCCAGTTTTGTGAGTAATGTCTTGCTCTACTTAAAACAAGGACACGAAAGGTGGAAAGGGCAAATTACCTTACTACATTTGTCCTCTAACAGAAAATACAATTATTAGTACAGCTATGGGGAAGGAATTGTCCTACCAAAGCTGACATTTTTTAAACAAATCTTAGAGAAAAGGAAAGAGAATAGAAGCACAGGTCACAGGTAGGGCTTGGTACCTACCCTGAGGTGCTGTGAGAGGTCGCCCGTGGTCCTGGCACCAGCCCACAGGATGGATATGGGGGCTACTGGCATCACACCTGAGCAAAACCAAACCAAAAAAAGTCATTCTTGGCTCCTACTTGATTGCACTTGTCTAATAAAGTTGATTGTTCTTTGAAAATTAAAAGAACATTACAATAATTTCCTAACGACATATTAGCATCTTTCTCAGCTTCACTTGAGTGAAAGAACACCAACAACGCACCAGTTTAGTGTTGATTGCTTTTGGCTCTGATATACAATAAATATGAAAGGAATGAAAAGAATGAAATCTGGGAGTAGAAAGAAAAAGAGGACTGTGGAGAGTATGAAAAACCTCTGCTCTGTGCAATGTGTGTGTGTTCTGCAGTGCGCCATGGTGAGATGATTGCTTCGATTTGGGAACCGACTGCAAGGCTCAGAGCTTCTCCTGCTGGAAGCAAGTAGTATAACAGAAAAGGAGAGAACATTTCTCCCCTTTTCAACACACTCTACAATACACTAATCTCTTTAAAACATTGGTTTCTTTCCTTTATGAGGGATTGCATTTAATGTTGCCTCTTTCCCTTTAAAGTGGCCAATTATTAGTCATTAGCCAATTCAGGCAGTCGTGTCAAATTATGTAAAACTAACACATGAATAACTGACTCTCACTGCTCATCTCTAGACTTAGTTATAAATAGCCAAATTTAATCAATCCTCATCATTTGGATATTAGACCCAACATCTCCCACTTAACTCTAAAAGCATGCCACATGAATATGTATTCCATAATTAAAATACACTTCAATTAAAACATGTTAAATCAGGACGTATATTTTGAATGAACGCCTGACAGACACTTTCCTGCAGGCATCATGCTTTCTTTCTGTGTTACAAAAGCAAGTCTCAGATACACTGCTCCACATATAAATGCGAAATATGCGCCTTGACATACCTCCAGAATTCAATTAGACCTCTCTCACATAGCTCACAGCGCTGTGCCTTCATTACATATCTAAACCACGGGATCAATAATAACTGAGGACAAAATCTAAAACCACAAAATCTTAGTTTTTTGGTTCTTTTTTTTTTTTTTTTTGAACATCGAGTACTAAACTTATAAAATCAGATGAGCATTGTTTTTAATTCAGTACAGTATAGATTTTTCTTTGTTCTTTATTTTGGAGTAAACAAAAGTGTTTCTATGAGTTTCTTCTATTAGAGGGTCTCCTACCAGTAGTCGTAGGTGTCGTCCCAATTGTCAAAGTGAACCAGGAAGCGATTGTCTACGATGTCAGCCACAGTAGCCACGCACACCAGACAGGGGTTCTTCCTGTCCACTGCCTCCAGTTTCATGCCCACTTGGAATTTTGAGGTGGTGGTAGCCTGTTTCAAAAGATGTTCACATCTTATTCAGAGCTAACCTCATGTTTTTAATTCACCTAAAACTTGGCATGCATTAGATAAGACATTTATTCTATATAAACCTAAAATATCAAAACCAGAGAATTATGATGGATGAAAAAACATCTGTTTTTGCTTCAACACACAGATCATCAGTTTACATTATTGAAAGCTAAGGCATTTCAGGTATTTGTCTGCTTAATAGATGATTAACAGATAACTGAGCTCACCAGAAGAGTTTTGCAGTCGACCAACAGACACTTACACTTTATTTTAATGTGCGCTTATGAAAAGCTACCTGGCACAGATTCCATTTACACCTGGGCCCTGATTTACTTAGATCCCAAATAACGAGCGCTAATTTTTGTGTTTGCAATGGGATATATTACGCACGCAAATTGTGGGCGTGTTGCGAGTGATTCACAAAGAATAACTGTGAGTTACGTCACGTGCAAAGTAGGGATAGGCAACAATATGTAAATGAGGATTTTGCGTGTGCTGTTCTTGATAGCCGTGACGAGTTCAGATCTCTAAGAGACTCTCGAAGGAGAGTGAAACTGAAACTTGCCACACGGGCATAATTGCTCGTCCAGTATAACGGTGATTAAAGGCGGTGACACGCGTCAAAAACTGTTAAAAATACAATATGAACACAAAATAAGAGTGCATGTTCTGTTAATAAGGTACGTGTGAATGAAAACCTTTTCACAGGCTCTATTTAAATGCTGTTGCCATCAGAGGAGCGAACGTGCAACGAACATCTAATGTGAAATCAACTATGCCGCGGTAATAATAAGTCACCATTTTAAGAAACTTTCTGATAATTTTGAAATACTAAGGCATAATCTTGATAAACCATCTCATTATTAAAACCGAGTGAATTGTATAATTTTGTCTACAACTGGCGGAAACAGGCTTTTGCCAATTCAATACATGCTCTTTGGGCGCAATTGCTGCTCCCAAAGTGACCCTTAGGTTAGTAAATCACACTGCGGGTGCAAAATAAATTGACTTGCATTGACACCACCATGTATTTTGCAGGTAGGTAGAAATGCCCCAAATTCCATATTCATTAAGGCAAACGCGCAAAACAGACAATATGTGCAATTTTGCTCAAGTGAAAGACGCAATCCTCCGTAAACCCTGTTAGGAAATAAGCTTGCATGTTTTTCGAGGGGGTTATCAGGTTTGCACGTGTTTTTACACACGCAAACCTTTAGTAAATCAAGATGTAAATAATTTACCCCGAAAAAAAACAACCATATTTAAATTCAACTATGCGAAAATCTGCTAAAAATCACCTCCTGGGGGTAACTGAGGTTTCATTGTGGCCATGTTGTCTGTCAGTGTAAATACAGTTGAGGAATCAAACAACAATGATGTACAGATGTAAAATGTGCATGGGGCGCAATAACTGAAGTCAAGCCAATCCTGGCTTCACAAATATTTTCATCTGAATACCAGGTGTAAATGAGCTGAGATTACCAGTAAAAGTGAAACAATGACATTTCCACTGCAGCTTTCAATTTCTGGAATGCAGAAAAACAGCTTCTTTCAGCCTGTAAGAGGCACTGTTCTCTGCCAAAGAGAAAAGCTCTCCTCCTTCTGCTGTGTCTGTATGGGAGGTGTCGGCTGAATCTGCACAAGGCAGTGCACTTACACTGTTTGGGGATTTGAACAGATTCTTTGGTGCAGCCTGAGCATTGCAAGCCTCCAGGTATTTCTCCCAGCTAAACTCATTCATCTTATAACCTGAGAGACAAAGAGCAAGACAGACAGAGAGAGTGAAATGCCATGAGAAATAGAGTAAAAATAGAAGAAAAAATGCATACAGAAATAAAATAAGAATATTGTGTAATATATACTGTTACTCATTATTCCCTGTCCATGTTAATGGACTGTAATTAGTGCAAGGGTGTAATTCACTTCTTGTTAGTAATTCAAAGTGCCATTTGTCTTACAACTAAGAGAAAAACATTACGGGATTAAGGCCTAGCATGCTCTCTATGTTGCATGTCTTCAATAAATGAATTGAGTAAATGGATCTCTTTATCACCATCCTTTAAAACCAAGTGGCACAGGTGGACTGCTGACCAACAATTCCATAAAAGACAGTTTGCCATATGCCATCTATAAATGCAGATCACAGCCAGTGATGCTCCCTCACCTTTCGGTGGGTGAAGTTTGTGACCTGTGGATTCGCACCATCCTGCTGGCCTGATATCAGGGGAGTCCGCATTTCCCCAGAAGTCATAGCATTCTGAGAAATCATCAACGTGAAGACGCAGACGGTAGCCAATCACCTGGAGGACACATAAGGAAAATAACATAACTACTGTAAAAGCATTCCATTTAAAATAGCTTTGACCTTCTTTTATTATAAAAATCACTCTACATAAACATAATCACTGGCCCAGTTTTCCAAAAGCATCTTAATACTGCCATTATCTGAAGCATTTAGAGAGCATCATACTATCCTACAAGATGCTTTTAGAATTTTGGGGGAAAATCATCCTTTGACAGTATGCTAACCTCAGCCACGGAGAGCACACAGAACATGGAAGGATGCAAGGGGTCGATTCCCTCTAGCCTCATTCCCACTTTAAAGCCATTCTTGCTGTAAGGAAATGACTGGTTCTGCAAAAAATGTAAAAAAATTAAATAAAATAAAAAATAATACAAAAGTACACATATATATATGTACATCTACCATACAGGTGCAGAGTTCATCACCCCCCTCTACCCTGTCAATCAGTGGAAAGGGACAACCATAGGGTCACCGCTGATCAGATAGTATTTGAGAGGTGGATCATTCTCAGCACAGCAGTGACACTGACATGGTAGTGCGTGTGGCGCTGGTACAAGTTCATCAGGTACAGCAGTGATTCTGGGGGTTTTAAACACTGTGTACACTTACTGGGCATTTTATTAGACACAACATTGTTATTCCTCCTTTTAGGTGTACAGTTAGAAACAGTTATAGACAGTAGCTCATCTTTTTCCATGCACACTTTGTGTTAGTCATTTTCCAGCCCTTCATCTGTGTCAGTTTCTAACCACATCACTGCTGTTGGTTAGATATTTTTGTTTGTTGGACTATTCTCAACCCAGTAGTGACACTGAAGTGGTTAAAAAACACAGTAACCCTATGTGCCCGATACACTCGTACCAGCGCCACTACCACTACCGTGTCAGTGTCACTGCTGTGCTGAGAATTATTCACCTCCCAAATACTATCTTATCATAGGTGGTCCTATGGTGCTTCCTTTCCTGGGCTACAAATGGGCTACAGTCAGTAACTGTATACCTACGAAAGTGCACCTATATGGTAGATGTACCTGATAAAATGGCCAATGCAACAAGGCAAGGTAGGTGTACCTAATAAAGTGGTAACTCAGTGAATATTCAACAGCAGTAAACCTTTTAAACCAAAGCATGCAGAAAATCAAGAGCATTTTAAAAGACATTTCATTCATTTCACTGTTTGTGACTACTGAGAAGGGTCGTCCTTGCGCTTTGGTTGCTATGGAAACGGCTACTTGCTTGCTCATATTTCTAAGGAAAACAGATGTCTCATCAGATCCCGTCATGGGAAAAACTGGCCCTGATAATGAGTGTGATGGATTCCGCAGTCCTCCTTTATGAATCAGCGTTAAATGCCAAAAGGCTGATAGGCAGCAAAAGTTCCACGAGCCTGATTAAAGTCATCCAGTTGTAAATCTTGAATCATTTCTGCCGTTATGATAATAACATTCATGGAATATTGCAGAGTTTTTTTAAAAAACTTAATCTACCGCATATATAACGTGTGTGATCAATACAAAACAATCAATTTGGCACGTTCCCCTGTACTGAAAACATAACAGAAAACTTGTTTAGTCTCAACCTCGTTATAATGGAAGTCAACAACTGTCCTAACATTTTTCTGTTCTTTTCATCGTACAGGAAAACACATTTTTTGTCTGTGGCAATCTCACATACACTACAGATATTAAACAAATTGAATATTTCTTGAACGCTGATTGGGCTGTAGCAAAAATATCATAATGGCCTCTTTTTTTTTATTCTTTTTTTTTTAAAGAATATAATGAAGTTCAAGAGAAGGACTCTGAATGTGTTGTCTGTTATAATTGTGTTATTGTCTTATTGGGAAATCACTTACAGAAATAAAAAAGCATGGTGTGTGGGATTAATATCTTGTCTTACTCATAAGCCTGTAGTGATTTTAAATTCCATGAATTAGATTCTGTGTATGTAACAATCTAAAAAATAAATAAATAAATAAACTTTTCCACTGGATAAATCACTGTAATGTTATAATGTTTGGAGTGAAAACATTTTGCCCAGCTGACTGACCTTTCCAATGTGAACTACAAACAGGATTTATTTTCTACTGGGGCATCAAAACACACGGTTGTTTACTGATCATTAACCACACTGTAATGACGTGAGCAAACCTCGCTGCGTCTACATGCGCATTTTACACAGCTTCACACATTTCCAAAATGATGCAAGTAAGCAAACATTCATTAAGCAATGTTCACTGTGCCAAAAACAACTGCTTATCATCCTATCAGAATCAGATATTCATTATTGTGGTGGAAGCGCTTAAGCGTTTACTTAACACAGCAACATTTTATTTTCTTCATGTGTTAAAACTCACCTTTAGGCCAACATTACTGAGCATAACGTCTGCCAAAGGCTGCCGAAGAAAGCAAGCTCTTCTCTAATCAATATGTTCCCTTACACAAACACTGCCTCTGGGTTTACACTTCAGGAGCAGCTGGCGTGAGCAGCTCAGGGAAAAAACTTCAGTGCAAACAGCTTATGCTACACTGCAGTTGCATTATTCACCGAGCAAATGACCTGCAGGAGGCTCATCGCCACAAAAGACACTGCTGGAAGCACAAACACTCTGCTCTCAACACATTAATCATAAAGAGGGCAAAGCTATTATACAGCCATAATAAGGGCTCACCACAAAGAGATGCTCACAGAGTAAACAGCAAAAAAAAGTCAGTAAAGTAGATAAGTCCAATTCAGTGAGACACTCAGGCAAAAAATAAAAATAAAGAAAGAAAAAAACAGATTCAAAGTTTGTCTTCATTTTAAAGTTGGACCTAGTGGAACACCTAACAAGCGAGGTCGCTGACGACATGTTCACTTCATGTGCCAATTTGTTTCAAAGTCCAGCTTTAAGTTAAGCAGGTAGGCTAACTGAGAACCAGTATTTCTACTTCAAAGTAACCCTATTCCAGTCCTGACAAGATGCAGCACTATGGCATAAATGAACACACACATGTAGCAAACAGCATTATTATTTGCAGATAAAAATAGCTCAGGTTACAATTCTGATAACACAACGGGAGTGTTGGTCCTGTGAACAGTCCATCCAGCAGGTACTTGCACAGGCATTAGTCTGTACATTTTTTTTTGGAATAAACAAAACAGAAGTCAGACGTCTCCATCGATTGCTGTCACAAATAGCAAGCAATAGCAATAGCATCACAAGTTAGCCTCACATTATGACAGATTCGTGCATGTGTTCGAAATACAGTACTTTGCAATAGTCTTAAAATTATGAACTTGAAAGTTCCTGAATATAATTACATTGCAAAGAGCAGTAAACAGAAAAACACTAAAACTAATCATTTTTTGGTGTTGCCAGCTGTTGCCTTTAAAACTGCATCAGTTCTCTTAATCACACTGTCGTGCAGTTTTATAAGGAAATCGGCTGGTGGGTTGTTCCAAGAATCTTGGAGAACTTGCCACGGTTCTTCTGTTTATACGTTTTTATCTAAAAAGTGCTCTATAACTTAATATGCTACTTTTTAAAAAATGACTTACAAAAATTTCTCTGTAACATTTATTATTATTATTTTTTGTAAAATTATGTTTTGTATTGTATTGTAAATGTTTGGAAATCTGAAATTTGCTCTTTTCTAATGACATACTAATGCAGAAGACAAAATACACACCGAAGAAAATTTAAATGAAAAATTTAGGGTGTCTAAGACTTTTGCACAGTACTGTACATACAGTATCATTTTAAAATTTGTTCGTGTCAGTGAAAGGCTGCTACTTAGGAACTTTTTTTCCCCCACCCAGTCAGATATATTTCCATCATCAGACCTTTTATATTTGTTCATTCGGTAGCTTTTATCTAGTCTTGACTTACAAGTGCAGCAGAATACAATTAAAGTATAAAATCAAGCAGTTCATGGTAAGACTCTTTTTTTTTTTCTGCAAGGTTCTGGGGTTTGAATTTGCTTTCTGTCACTAGCACACAGCCTTAACCACCCAGTGACCACTGCCCACAGAGGATTGGAAAAACAGGCCTAGAGGTGAGAGTGTAAGAGTGTGGTGGTTTACAGAAAATGGGTCACACCATGCAATGTAATTTTTTTCCCATGGAAAATGTACAATCAACCACCACAAACCGCTATAATGCAGAGCAGAGTTAAACGTTGATGATCAGTCTCCCAGTAGTGATTTAACTGCATGGCCAAAACTGGTCCACACAGCCGACATGTTTTAGCCCACTTTGTTCGTGCTATCGTCCCAAAAATGTACCTATTTCAGCAAAGTGTGACGGTTTTGCTTTTAGCTCTCTAGGTATCTTGTTTTAGTGTGCTGGAAAAACCTCAGAGGCACGGTTGAAGGTCAAGAACTTCTATCGTTTTATCACCTTTTTTTTTTCAGAGTCTTGATGTACCAGGTGTCTTTCCTGGTAACTGAACAAACTGATGCATATGATTTTCTCTCTTTTCTTGTTTCTGGTGGGAAAAGACACATTCCTTACTTTCTGTTCTTTTGATTACTGGCAACCAAAAAAAAAATCTTTAAAAAAAAAAAACTGTTGTAAGCTGCAACAGATCATCATTTTCAATGTGAATAAATGTTGAGAATTGGTAGATGAAAGGAAGTCAAGTTATCAACGTGTCCATCAAATTTGGAGAGTGATTAACATTGAAAATGAAATCGTTTGCTTCCTTTTGTGCAAAAATACTTGACCAGGTTCATTTATATGTTTTATATGTTAAAAATGCACATACAAAATAGTATTTAAAAGTATCTAAAAAAGAATGCAGATAAATATGTGAATGATTTATTTCATATTTATGTATATACTGTATATAATGATGATGTATCTTATAATAATAATGTAATGATATAACAATATTGCATTAATGTAACATTAACATGCATTTCATATTTAATCAAATATATAATGGAATTCATTTAAAAAAACACTGCTATGTTAAAGGTTAAAGACTTTGTTGTGTGTTGTTTGTCTCTTTTGTAGTTTCCTGGAGGATTCCAAGGCCAGCCGCAGGATCCCCTCTTTGGATACTTCACCGCCATTGCTGGACAGGTAGCTTCATATCTCTCTTATTCATCCATTTAGGAGATTATCATGATGTATAAATATTATATCGGCACATGTGTAGTCATTATCAAGTATACAAATATACAGTAAGACATATTGTGCCTCACTGCTACATACAAGGCAATACCGGGGCTACAAACACACAGACTTGTACAGTTTCAAATAAAACAAGTGCAGCACGGCCCAATAAATACACCGGACAGTATAATTAAAGAACCATTCAGAACAGCAGAAGCATAAGGATTGATCAGACTGACTCATTATTTCAGCAATGAATCTGGATTTCTTTTGTTTCAGGATGGGCAGGTATCTGCTGAGGAGCTCCAAGCTTGTTTAACCCAGGCTAACTTCTCGGGCGGCTACAAACGTAAGACTGTTGTCACATCAGTGTTTCATACTCGAGTCATACAACGGTTACAGTAAAAGTAAAACGGTTGCATGAAAAAAAGAAAAGCTGAACAAAAGACATCATTATAAACTACTTTCAAATGTTTTGGGCTGTAATTCCCAAAAGCACCCGTCTGAGGAAGAGAACGTGTTTACCACATAACAATGCTTGCCATGCTGTAAAGATTTAAAGCAATAGCTTGGTGAAAATCCCAAAAATCTTTTTCTTTTTTTTTGCAGCTTTCAACTTGGAGACGTGCAGGTTAATGATCGCCATGCTTGATGTATCCTTTACAGCTGCGATGTCAAACTTAATTTATTTTATTTTATTTAGTTAACAATGAGTTTGTGAGACAAAATAGACAAGGCCTGCTTTCCAGTACTGTCCGCCCTCGTTTACTTTGCCCTCCACAGCAAGTTAAGAATAAAGTAAAGTTACGACGGCTGTTATGCATAGATGGCTACATAAAATCCAATTTAAACGCTGCAGTACTTGTACTATTTTTATTGCTCCTGTTTACATTCATAAACAGGCGAAAAGAAGAGGATGTGTTAATATCAGTATTGAAACACAGACAAGATAAAACGGGCCAAAATAAATACATCCAGGATTTTTTGTGTGTTTCTGTACTGTTTATTAGAAATACAAGGAGCATAAATATGTCCTTATTGTTCTGAATTTCTTTACCAAATAACTCTGAATGTTCTTCAGACTGCTGGGGAACACTGGGAGTTAAAAGCTCATTTAAGTAGAATTGTTTCCCGTAACTTGCCTCTTTTTATTAGCGAGACATGTCGGGCACTATGGGCTTCAATGAGTTTAAGGAGCTGTGGGCAGTGCTTAATGGCTGGAAGCAGCACTTCATGTCCATCGACAAAGACATGAGTGGGACGGTGGACCCACAGGAAATGAACCAAGCTGTTGTCTCTATGGGTAAAACACCCTAACATCACACCAAAACCACATGTTCATCACATACAGTACTGTGCAAATGTCAGAGAGCACCCTTTTGTTTATTCAGTTTTCAATCAAATGGCTATTCAGTACTTATTGTTAATAATTTGGTGGCAAACTGTATTTAACAGAAGATCAGACAAAAGTCTTCAACACTAAGTGCAGTATGAAATCTGTAAATATTTAATTTGTAATATTGAACTTTTGTTTCACCCTGCAGCTAATTCCATTTATCCAATTTCATCAAACCAGTACATTACAGCTGTTTCAAGTGATAAACTTATTATACTTTGTGTTGGAGGCTTCTGTGTAATTGTACATTAAATTCACATTTACAGGATTATTGTCTGACACCAAAAAAGGTAATAATGTGTTACTGCACGGCTGTTTGACTAAAAATTGAATGAATGTACTGTAACATTTTTCCATCATTATTGTTACAGACAGTACTGTAATATTGAGTGGCATGCAAATAACATATTTATAATCTCTGTTTTTGTTTGGTCATTATCATGTTTCAAAGCTCAGGGTATTAGAACATGCTTGTGTCTATGATAGATAAACAAACAGCCAGCTAAGCCTAAAAATCCCAAGAGCTGAAGAAGGCAAAAGTTTTGATAAGATGTTAGTTGATCTCCCAGGCTGAAATACACAGAACTGGGCAGACACGCGGTCGGAGGCCCCTGTTTAACCCTGTCCTCTGAATGATAAGATGATAAACAATAACACATGCCATATCCTCTGTATTGCAGGAGTTATCTGGAAAACCCTCCATGCTGTAGACTACACAGCAATTACTTACTTATATTGTTATATATTAAATCTCATTTTTATAGGGTCTCTAAATGGTACCAGATTTCTGTCTTATAAACATAGTCTGTCTTATAAACATTCTCAGTGATATCTACATATTGTCGCTGTCCAATGAAAAACATGTATCTCCAAAAATTTTCAGGAACACGAAAAAACACTTTTTCATATCATTAATCATACACAATAAATCCGAAATTCACGGTGTGATTTGT
>JAOUQW010000042.1:10462611-10482669 GCA_028565825.1 Olivaichthys viedmensis | reverse complement strand
CTTCACATTGTTTACGTATGGCAGTGGTCGATCTCATTGGTCCAGCTTCTTGATATCCCAGTGGACACACGTGCTGTGACCGATGAGCACCACTTGGTTCACGTCGACGAGGAGCGCCGAACGCACCATTACTCGAAGCGAACAATGAGATTGTAATTTATGCAAGCGGTGCGCTCTCTGATTGGCCGCGAGGTGCCGCGCCTCTCCGCTTCCTGCCGGCGGCGTCGGATTGCGACAGGAGCGCTGTAATAAACGGCGTTATTTACCCTTTGGTGAAGTGCGGGGTGAAGTTCGCTCCGATGTGAAAGTGTGAGCTCTACAGATCCCTGTGCGCTGCGGCCGGAGGAGCGTCCTTACCGCGTTCCTAACCTATCCATGGATTTAAAAGGCTCGGGAAGCGTCGTTTTAACCGCCTACCATTCATTCACTGCCTCGAGGATACATGCAGTGGATGAGAGCAATGAGACGCTCACGTCCACACAGTCTCCTGCTAGCAGGTAAAACCAGCCTCACACCGTTCATTATTGAAGGTGTTATTCATACAGACTATCCTCGATGTATGCATGGCTACGATCAGATGGTTATGCATATGTCAGGGTTGTCTTATGGTTTTCAGGAAAGGCATGACTTGGTTATCACCAGATAGATAGGAAGTGCCTGCAAACTCATTTTCATCATCAGACCTCGCAGCGTTGCCTCTTTTGGCGTGATCATGTTGTGTAGTCGTAGAGAATGCAATCCCCAAAACGTCATGAATGGGCTGAGGAGACCCTACACATCAGTGTTGGCTGGTCTGTTTTAAAGGGAATGCTACCTATAATGTGCAAGCTCTCGACAGTGGGGTTAGGGCTGCACGATATATCGTTTGTTACCTGTTATCACGATATTGGCCTTTGGGATTCTTAAATCTTGCACAAGGCTGCGATGTGCAATTTAACCCTCTAACCAATGTCTAGTGAGCATGAGCAATATCAGATCTTTCAGATGAGTGTTTATGTGCATGTTTGAATGAATCGCAGTGTTCACACGACCCAGGAATGTTCGAAATACTACAGGCCAATCTTTAACCAGGTCACAACAAGGGTTTTTAATATATAAGCCCAGCCATATTTATAACAACAGTATGTATAAATTTAACCACAATATAGTATACAAGTGCACGATATGGACTTTTTGTCTTGTGGTGCAGCCCTAGTTTGACACGTGTGCTGTGGTAAGTTTTTATGATGATTGTAACGGTCTTAGAATAAATGTCATGCTGTCTGATTGTGTTGATGGTGATCCAGTGGCAGACAGTGATGCTAAGTGTATATATATATTTTTCTCCCTATACTTTAGAAAATAACTTTTAATTTCAACATGTTTTTTTTCTTCTTCTCTCCCCCCCGGCAACAGGTTTTTGTGAAGTCTAAAATCTGTGAGGTTTTTTGGTTGTTTTGGCTTCATTTATGAATCCCCAGAGGATTAAATTAAATTAAATTCTCTAGATGGCTGCTAAGTAAATAGCTCAGAAGTGACTCACTGGCTAATAAACAAACGCACATCAACTCCGAGCCCTTATCTCTTAGAATGTATAATTCACCATTTCCACACAGGACATGTCTTGGGAATGTGTTGGCTTAATTATTTCACTTGTGCAAAATGTATAATCCCAACATGGTGCCCTTCTTGTACTGAAACACTGCCACCCACTCAGTGCCATATTCATAAACTTGGGGCAGGTGACCGTACCAACAAACACATATTGGCTGAGATTTTCATTTTCATATCTTTATGTGCTGAAGTTGAGCAGTGATGAAAACAAAAACATTATTTTCCAACATATTTTACAGTAAAAAAAAAAAAAGTAGTCAGGAAAGCCAGTCTGCCTAAGAGCCATAGCTACTGCATAGAATTAATGCATCATATTGTCCAGAAATAATGATCAAGTACTAGATCATTAAACATGATTGTGAATGATAATGACTTGACAATGATAATGAAATGACCTTAGTATTATAATTGATTCCTGACAGAGGGAAAAATGGTCCTAGACTGGATAGAAGCTATCAATAAAGGACATGCTCTTTTAGCACTTTT
Organism: Olivaichthys viedmensis; assembly: GCA_028565825.1. Classification (NCBI taxonomy): domain Eukaryota; kingdom Metazoa; phylum Chordata; class Actinopteri; order Siluriformes; family Diplomystidae; genus Olivaichthys; species Olivaichthys viedmensis. Next base: position 10,480,590 of record JAOUQW010000042.1, on the reverse strand, counting down.
TATGCCTTGGGTTTAAATAATGAGTATTGCTCATGGGTCAAGGCAAAATGATAACTTCTGCTAAGATCTCATCTCACCTTGTACACACCCACACACACACACATACACACAGTTACACTCTCTGTAATATTGGAATCCATAAATAAAGGCCTTGTAATGTGTGGTAGTGTTTGTCCCTGTGGTGCACCATTCTGTGCAGATCTCCATGCCTTGGGTTGTCTTGTCCTCTATGCATCTCATCAGGGGATGATGTAAGTGCAGAGTGGCAAGCAGAGATGGGGTCGCCTGTCTTTTCTTTCTTGCTTGCTTTCTTGCTTGCTTTCTTGCTCTCTCTCTCTTCCCTCTTTTTCTCACCATATTGTGCTCACATCTGTGTCACATCACTGACAGCTTGTATAGGTGATTTACTATGAACTATGAATGAATTCTAACAACAAAATGCTGATAAACTGTTATTTTGTGTCTAGTCCCAAAACTGTGCTCTCCCGAATTTCCAAATTCTCCATCAACATTTTAGTGGCATTATAGTGTCACGTTCAGGTCCTCTAGTACGCCGTCGCTCACACGCTCAAGTCCCCTGGTTCATTGTTTTCAGAACAGCAGGGCAAATCTGATGTATTTTTTCAATCCGATTTTTAAACCGAGTGTTCACACTGCAAGTTACAAGTGACCAAATCCGATTTGTCTGTTCGGACTGTAGTCACATTTGCTCACCTATCCACATTGGTTGTCATAGTAACGGCGCAGGCGTGCGTCCGAGTTGTGTGGGACAGGACAAAGTTATAAAGTTGGGTGATTAAAAGTTGAACATGGGATCTTGAACATTCAAATATGATTTTGTTTGCCATTTATTTAAAAAATACAAATAGTAATCAAATACTGAAATTTGTTCTAAGAGACCTATTGATTATGGTTAGCATAACAGCAATGTCCAGTCACGTGTTCAGCGCAGACACCAACAACAAGAACTGAAGAGGCTGGCATTTCTTTTTGCAAATGTCTGACATCGAGAAGAACAACGAAACACACGAACTCCGATTTGACGGGCCAGACTGAGTTGCATGTCAAGAAAACCGGATCTAAACAGATTTGAAACCAAATTCTTGCTTTGTTGCTTTCTTTCTTACTTTGTTGCTTTCTTTCTTACTTTGTTGCTTTCTTGCTTTCTTCCTTACTTTGTTACTTTGTTGCTTTCTTTCTTACTTGCTTACTTTCTTACTTTCTTGCTTTCCTTCTTACCATGTTGCTTTCTTGCTTTCTTCCTTACTTTGTTACTTTGTTGCTTACTTGCTTACTTTCTTGCTTTCTTCCTTACTTTGTTGCTTTCTTTCTTGCTTACTTGCTTACTTTCTTGCTTTCTTGCATTCTTTATTGCTTTTCTTGCTTTCTTGCTTTCTTTTTCTTTGTTGCTTTCTTGCTTTCTTACTTTGTTGCTTTCTTTCTTACTTTGTTGCTTACTTGCTTACTTTCTTGCTTTCTTGCATTCTTTATTACTTTCTTGTTTTCTTTCTTGCTTGCTTCCTTACTTTCTTTCTTTCTTTCTTACTTGCTTTCTTGCTTGCTTTCTTGCCTAGCTTAAAATTATTTATTACTTTTTTCAACATGACCAGTTGATGCAGTTAAATCTGTCTCACACACAGGCCAGGGAGGGTGAGCAAGAGCTGCCAATAAGTCTTAAAATATTGACATTACACAGTACATAGTCAGTCAATTTACCCTTGGGATCAGAATGTCTTAACAGGGGAGATTTTGAAACCTGCTTAATTATATATTACATAGCCTTGTCCTTTCTTTTCACAAGTCTGCTGTTCTATGTTATATGGTGAATGTAATGGTCCTTGGATGCATTTCATGCTGTCTGATTGTTTCTGTGTTGATGGTGATTCAGTGGCAGACGATGATGCTAAATATATATTTTTCTCCCTATACTCTAGAAAACATACATAATTGTTTCAATTGCATTTTTATACTTTCCTCTGGAAACTGGTCAACTGTTTTGTGAAGGCTACAGTTGACAGTTGGTGAGGTTTTTATGTTTTTATTTTATTTTTTATTTTTTATCTCTAATGAATTAAAATTCTCCAGATGGCTGCCATGTAAATAGTTCAGAAGTGACCCACTGTGTTAAACAAGCACATATCAACTCGCATATCAAGCCCTTATCGCCGAATGTGTACATACAGAGGTGACTCCTGCAAGCTTGTGAGTGTGTTGACATTCACTTTTAGAGGTGGTGCATTGATGTGAGCACTTGGGTCACGAGCAGGATTATTTTCAAAGCTATGCTCCATTGAGTGTTGTCTCTCACACAAAGGCAATCCCTAGTGCTCGGATCCTCAGATGAATGTGGCTTTTGTAATTTGTCAACCCCTCCCTTTACTGTGTAGTAATTAGCACTGTTGACTTCTACATGTTTCCATACACTGGAGATCAACAATGGCTTTCCACACCTGAGCATAGACACGCAACCTCATTAACGGAGATCTACCACCTTGCAGAATGTACAATTTAATAATCGGATGCTACTGGAGGTCTTGATTAGTGGAATCAGGTGTGTTAGAATAGGGCTGGAACTAAAATTTGCAGAGTGCTAGATGTATATGAGCAAGGTTGGGCAGCCATACCCTGTACCCATGGCTGTTTCAAATACCAGGCATTCATAACATTGTGTCATTATGCACTAGTTGCAAGATAAAAATCTAATTTTACTTAATTATTTTAATTATTTATATATGTGTCATATTCTAATTGTGGAAGTTGTTGATCTGTGTTTTTCTGCACCCTTTGTGACTGTAGCCTATTAAATGTGAGTGCTGTTCAGCTGGAGCTCTGCACAGGACAGGAAGTGATAGGATGCCGAGTGCTGCCTGTTTTGGAGTGACAGTTTCTTGGCTGTGAACTGAGATGCGACATGATGCGACTGTCAGCGGTACTCTGAGAGCATTATACAGCGGACATCTCTAAGCTGGCAGTCAGAATAATAGGGGATAAACTCGGGCCATAATAGTGTTCAGGTAACCTGCATTCCTAAACTGCAGCTTTTGAAAGCTTTTGTAAGTAAGATGTAAAAAGCATACATAGTCTATAAGATTTATTATTTCTACAAATAGATTTTTAAATGAAGCAAAATAAATTCTGGGAGACGCCGATTTGTGTGAGACTGTCTTGTAGAAACTCCACTTTCTGTGTGTGTTGATTTTGGCAAAAATCCTATCGCCATAAAGTACAATAAATAGCCTAACCTGCACGCTGGTCTTACCGAGATGGTGACCTCATACTGGTTAAACGCAGGAGGAAATAGTTTCAGTGCTTGTCATAGTGCTGCTCGGTCACATTCCAGAGTGGGAGGTAGTTGCAGGTAGAGTGCAGGCACTCCAAGTGAAACCTGTCCAGTTCTCTTCTGTACAGCCATGAGAAAAGGTGGTCAATATTTACAGCACGCTCATATGGAGAACGAGCCTACTATGCACAGGTAAACATTATTAATCACCAGTCTGCCCAAGTGTGTCGGGTTAACTCGTGCAGCGAGTAGCGTTAAAAGAATAGCTAATGTGCTTGGTGCGTTATTTTTTACAGAGGAGTTGGTTAGATAAGAACATTTGCTGAATCCCAGTTGAGATCATGACAGTTTAACTCTGGTTTATTAGGTGTCGTTAAAATTGATTTGCTTCTGACAAGGAAAAAGTCATAAACAGACCCCTGGCATTATTAATTGAGTTTGAAGCTCTTATGATTTTTGCGTAGTATGTATAGTTGCTTTGAGAGCCAATAAGAGCTCTGTAAATTCATGTGAATGTGGTCAAGCTGAGATCCAATGTTCACATGGTGAGTCGCGATTTTGACTGAAGGTTTTTCATTCTTATAAGAACCTTTTGTCTTGCTCTTCATCCTGTTAAAATAATGAAAAAATTCTGCTAATTACTCAGTCGGGTAGCGATTTTTATCACACGCAAAAGAATTTTAAAACGCGATCGGCCGTGGTTATTGGGCTGTTTGCATAAAAGCGCACACTGTAGTTACACAAAAACGGTTTGACTAGTTACATTAACGTCTGGAACATTTTACACACAGCCGTATGATTCTGAATTAGAAATGGATAGGGTTGCACAAGGTTTTGCTCAAAGGTTTGTTGTAAAAATATGCTTGTGAGGGGGAATGAGGAATGAAGGTCAAGAGTGTTTTTTTTTATTTGCAGCTGTCTTGCAGAACCCAAAGCATGAGCAGAGGTTACATGGCAAAAGTTGTTTGTTTTTAGTTTGGAATGTGCATTGTTTTAGACTAGAAAATGAATCATTAACATCGGACCTGATAACTTTGTTAAGAACTCCTAAGCATGTCGGTAATTGTGCTATTCGTTGCGTGTGAATGATCGTTTGGTTTCTGAGCTATTACCACAGGAACTCTTTTGCATACATTGGTAACCAGCTGTATTGAGGATTTGGAATTTGCATAGTAAATTTGTTGAGTTGGCGTCTCCGCAAGGAAGTGTGTGTGAAGGATAGAGAGAAAGATGAAGGAGAGGGGGAGGAATAGGAGTAGGTTTACAAATGTGAAGTACTTTTGCTTTAACGCTAAACGAAATGGAGTGTACCACACTGAAGTCTGGAAAACTCTCAGCTAAATGGCTGTACGAGTTGATGCGATAACTTCAGAATGTGAAACTCCTGGAACACGGCATTCCGTTTCATTTCATTTTCATCCCAGTTTCATCCAGTGACAACGCCAATCTGTGTTTTGACGGTCAGTTGTGCTTTTAAAATGAACAAGCCATAAATGTGGAATTTTTCCATAAAACATTTTCTCCCTCATTCATTAAGTTAACATATCCTAGTTCAAACTATGAATTAGATGGTGTATTCTTTTCTGTATTACTATTGGTTTATCTTTTAACATTGTACTATTATGGTTAGCTTAAATGATATCATAGTTAGGAGGAATCTGAAGCAGATCGCTGGGACTTTTAAAGCCTTTAAGGTTTACCGGACATTAAAAGAGAGATCTGGACAAAAGTTGATTTTCAATGGACAGCCTCACACACTATGAAGAAACTAAGCTACAAAATCTGTGTTCCAAAAGACTGTCCCAAAGAGGGGGGAAAAAAAGATTAATGGAACATTCTTTCCATGATATGCCATTTTATAGAATAAAATAAATATATATATAAAAAATTGTTACTTTTCTAAAATATTTAAACATGCACTTCTGTTACTAAACTCTCGTTTCCACTTCTTTAAACAATTACTGAACTTTTATGGGAAGTTATATTTTATGCATTGTGTGGTGTAGTTGTGAATTTTCATATTTCATATATCCGTAGATTGACACTGCAGTCTTTCCTATGTCCATAACCAAAACAGGAAACATGAGAGGCAGTGTAGTTCCTCTCTGTAATGCTAGCAAAGAATGATTACAGCAACTGCGACATATACTGGGGAATACTTCTTGCTTAATTTGTTTCAAATACCAGGTGAAGGCCATTAAGTACCACTGGAGGAATTTATGACCATAAAGGTAATGTCATCTAAACATTGTGTTTCTATCTTCAAAGTGCTTATAAAGTGCTCATTTAATGATGCTGTGTAAAAGTCTTAGCTATAAACATGAACATATCATAAAAAGAAAATGTTGTTGACAATAAAGCTTTTCGCAGTGACGAGCTGTTTAACAAAGACGTGTTTATGGTGGCTGTGACTTCAGCTCATGTGATCAGAGCTTAAAGCTGATTGAGATTTAAAAAACCCATTAGTCACCAGTTAACTACTATTGCTCATATCAACCACAAGGGTTCAAGACCTGTTTGTGAATAGACTGAACATTGAATCCTTAAAGCAGAACAACTCAGCTAGTCATTACTGTTCCATCACTGTAATAATGAGTTATTAATGCTGCATGCGAAATTCGTCATAATCCAGTATGACCAGCTGATGTACGCTGTCAGAGATATGAATCTTCCTGAAGTCCAGCTGGACTTCAATGCTCTATTGATTGGTTTTGTAGGACGTCCTGTTTTGTAATGCCTTTAAATCGTTCTTGAGCAACACAATGTGCTCTCACAGTGCCTACCTAATGCTCAAGCGCTAATGAGCAAAGGCCAGCTTATACGATAACAGGCCAGGCTGAATAAATATAGCTACCATGCCTGTCATTAGAGGTTTTCCCCACCCCAGCACTATAAATGCTTCTTGTCTTCATTTGCTGAGGCCACATGGGGTACTTTGGCTGCTTAGTGATTTGAATTTGGCAAATTTTGTGGACTCCTTGAGCTTGGATTTAAAGGTGCTTACTGTTTTGAGATGCATTATTATTTTTTATTAACTATTTCTAACCAGCAGCATTGTTCAAGAGGTGATGCACTTTATAAATAAGTATTAATACTCGTATAGAAAACTCTAGCTTCTTTTGCTTAATTGAGCTCTTAAAGGAACAAGCGTCTGCACATTATAACATGACAACCACATAGCTGTGAAGCTGGACCGAAAGATTTAAGAAAAGGTTCTGTACGTTGAATATATGAGACCATTTTCAGGTGGCAGACTGTAATGCTTAAATTAGACTTTGGAATGTTGCTTTTAAATGGGCTGCAAGCTTGATCGTGATCGTTCACTAAGAAAACAATAGATTTATTTCAAATCAACAGATACGATCATATAGCCATCTAACGTTACAGCCTCTCCAAATGTTCACGCTGAGTGGGACCTTTGGCATTCAGTCTTGTTTAAGCCGTCTACGCCATTTTTAGGAAACACATGTTTCTTATTTTAGTCGAAGTCTAAGTCTAGTTGGGGGAGGTTGACATACCTTTCTGATTGAATCATCTTGAACTGCTGATTTCATTCGTGCTCCCCCAAATAGTTGAAGCTTTTGCACGGCGAGTCAACATTTCCGCATTTTAACATTTAGCAGGGATGTGGCATGGTCAGCAGTTTGGCACTCTGTTTTGATTTTATCGGCATTGGAGTGGATGCCCATTTGAATCAATATGGAAGATGGAAAATGTTTTAGTCGATTAAATAAATGGCCAGAGAATGACATTAATGAAGCACTTTGAAATGTTTTCCAGTCAAAAGCAGAGCGTTTTTGACTTCCCCTCTATGACTTGCTTGAAAAGTTGCTTTAAGACAAAAGTTTGAAAAAAAAGAAAAAAGTTTTGTGTAGATGTTGCTTTTGGATGGTGGCCTTGGCAGCAGGGCTTCCATGTTTACATTCCTGGAGGAATTAGGTCATGATTTTTGCGGGATCTTCAGCGTTCTCCTCTGGTTTGAGCAGCCTCACAGGGATGAACTCTAGACCCATGTTTCCAGTTTAGCCCTCCTTCATTGCTGAGCTATGGACTCAGTTTTGCCAAAAGGTCATCTATCTGTTTTTTAGTCAAGTATCACAAGGTATCATTATCATTTGTTTATCTATCTGTTTATTCTGTGTTGAGTTTTCATGTTTTTCTGGGCAGGGTGCTTGCAATAAGCATACATACCTTTTCAGAGACGATGTCATGGAGATGTTCCTATATACTTATGCAAAACACCTTTAGCAATGCAAAATAAACACAATTTTAAAGAACTAAGCTAGTTCTCTAAGCAGTATGTTTAATGCTGGATTTACTTCTTTAATGGAATGTGTGTCTCTACATTAGTTTTTCAGGTATGTCTGTCTGTTAGAAGGTTTGTTTTGAAATGAAAGTGAGTGGTGATATGAACGGTTTTGGAAATTGCCCACATATGGTTTTCCAAAATTATACCCATTTCACTGCGCCAGCTCCCAGAGCACCGTCTCACATCCGAACCATCCTCACCTTCTAGTTTTACTGTGGAGGCTTCAAGAGAAAGCTTAGCATTAACAGTGAAGACAACGGGCATTTAACTACTTCCTTCTAAAGGGAAGTGGAGGGGCTGCAAATATTAAAGCAGGGAGTGGCTTCAAGGAGAGAGAGAGAGAGAGAGAAGGACAGAGAAGGACAGGATGGGGTAATGGGAGAGGGAGGGGTGGACGAGAGAGAGGGAGAGAAAGACAAGAGGGGGCAGGGAAGAAAGAAATGCGAGTGCTGGAAAGTTGCTCGCCTCCCATGGAGTGGGATGGATAGATGGAGAGAGGTATGTGGGAGGGGAGAGGAGTTTAGGTTACATACAGAGTCCCTGCTGTCACAGGAGGAAATCCTGAGATTGGGTCAGTCGAGCCTCGTCGTGTCTCTTTCTGTTCCTCCCTCTCTCTCTCTCTTTTTCTCTCTTTCACTCCCTCTTTGTGTTTTTAAGGGGCTTTGTTTTTATGATCTACATCTCTGATCAAAGCAGACTACTCTACTCTAATGCTCTTCCCTGTCCTCCCCAGCTGGATGAGACACTGAAAGGTAATCTGTGTTTTCCTCTCAGACATTAGTTGGAGTCTGTTTTCAAGGGGTATGGATTCTTTTGATCTGGAACATCAGGACTAAAAATATCAGTTCCTTTACCAAGGATTACTTCTCGGATGAAATGCAGAAGCAACTTGCAGTAGTCTATATTCATCTTCATATTTATTTATGTGTTCGCTGCGGTGTGTTTTTCAGTTCCAGGATTTGTGCCAAGCCAAAATACTTTACAAGTCAGGAAGTCTGACTTCTGTTCTGTAGGCATGTTTGTCCAGTGGATTCGGGACGCAGTCTTGTACTGTAGTTATTGTTGTGCAGTTTTGTATAGGAATTCGAATACACTCTTTACCCTTTTTGTCACATTACAAAATCTGTGTGAGGAAGCACTTTGATTACTTTTCACGTCCAATCAGATAGTGTTTGAGCATGTTGAAAACCTGCAAAAACAGACTCTCAATTCAGTTGGGTGGATCCTCATGTTAATTTTGTCAGTTTGATCAGTCATACTTTCCCTCAATATATGTTCATATTGAAGGTATTTATGCCAATAGCTTGGTTGCATGCTCTGAATATACAGTATGATTGACACATACCCACAATGTCTATCCACACGCTCTCACCTTCCTGTCTGCAGCTATCACTTCAGCTACCAGGTGGGTGTTAATGGTCAATCACTCTGATTGCATTAGAAAATGGTATAATGACATGTTAAGCTGTGTTATGGAGAATGCTAGATTATGCCTACCCACCATAGAAGTTGCAGGTCTTGATAAATGTGTGGACTTTAAGTGACTCAAGATGGGTGGTAGCACTCGAGACTAAGCTTGCTTTAACTGAAGAAGCTGATGGAGGGAAAAACACATCTCTATTTCATTGTGTGAGTGGTGAAAACGATTTACAGTTGTATCTGAATTCCTTCTCATTGATTGCCCCCCCTGAAAGAGGTCTGCCAAAGACTTAGGTGGTGCCAAATACATTACCATTGTGTGAGAGAACTTTTTTGTACATTATAGAGAACACGTCTTTAATGTCTACCTTAGTGAGCACAGCTGAATGGTGTTTTCGTTGCATAATAGTCTTCATCCTCTCTTAGCATGGTTCTCACCCATTGGCTCATAAGAACATGAGTCCTAATACCATATTATGCCAGGAGGTGCCCTCAGCCCAGATGTAATGAGCATTGTTGAAAGCACCTGTCTACTGAGATGGAGACTCTTACATGCATGCATTAGAGATGGATATACATTTCTATTAATAATGACATCGTATCGCTTGGCCAACAGCATCCTGCGATTCCAGGTGTGTAGGAATTGACATGAACAAACTGGTGTTCTGGTTGTAGCTTTCCATTTGATCTCCCTTGTAGGAAATCTATAAAATTCCAATAAGTGCTGCAGATTCTTTGTGAGATCAGATGGGTTGCCAGTGATTTGGGCTGTAAACCCATTTTTCAACAAGCATGGCATACTTATGTCACTGTTTAAATGGACTGTTTGAATTATGCGCCGCAAATAATCATATATTGTAGATGTTGTGTATATTTCAAATTAATATGGAATAGATGTTATATCCAAAGAAAATCCAAAATAAGTTTATGTTGTAGTGTTAAAGCAGAGGCCTCTTAGGGAATTTGGAGGCTATTAGAATGGAGTTCTCTTAACGCAGAAGCCATCTTGCATGGTCAGGATCAATAACTTCCTCTAAGTGAGGCCTGCTTCCTGGCAGCGAAACGGAGAGAGCAAAGCAATAACAGTTCATTGTCAGCTAGTTTTTCCTTATCAATATTTCAAACCTAAATTGAATTAAATTGCATTGCTTCGCAGTGCTTTTTGGGACTGTAATGTTTACTTTGTTCTCTAGAACTAATTGAATCCTAAAATCATCCTACTTTACTGCACTTATACTTGCTTTTATGACTGAAGTTTACCAGGAGAACTTCTGTCCAGAAGATTCCATAGTGAAGGGGTTGAGGATCTCTGTCCCACTCCTCCCTTCTCTCTCACCTCCATCCCACAGCTGCTGGAGGAGATAAGACTGAAGGTCTGCGTGGTGTCACTAGCTCTTTCATCTCTTGAGTCCTTCAAGGATACAGAGTATCCAACATCCAATCAGGGCTCTTCAGATCCCAAACACTGCCACTGCTGCATTTTGGACAGAATTAAATGTCCATTGATGTCACCGGGGTTGTCTATAATTAGAGGGCAAAATGGCAAACCGACGACCTGTGTGAAGTGGGCTTTGAAACGACAAGGCGAGAGTGTGCTTTTTCATAGCGGCTATGTGTGTGTCAGAAGTGTGGATGGTTATAATGTGATGAGTCTGTTTCTGTAGAGACGTGATGATAATCCATGGCTAGTATTTGCAGTAAAGCTAAGAAACGGATACTGTACGTCTCGACATGAGCCACTCTACTCAGTGCCTACATCACCGTGGGTGTAAACAGTCTGGTTCTTTTTGTAGTAACTGTGTGTAATATTCCAAGTTTTACACTTACACACTGATTCACACCATGGCATGTAGTCCTATTATTGTGTTGTATGCCTATTACTATGCCTTTTAACAACCATCTCCCCCTTAGTAGGTTTGTCTGAGGAATGGTATTAATTAAGTAATTGCACTCCTTCTGTTTTAGGAAAGCACAGCATCGGGGGTTAGTGAGGATGACTTCAGCAGGGGCGATGCCTCCCTCTCCTCCTGAACGCTCTGTATCCCAAGACTCCCAGGACTACATGGAGGATTACTGGAGTGAGGTGAGGAACATCGAGGAGGACTGCCAAGGAGCACAGGAGGAGATGATGGAGAAGGGCAGTATTGACGGTGCGTGCAGACCACTCTTCACAAACTATTACATGTTTATATCATTATATATATGGCTTTTGATATGGCTGCTGTAGCAGTTCTGCTTTAATCAAAAGGGTTCATCTTAGGTGTGTGCAGACAGCTGTATGTAATTAAAGCATGTTTCCATTTCTATTTATTAGTTGTTTGTTTTTTTGTTCTAAATTTGCTGGTCCAAATTGCAATCGGGGACCTGGAATTGGGCCTGCTTTTTATGCTTAGATGAGAGACCGGCATTGCATAAAATCTTGGGCCCTGTGCATTTGCACTCTGTGAACCCCTGTGCCAAAAACCTGTTTTCTGAAAGAAAATGGTTAACAGGTGTTTTATGTCATTTTGGTTTCTGTTGGTTTGCTTTCTTCTCTTGTTTGATATGGTGATTTTCTTTTCTTAGGGAAATGCATGATTGTGTTAGGGGTCCTTGCATCAACCACAATTAGGCACCTTTAAACCAATAGTGTATGAAGGGGCCAGACTAAACCATTTGCACATTTGGGGGTTCTTTTTATCCAATATTTTTATTATGGGTGAAAAGCTCAGTCTCTAAAACTATTTATTTTGCCAGTATTCGTTAAGTTATTATTCAGATTACCTAGAAACTTAAAACTGGAGACCAAACATTCCATGCCAGACTTTTTAAAGGCCCTCAATATTTTGGGGGCTTAGCTAATCACTTCCACTATTTCCTCTCTCTGATTGCACCAGCACAGATATTTCACATACAAAAATAATCAGTATGACCGCCTCTCTAACTGATGCATGGGTTAAAATAGCTGTAGTTGCACAAGATCATTGTTATTCTGACTAGAATGTTTGTGTCATTCCCCGTGTTAGAAGCGGAACTGGAGGAAGCATGGCTGCATGAAGCAGGTCTCTCCACGCTGGTGTCTGGAGCTCTGGCTGACAGCCCTGCCGAGGCTCTCCTCTCCACACTCACTCGCTCTCAGGCCGCCATGGTAAAGAAACGCCTGGACAACTACACCCAAACCCTGCGCAAGAGGAACAAGCAACCCATACGCCATGTCCGGGATGTCTTCTCCACCGCCGACACATCGGTGAGCTGAGGACACAAAATACTGAAGATGCATGATTGGGAGGCTCTTTCATATTCTTGCCAGGTTTTCTGATGGGTTGTATTTACTATAATATAGGGTGTTGTGAATTAAATATACTGGTTTGGTATTCTTGGACGCTTTTATAGTATTAGACTTTAAGACGCACATTAATTCTCATTTAGCGAATACTGTAAATCTTATTGGAATATATTTTCTTATTCAGAATATTCCATTAACTATTGGTCTCCAACAGGAATTTCTATTGATGTCAAGGATGAACAGTACACCATTGGCTATTTTGGGATTTTAAGTCTGGACTGAGTATTTTGCAGGATTAGTTGGTTCCTGCACCCATAGATTTTCCACAGATTTCAGATCAGCTGCACAATCTCTTTTCTCTAAGCTGTCAATGAGATGATGATGATTCAGGCAGCAGATAGGGCTGTTACTCGCTCTTAGATCTTTACAGTCAGCATGGAGCCCCTCAGGTGTCGGTCTCGTTTAGAAATATACTGATGATTATACTGACAGCTGTGTTTAGTGTTAGGGCAAGAAAGCGAGGCGGTCCTTAGCATGCCGCCCATTTGCTGGGTCAGCTGCCCTCTACTCATCTCGAAAGGTATCTGTCGTACTGACTGAGGCTGGAATGTGGAAGGTCTAGAATGTGAAACAACATAAGGAAGCCTGGGTTTAAATTAGCCATCAGTAATGCTGTGTTCAGATTTAATGACGCAAGCCAACAGTACGGAGAACCTGAGACGGCTCACTTTACAGCTTGAATAAATATGGGCATTGCTTTATCTTTAGCATAGCTGGCGATGAAGCTGTCAACAGGAGAGTCCTGACAATAATTTATGTGCGGGAATACATTAATAAACGGCCAAATAAAGGAAGCTCTCAAGACCACCCTAGTGTGACTCTGTGACTAAGAGCATACAAAGTGGATGACTTACTGGTGTCTCCTGCCAGGGGCTGACCAGAGTGAGTGTTACAGCGACACAGCATATATGGGAATAACCGGAGCATGTTCGTACATGCAGTATATTAGTCCTTAAATGTTCTACCATATCAATATCATGTAGCCAAAAGTAGGGTGTAGGGGAACATCTTTAGTGGACATCTGGCCAACAAATGGTGTTTGATGGAGCAAGAGAGAGTCAGTGTGTTGACAGAGAATCTAGGACAGTGACTCATAGCCAGCTGGACTGGCAACTGAGACTCACTGTGTGTCTATAGTAAGCATGAAGGCCTGAGTAGAGCTTTACACAGTAAACTAATATACTAAACTTAGATCATGTAATGTGATCTAGATTACCAAAGCATATGATGGGCCATTCTGGTAGAACAAAGCAAGGAATAACCCACAGCAGGAAGTATGATTAAGAATATAAACCATTATCATTTGTTCTGATGTAAAGCAGCGTTGTTTTTCAGATTTGCAGTATTTTAAAGTTATATTCAGAACAGCCATACCCATATACGGTTCTGATGCATAGCAAGGACTGACCACGACCATTGTAGAACAGAAGCGTAGAACAGAAGTCCCCTACACGTGAGGCCAACTATGTTAAACAATGATGCCCCTTCACTGTACTGCTAAGCGTAAAAGTGTTAACCACATGATTTGTAGGTTGGATTACATTAGAAACTCACATCAGATTGGCTAAAATGTTTGTTATTTTTTATCATGTGGGATATAGAATAACATATATTTTTTGGTTTAGGAGGGGTTCATTTAAATGGTTAATCCTAATTAAGGTCCATTCTTCTTACAGCCTGCTGAACCAACACCCACAGTGTCCCCAAATGGCCCGGTTACACCAATACTGCACCATTGGACACCTCCCAAAGGTTAGTCAGTAGATTTTAATGCCAGCAAAATACTGTACCAGCAAAATCTGTAATGTTTGGGTATTACAGATTTTGTCTGTATGCATGTGTATATTGTAGGTCGTCAGTCATGCCCAGTCTTCACCCCTGTGCAGAGCAGCGTAGCAGAGTGTCAGCTGGAGGCAAGTATCTTGTCCTTTGAAGTGGCGTACTCAGAGGGAGTGACCGCTCATCAGAAAGGCCGCGACTGCTTTGACTGCCAGAGGATCTTTAAAGGAGACAAGGATTTACCGGTGAGTGTTTGCCTTCAGCTTTGCTTTACCATAATTCTCTGTAATCATACACCCAAAGCTACCGTGAGCCACAGATCCTGTCCTTCACCATCGGTCATCTTCCAGAGCAGTTTTTGCTTTAAATTCCACCTGATGAACTATATTACATATATACACACATTTACTCTCACATACCTTATTCTGAGGTAAAAAAACATAGGAAATGTACTAAATGTATATTGTATATATGACCACTTCAGCCTGGATTTTCTTTTTACGTTTTATTTAGACATTTCAGATTGTAAAGCCCAAGCAGGGGCTGACCAGAGTGCAAGACCTGTCCTCAGAAGACATCAAGAAGATTGGTTACATCTCTCTGATAGAACTAACCACCTTTTATGATGCTTTGGGTATTGAGCTAAAGAGGAACCGGGTAGTTCGTAGCAAGGTGCGGGGTGAGTACGGCTGAAACGGCATTTAACGTTTCCTTACTTATTCTCAAGATACTGTATGTTTTGGTTGTTGTGAACACTGTTATTTTCTCTGCAGAAACTGGCATATTTGGAGTTCCCTTGACTACGTTGTTGGAAAACGACCAAAAGAAATTTCCTGGTTCGAAAGTTCCTCTTGTTTTCAAAAAGGTGCGTAGCTTATCGCCTGGATTTGGTCTTGTTTTTGCTGGGCTGTGTAGCAGGGGGTTGACACACAGTGCTGCGCTTTCTGGTTCTTCCCAAAGTGGAAACTTCCACACATTGATTCTTTGCACAACATTCTGGAAAGTCCTTGATCAGCACTACATAGGGTTAGGTCACAGGTCCCTCCCTTCTCCTCAGCTCCAGCCACAGCTTGATATCTGTTATTATTCTGACCTGCATAGCCCTTTCTTCTTATTCAAGTGCTTTCCAAAAAAACTATCAGGTCCCAGCCTTGTTTCTGCAGTTTCCATTGGAGTATAGGGAAGCTGCTAAAATCTGTTTTTCCTTGTCTGTTGTTTTGTCTGGAAGGTATGAGGCAGTGTTGGGTAGTAATAGACTACATGTCGGAAAGTAGGGTAAGGGTTCCTACAGATTCACATACATTTTAAAATGTTTAATCAGATAACAGTTACTTTTTTATGGATTACTTGATTAAATTTTTTACATTAATGACATTCATTTGTGTAGAATTCATTTAGGATATTTCATCTAAACTGCAGTTCATGTGGTTCTTTGCAAAAGATCTAGTAGATGGCTATGGGACTGTTAGCGAAACATGTAGCATGTAGAAACATGTAGAAACATGAGGTTAGGACATTTAACTCGCTGGATTGTGGGAAATAGTGCAGACCATCAATTTGCAAATGTCGAGTAGTATTTTACTACTAGTGCCCATCACTAGTCACCCCAAAAAACCCAGAGAACCTCCTACTTTTTACGGACTAGTGATGCAATAGAAAACAGACAAGGGTTACTGAACCAGGGTACAGATAGTTCTAGATTCGCATTAGTACCCGTACCGTGCTGCACAGCACTCTCTGGTGGAAAACCGCTTTTCAAATGCAAAAAGTTGCATAACAGTTCTCTGAAGGGAGATGTGCAAACCTGCATGATTAATTTGTTTTTGTTAAAGTTCGGTTCTGAGAAGTAGCCAAAATAATACGCATGTCCTTATGCCTCCCTGATCATGAAGGATTTCACCTCATGTCAATGTGGTATTGTGAATTTGCTCCATATTACAATGTTGTATACTATTTCTTCACTCTTTTTAATTGATGTAAAGAAGCACTTCTTGGTAATTAAATGGAGAATAATCTTTACCCATGTAATTTCTAATCAGTACTAGATTACATTTCCACAATAATCACAATCTACCCAACACTGATGCGAGGTGTATGTGTTGTCTGGAACTCGGTTACCTTTTTTGGGCAGCACATTATTAGTCTGCATTCCAGAGATTAAGCCAAATCCCTGAGTAAACAAATTTACAGAGAAGAATCCTCTTTGACAGTGTAATTTACCTAAAGACTAGACTTAATCTGTGTTTTTAAAAAAAAAGGAAAAAAAAAGAGACTTTTACTGAATTTTACTTTTTGTATCTGTTTTTAGATAGAGTGTGCAAGAGAAGGAGTTCAATAGTCCACCACATGCTGAGAATTTAATGTTCTGTACAGATTCCTCACAGCTTAAGAGCAACCTGATCCAGTTTACAGCGGAATTAACTAGAACATTCCGTTACACTGATAAAACATGAAGGAATATTAAAACTATCAGTTGTATATGTAGAAGAATATAAATGCATTATAATATTTTTAAAAAATGCCCTTCTTTATTTGTAGTGGTAGAGTTTACCTATTTATGTGATCCTCCATGTTATCAGCAGTGAGTGGTTCAAGATTGATTAGAATAATTTATTTCTGAATAATTTCTCACTTAAATGAGTATATGCAATGTAGATTTTGGGGACCTTTTCAGACATAACCGAGCAATCAAATCCCTATTGTGTAAAGTGTTTTTACAGTCAGCCTACTCATCAGCCTAGTACATCTTATATTAGAGTTAAATAACTACTATGTACTTATAATTAGAGACCAGTATTATCGGGTTAAATGGTATGCATAACCCTCACAGCTGGGGATCATTCAGAGATTTTATTTAAACTCAAGCAGATGGTTTTTAAACTAATTGCTGTGTCTGACATCCAACACTACAGGGTAACACTTTGTTCAGTGCTGAATAAAACTGTGCTTTAAGGATAGGAGAGAGGAGAAGAAAGGTTTTGTGTTTTTAGTTTAGGCTTCGCAACTTGAGCAAGAGTCTTGCAGTCTGATTGGCTTATCAGTAAGAGATAAAGCAGCTTCTATCTGTTCTTAAAAGGCCTGGAATGCTGAAAAAGCTCACACAGCGCACTGCGTTATCTTTAAACAATGTGAGGGTGTCTTGGAGAGCCGAAGAGAGAAACACAAGCTAAACAAAAACAAGCCGGAATAAGCAGATGTGGAATGCCATACATTTAGTTTATTGAGTGAACAAGGGGCCTTTTAGAGCTCTGTGAGCCTAGCACGATTAAGATGTTGTGTTGATTCATGACATGGCATTCTGTCTATCTGTTTGTTTGTTTGCAGTTATTGTCGAAGTTGGAGCAGACAGGGCTGCAGACGGAAGGAATTCTCAGGGTGCCTGGCTCCGCTTCTAGAGTAAAGGTAATGCACCTTAACCTCTTTTCACTCTTTAGAGTTTAATCAGCAATCTATCCACTGTGTGACTGTTTCAGCTTTACTACCGTTCACTCTGCAAAAAACGTCATAGCATGGTGGATTTGTCCAAATTTGGTTCTAATGTAATTCAACATCAGCTAGTTTTAAATCCCCGAGGCACCACATTTCCTATCTTTTGCTGCCCAAATCTCACTGTGGTTTACAAAGTCAGCATGTTGCTTCAGATTTGAACTTGCACATAGTGTAGAAGAGATGGTGCACGTGGCTGCCTGATGACACACACATTTAGCATTTTAAAGACTGACCTATTTTGCCACTCCTACTTATTTAGTCTCCTCTCTTATTACCACTACTATTTATCTTCACTCCCTGTCACACACACACACACACTACACTCTACACTAGACTCTACTACATTACACTACACTCTACATTACACTACACTCTACA
>JAOUQW010000042.1:10414055-10432125 GCA_028565825.1 Olivaichthys viedmensis | reverse complement strand
GCAGCCAGAATGACTGAATATTCTCACCATGACCTGGTGATCATATATGTAAAAGTCACTTTCACAGCATTGTATTGGGCAAGAATATTTTAGAAAGTTAACAAACTATTATAAATCTAGTCATAAATACACGGGTCATGCATGTACCTTGGATTGCTGAGTGAATGTTGGAAATCATGTCGAGGAGGTCTTTTCCTTTATTAACACTCTCTTCAGAAACCCGAACAACATCTTCGCCAAGAGCGGATACGTTCATGGCCTAATAATGGAGAAAAAATGGAGACGTGTTGAATGAGCTGTTAAGTATATTTCATCAGATTTGAGGTATGTGATATAAAAACCTTTTGTTGCAGCTCATCCACTTGTTTAGTGAGGGTTGTTACATCTTCATTTGCCCTGTTCAGCTGATAGCTTGAGTTCTGCTCCGATGACAACATGGTCTATAAGAACAGTAATATTGTATAAGAAAAACGCAAAACCCATTTTAAACTAAACCCCAGGATCTAAAATGTATTGTCGTGCACAGTTCATATCTTTAGGGATTAATATAAAGTCTCTTCAGTTATTAACTAGCTAAGTGATGACGATTGAGCACCCACCTGGAGCTCTTGCGTCTGGTTCTCCAGGCTTATCAACAGGCTGTATGGGGCCAGGATGACACCACTCAGGTTCAGAGACCGTATTGAGGCCTCTATTGCATCTACATCATCCAGCAGCACCCCGGTGCATTCATCATCGCATGCTGAAAAACGCAGTCATTAGCTAGCATTAGGCCTTTTACTACTTCATCCATCATAAAGGGAGATTAAACATCTTATTAGGACTTCTTATATTTTAATAACAACTTAAAGTATCATTGAACATTTTTAAATGGTTAACTCCTCTTGGATGGCTAATTCTAATGATATAGATTGGATTTTGAAATTCAGACACTGAAGTCCCACTTGTGTACTGTGACAATGCGAGCTAGCAATTAGCTTGCCGGCTAGCTATTTGGGGGTGGCGGTAGTACATGGGGACCTTTCCAAATAGCACATGCATTCATATTCATAGATCCTGGCATTTTTAATGAGGGTTAATTAAATGTGGAAAGCTAACAAAAACAGGGTGCGTTGACTATGTGTGTGTGTATGTGTGTGTGCGCGTGTGTCTCAGGATACTCACACACACACTGGTCGTCGGCGAGGACGTGTCTGTCTTCACACTGGTCACACAGATGACCTCTGAACCCAGGCTTGCACTCGCACCTTCCTGTTTGTGCGTCGCACATGTTGTGGAGGGAGCCGCTCTCACACACACACACTTCACACTTCCCGCCTGGCTGTGAGGGGTTACCATAGTAACCCAGTGAACACCTCTCACAGTAGCGTCCCTCGTAGCCTGGTTTACAGGCATCACAGCGGAAATCACCAACACCGTCCAGCACACACGTGGGGCTGAAACTGCACAAATGCACCATAAACAATTACTGCACGTGTCATTTTCTTAGCCTTATTATTAACTATTACATTCTTCGAGCATTGCACATCCATTTGGCGTTTAATAGTAATAGCCATTTCCAGGAACTTGAAACAGTTGACATTATACTAAAAGCTTAGAGTTGTGTTTTTGGGTCTAGGAGTCAAGAGTTGTGTGGTTGGAAGGTGTTACCTGTTGCTTTGCAGTGGACAAGCACAAAGCGAGCAGTCACTGATGGATCCCTTCACCTGGCCGTAATAGCCTGGAGCACACACGTTACAGTGCTCCCCCGCTGTGTTGTGCTGACAGCCCTGCTTACAAAAGGAATAATCAGCCACAGCTCTGTGTAGTCCAGTACCAATTACTATCCACTGAATTATAAAGGCATAAAATATAGCAAATGCAGAACATCTCAAATCTAGATGATGATGCCATAATGGATAAACACAAATACAGCTTAGAATGCTATAACAGATGAACAGGCAGTATAACGCAGCTGTTTGAGGGCTGAATGTAATACGTATGAGGTAGGCTGTCTCACCAGGCACTCGCCCGTGTCCAGGTCACATGCCAAGCTGTGGTTATTGCACTGGCACGGCACACAGGGCTGAATCAGAGGCCTATTCTTGCCCTTCATATTGAGCTCCGATACACGCTGCCTGTAGTAACCCGGAGCACACTCCTACAAAAACACATGCAAGCACACACAGTGATAATTAACACAGAAACACACGTTCACGTAAATATGCCTAAAAGAATGCTCAAGCGTTGAGTACTGAGAAAAGAATGAAAAACCTGTTTACTCAAAACTCACTGATTATGGAAGTATAAGAGCAGTTGTTACAGTCTGTCAAGAAATGTTTATGCAAAAGTTATATTTTGCAGCTTTAATAAATTCTTTAGTCATGAATTCCTCAAAGGTATTTGTAAATTAAGCTCTAAATTGGTATAAATTGCGAGACAGCAGGACAGTGAATAAGCAGCAGTTTGGTTCCTGATGTCACAGAAAAAAAATGACAATGCTACTACAGTAGTGCTGGTTATGAGGGACTGGAGGAAACAGTGAGGAGATCAGCAGTGCTGGCATTACCTGACAGGACAGGCCTGCGTAGCCCGGAGGGCATTCACACGTCTCCACCAGTCTGGCCACCTCCATGCCCTCAGGAGCCTCGTCTGCCTCCACTGCTGTTTCCATGGAGATATTTGAGATCCTAGACAGAGACAGAGAGACTACACTAGATTTACAGAAACACTAGATCTGGCCTGAAATCCTAAAGACGCAAATATTTACAGCACAAACTTACGAAAAAAATAAATTACGATATAAACTGACATTTTAATTTACTATTATTGTACTGATAGAACTGAAGGATGCCAGAGTATTGTCAGGGATATCACAAATTATCAGAGAAACTATCAGGTAGGTTTATCAAACAATTCTCATTTTAGGGTGCTGACCTGCTCTGCTGGAGGCCAGAGCCATATGAGGCTTTGATGATGATGTACTCCACGTTGCTCAGGATTGACATGAAGTCTGGGTGGCTCACAGCTTTCTCAGACACTGCATTGAAATACTTCCACTTGTGCTGTCCAGTCAAAAAAACATTACCACTTTACACAACAGCCTTTAATTAGTATAATTAGTTATCACTCGATCCCACCTCCTTGTTTAGTTGTGTGTATTCTGCTTTATGTGGGGCGTGTGGGTGAAGCTCACCTCAGTAAGAGGGACACGCTGTGTGGTGCGAATGCCGTTCTCCGGAGCAGGCATGTCTATGTAGATGACCAGCTTCCTCAAGTGCCCGCCCCTCATCAGCACCTGAGGCTCGTGATTAGTCAGACCTGATCCATCCAGAGCAGCGAAGGTTACAACATACGAGAGCTCACCTCCGTAGGACAGCAGCTGCAGGGAAAGATAAGACTTCAGCTCAACTATGCTACACACATCTTAGTCAATTTTTTTCTGTCAGTGAAGGAAGCAATGAAATATTTCTGCTTTATTGCTGCTTGCCACTAAGTTTAAAATTATTATCTATTCCAGATATAAAAAAAACACAGGCAAAAATAATTAACTGAGGACTCAAACTAAGGATCAAAGGTCATAATCATGCAGTAGGGCTGTCAGAACAATTTTTACTGTTTGAATACTATTCTAATTTTCATTTCATTACATTCAAGAAATGTACAATTTAGCGATATATCAGCAACAAAACATTTCTGAAACGTTAAAGTTTATGATACAATTAGGATATTGCCTCTTTGTAGTTACTTTACTGAAGAAAGTGGCACAAATTTCACCTTTTCGTGGTTTATGTGATACGAACGCATATGTAGTGCTACTGCTAATATTTGTTCTGTCTGTGGCAGTAGTATAAATTTATAGCCTAATTAATATTCGAATGTATTTGAACACTAATCCATTGAATGCAAATTTGAAAAGAATCTGACAGCACCAGTGTTGTACCTTGCTGCCTTGAAAGCGTTGAGGGAGTCTCCAATAATAAGGTCCAGTGAGAGTCGAGCCACTCTGGAGCCGAGTCACATCCAGCAGCATTTCTCCCTCAGGGTGATAAACGCCCTCTACTGTCCCCTGCAGGTCACTCTGGCTCACTACATGTAGACGCTCAGCCTCAAGACCCAGGGTGATCTAACAGAGACAGAGAATAGGAATTAGACAATGTGTGCTTACATGTAGCAATAAATACATGCCATCAAATACGCACATCACTGTGGTCATCATCCAGTGTCGGCAACGTGTCAGCAGCAGCTAACTTGACAAGAAAATGGAGGACAGCAAATTGTGACTGGAGGGACTGAAGTAGCAAAAGCGCTGCATCTGGCCTTTTTTCACCTTATCGCTTATCACGTAATCTTTAATAGCTGTCAAATGACCTCCAGAGCAAGTCATCAAATCATCAAGACTTCTGCTGCTAGTTTGTTTATTTTATCGCTACTGCAATGACGGCTTGTCACACAAACGTAACGTTTCCTGTTGTTGTTTAAGTCGCTTGTGGATCATGCTCGTGACATTTTTGGCTATGCTTACACTGCAGGTTAAAGTGGCCCAAATCTTGCTAAACCTGACATTTTGAATTATAATTTGGGCCAATTTTATATGTGCTACTAAAATTCGAGACATATTCTGATATGTGGCAATGCAACCTCAGTCTGAATGGTCAGCTTTATGCAACAATGCCATGGTGAAAATCTTTAAAGCCAAATTTAAAGAAACTAATGATGTGAATCAAAGAAGTGGCTGTGTTCGTTTACTTCTAAATGGGCATGCCAGGTGGAGCATTTTTGCGTATTCGGGTCCGTTCAGGAGCGTGATCTGTTCAGTCAGGTGTTGGATATAAGTCGCCTTAAAAAGATAATGTGAACAACCAAACAAAAAATGGGTTTGAACAGCAAATCAAACTGAGCACTTAGCCATTGATTTTGAAAATGTGTGTATGCAGGTTGTTTCAGGGCAGAGGTCAGTTCACACTATTGACATATACAGATCACTAAGCAATAAGGCTTGTAAATCAGGCGATCATGTCATTTGCTGGTACACATTTCACTCAAACGCCTCTGGACTAACAATAAAAAGCTTTGACCCCATCCTTCAATACATGCTAGCCTCACAGGTATCCAGACAGAACCCGTGGTCACATCCTTCAGACAGGCACAAACCCCTTATCACCAGGGCCTCTACAGATGTGTCTTCCATTCTGGCTCTCTGCATACTGTGCAGAGTTTATGCTAATTAGACTTAGCTCTTTCCTAATTTGACCTGTTTGGGTGTATTGTGAATCTCTATTCATCAGTCCCTCTATTTAGCCTCAGTCCCTCAAGCAATATACACAGCTGCCGATACTCACGGAGCAACTGGTCCATTTTGCTGTATGGTTTCGCTCTAATTCAATAACTTTTATGTTAGATACATTGTCAATATCAATCATGCACTTTTTATATGGTGCCTCTTAGGAATAATATTTTGGTAGAATCTGAAAAGTAGTGTGTACTCACTGGCACTCTGACCAGCCCACCGAGCTCCTCACAGATGGAGGAGACCCCAAAACAGAAGCAGGGGCTGCATCCGGCTGGATTCTGCCTCGACAGACCAAACGTCCGGCTCTTACACTCATCACAGCCACCACCACCTACATTCTCCTGAAAGAGAGAGAGAGATTAGAACGTAAAAGGGAAATATATGCACAATTTCAGGCATAGGGATATCTACAAGCTTTGAGTATCATACAATACCCAAACATGATCCGATACTGACTTTCACTTTAAAGATTGCAAAAGCTGTTCAAAAGATGTCGGTGTTTTGCTTTTTCGTAAAAAAAAGAAACTGTGACGCAATAAAAATAAATGAGTGGATCAGGTCAGAAAATATGTCAAATCCGATATGATGTCAATCCAGCGTTTCGGATCAATTTTGGCCCGAGAGTGACGTTTACTTTATTTTTACATTTACTCTTTAAAAATGTTTCATAAATAATGTTTCAATGCCACACATAAGTCTTTTGAAAAGATCAAAATAACAACATGATTCACAAAAGCAGCAAAATATATATATAATAATAATAAATGAAATATTAGCCAGACCATTTGAGTCTTTTAGATACAGTACATTCTTCTTACAGAACACAAAGCGAGCAGCCCTAACACTACGGGGTGCTGTAACAGTACCTTGCACACACACTGTCCCTGGTCCTCACATCCACACACTCCCAGTTCCACATCACAGAACTCCTCGTGCGTGCCATTAGCA
This sequence comes from Olivaichthys viedmensis, assembly GCA_028565825.1. Taxonomy (NCBI): domain Eukaryota; kingdom Metazoa; phylum Chordata; class Actinopteri; order Siluriformes; family Diplomystidae; genus Olivaichthys; species Olivaichthys viedmensis. The sequence goes on along the minus strand of JAOUQW010000042.1, from coordinate 10,425,905 downwards.
TTGCAGTTGCACGCAGTGCACTCTGGGAAATTCCTGAAGCCTAGAGTGCAACGGTCGCATTTCTGAGAGGTGAAGTGCGGCCTGCACTCACACTGCCCACTGAGCAGATCACACTGAGACGAGTTCGAGCTGGCTGCGTTGCACTCACATGGCTGGGAAGACAGACAGACAGAAGCTTGATCATTCGGTTGTAAGTGTGTTTAAATTTAATCTGATAACTGCAAAAAAGCAAATCTTGGAAATAATTAAATCAACAAGCAAACATGCAAATGATCCGGTAATGGGAAAATTCCAGGTCTACATGAGGCTGTCCGTAATTGGATTACTTTCTAATGACGTATGCATCTCTATGGTTGTTTTGCATCCCGTCAATAAACCCCCCAAAGAAGCATGTGACATAAAATTCAAGTTTAAATCCAAGATAAGGATTAATCATATACAGTACATGTGCTGAATAACCGGATTATTAGACTAAAATTTAAGTGTCTGTATTGGATTTCTTAAAAATCCGATAAGGCTTCAATCTGATTAAGAAAATGGTGGTATGTCGTTTACATGACCATTTGAATAATCTGATCTTTTTTTTCATCAGATAATGATCCGATTATTGCTGTGCATGTAAACACACTCACTGGGATTATGCATGTATTTTGTATGTTACCTTGCATCCAATCACTCCATCATGACCCCAGTGATCATCCTCACACAGTTCACATTTTTCTCCTCTGGTGTGTGGTGGACAGGTACACTTGCCTGTCTCTGCATTGCAGTTACCGTGTGTGTGAGCGCAGTCGCAAGCTACATGTAAGAGAAGACCGTTTAATGTTTAACGCACAACGTTCACATCTTATGAGCCATATTTCATTTTTCTTTAATTAAATTATCTTTAATAATTTAATTTATCTTAAATTTTTTACGCATAATCTGTAATGGCCCAGTCAACCTGACACTGTGTTAAACTACAGAAAAAGAAGTCTCACGTGTGCAGCCGTTGTCTGTAAAGTTGTAGTAGCCATGCTGGCAGCGGCCACATTTATCGCCGGCTACCCCGACAATACACTGGCACTGTCCATCTTCATCACATGCTTCTGATACTGATCCTGATTGGTTGCATTTGCACACCCTGCATCCATCGCCACTGTTAATGCCATGGAAACCGACCTGATGAACACAAACAATCGCCACACATTACAAAGCATTCACACACAATGAAAAGGCAAGCAAGTGAAATTACAACATATGTAACGTTTATTTAAAAAAGCACACATTAGACCTCTAACAGAGACAAAAATAGGAAAATATAAAAATCTAAGTTGCCTGATCTTTCTTTATTTAGGATGTGGACAGAGAGAGAGGAATGTGCTTACAACAGCTCTTAGAACAGCTTGCCATAAGAAACTGTAAACAACTATTATCCAAATAACAAATGTGAGCTCTGTCATTCATCTTGATTAGGCCTGTTTTGGCCAAATGTCAGGAACCACATCCAATAGGGACCCACTGGAGTTCCTGGGTGCCTGGGACTCAATTGTCACCACTTACCCCAGCCCAAGCATCTGACACTGGGCATGAGGAACAGCTGGATCCCATTTACGCCTAATCTCTAGCCAAAAATCTCTAAGCCTGCCCTCTTTTTACCAGCATCTCTCTCCATCCATTCAGAAGAGGGTGCAAGAACATATGACCAAGCTCGTACATATTAATTAGCCATTCCAGCAATGCCAGAAAGCAGTAAATGGCATTTACAAAAACTATACAAGCTACCAGTCTCATAGAGACAAAGATTAATAGAAAATGCACTGATAAGAATCTTGTAGGTCAAATGACTTGACAATCAATTATATGGTATATGATTACATTAATAAATGATTTCTTGATTAGTAGAAAATAATTATAAATAAAAATATGAAAAAAAGGAAAGGCATGTCTAACGAAGGAGTTTAAACATACCTGGCAGAGGTCACACTTGTCTCCCACTACATTGGCCTTACACTCACACTGGCCAGTTATAATGTTACACACACTGGAGACTGAGCTGTTAGCATGGCAGCCACAGGCTAAACACAGGAAAACACAAAAATAACACTGACTAAAGCAAATACTGGATCATAAAAACCAAAACGCAGACATGCAATACAATTATTTCCCTCTAGATAGCCCTAAATACTTATTTTCAGAAGATATTTTTCCCATAATTTTTTATAATTGAGAAATATTATATATACATGCTAACTAAAGCACTATCAAATTTCATCTCTGTGCTTAGTGTTGAATGCTGTCATTGGTGAAACGTGATTTAAAAGTCTTTTGATATTAGAACTCTCAAACTCTTCGACACACGTACCCTGGCAGTTCTTAGCTATTATGGCATCACCATAGAAACCGTCCTCGCAGCGTTCGCAGTGTCGACCGGCTGTGTGTCTCACACACTTTAAACACTCGCCAGTGATAGAGTCACAGTAGCCTGGCTCGGCCGGGTCAACGTTCCCGTTACACTCGCACGCTGAACATTTCTGACCCGGGATGGTGGGGTTGCCATAATATCCATTAGCACATCTGGGAAAGAGAGAGAGACATGGGAACAGCATTATGTCCAGCAAAAGGAGGACTTCTTCATGAATTCAGAAAGCACTCAGGGGGCTGATATCCTACAGTGTTACAGTAGTATTCAGACGGCATTAGTTTTACATGGGGAGCTGGAATATTTTTCATCCTTTACAGGTGCTACTCTGTCATTTTGTTTTCTCCTTCTGTCATTATTTTACCTACTGTTTTTTTTGACAAACTCATAGGGAGTGTGATCCCTTTAATCCACTTCAGATAAGCCATTTCTGTGATTTTACAGGCAGATGTAGCCTTTTGTGTTGGAAAATGTTTTTAAACCGGTGCTACACACCACATTAAATTGTCTTGCAGAGAATTTTTTAACATGTCCGGCAATCACTAAATGATGGATGCTTTGGAGGAGTCTCTTAAACATTTAGTTGCTATGAGTCCCATCACCTCATCCTTATACTGTGTTTACTGGGAGACCATTAGAAGAGAAAAAAACCCTGCAATCCCCCGGGCTGAATAAACTGGACTTTATCACGAAAACTACAGCTGTCATAAAGCCTGAATTTTAATTTGTGATTTGTTATGTTTCTACAATATTTATATGTTATGATTGTAGTTTTCTATAAATAAATTCCTAATACAATCGTGTGATTATATCACCATGTGTGACGCAAACATCCGGGTTCACAGGAAAAGAAACCTACAGAAAGTCGCTCGTACTGCATTAATTCACAGCTGTCCAGTTTTATACCGGAGGACACCTGCAAATATTTGATTTCAGACGTGACCCGGAGAAACTAACACCATCTAAATAGGGTTAATGACTCTGACTCTGGAAATGAATCCATTCTTTTGTTCAGGCATGACCGTGCTACGTTTACCTCTCACACTTGGCTCCTGTGTATCCCCGCTCACACTGGTCACATGTGGCCTCTCCAGGACCTCGTAGAGAACAGGTGGGACTGAAGCTGGAAACATAAACAGCAAAAAAATAAACAACTGATATTTTTCACATCCTTTATTGAGTCCTGCAGTGTGAAGAAATTCTCAAAGTGAGTTTTCTGTAGTCCTCTCAGCTCTCTGACAGACATTCTCTGACTCCAAGGCTACAAAAGGCAGCTGAGGACTGAGTGCCAGGCTGGCATGCACACACACTAACTCACTTGTTGGACGCCAGTGTCAGTGGGCAGGCGCATCGCTGGCAGTCTTCCTCTGTGCCCTCCGTGGGGTCGCCATAGTAACCTGGCAGGCACTGGTCACAGTGAGGTCCTGTAGTGTTATGAGAGCAGCCCTGAGGAAGAATCAGAGTGTTTTACACACACACACACCAACACACAATCACACTCTGCAGGCTACAAACCATAGCAACTGCACTGCTATGCCATGTGCTTTACATCACTAGGCGCAACATTGTATTGTGGATATTATTTAGCATTCTACGTATTTAGCAGAAATGTGTGGGAAATGAGTACATATAAACAAGCACAGAGGTCTTGTGATTTTTTTTTAAACAAACAATGCCCCTCTTTTTCGTGTTTTCCGCTATGGTCAGTGATAGGGGCTGATCAAACTTCACAATTAAGCTTTAAAGGCTTTTACACAGGATTCACATAGAAACAATGCACCAAAAACTCACCAGACAGACTCCATTGATGTCACACTCAGTGGCATGGTCGTTACACTCACACTGCAGACAGTTTCCTCCAAACAGGATGCCGCCAACTCGATAAAACCCAGAAATACAGGCCTAGAGAGAGGGAGCGGGCGAAAGAGAAACAGAGTAGAAGGAAAAAGAAACAGAAAAAAAGAAGAAGTGGGACACAAAAAAGACTCCCTTGAATACTCGAACAACACTGCCTTTTGTGCCAATTTGACAAAACTGCGATACGAAAGTCTCTTGCCACGTGAATGTGCTCCTACCTCACAGGACGTTCCAAAGTAACCCCATGGGCACTCACACTGCTCCACATCAGGAACTGGGACAGAGCTTCTGGAGGTGGGATCAACCACGGCCATATGCACAGCGCTCAATCTGTGCACACAAAATAGGATTATACCTGGGTAGGGATTACCTGGGTCCACTTACAAATGCAGGTGTAAATGCACCCAAGACACATTAAAAACAGATTAAAATCCGATCGCTCAAAACATTACAGGTGGTCTGAGACGCATTTCAGCCAAATGTTTTATAAGTGCAAATACATCCGTCTCTCCAGGGTACATTTGACAATTAGAAAACCCCACCAATACATGACATCATAACACACACGGTTCATGACTGCCGAATTTGGCACCTTTTAGGAAATTAAAAACGGCACACAAAAAACTATGCGATTTTTGATTCGGCCCCCATCTTTCGCATAACACCACTCATAACGAGGAACAACAGAGGAAGTTGATGGTCAAGTGTGATGAGTTGATTTGCATATTACGCACAATACAGACATTTCAATCAGATGAGATGAATGCATGCATGTGGTTAATATTTTATCAGAATAGAACTGAGATTCAAGATTCATGAAACAACCAGGTCTCTGTGTATGGGGCAGTGGTTCGGGCACTGGGCTACTGATCAGAAGGTCATGGGTTCAAACCTCAGCTCCGCCAAGCTGCCACTGTTGGGCCCTTGAGCAACGCCCTTAACCCTCCCTGCTCCAGGGGTGCTGTATCATGATTGACCCTGTGCTCTGACCCCAGCTTACCGATATGCAAAGAATCAATTTCACTGTACTGTACTGTACTTGTGACAATAAAGGAGCATTCTATTCTATCTGACTTGAAGGGCTTATTATTATATAGGGCAGTGGTGGCTCAGTGGTTAGGGCACTGGGCTACTGAGCAGAAGGTTGTGGGTTCAAGCCTCAGCACTGCCAAGCTGCCACTGTTAGGCCCATGAGCAAGGCCTTTAACCCTCCCTGCTCCAGAGGTGCTGAATCATCTCTGACCCCAGCTTATTGATATGAATTTCACTGTACTGTATATGTCTACGTGACACTAAATAGCATTCTATTATTAAACTAATTTCTTTCTTTACAGATAATCAGAGCCATTGGCACATGTGGAAGATGCCCTGTTTATCTGAATGATTGCCATGTTAAATAAAATAGACTGGGCAAGTAGGTGTAGTTGTGTGTGTGTGTGTGTGTGTCTCACCTTAGCACGCCGTCCATGCTGGTGTTGAGGTGAGCTCTAATCCTGAGGCTGGCCACGTCAGCCAGTACACTCATCAGCTCGTCCTTCTGCACACTCCGCTCGGTGTGCATGTCCACGAAAACATGCGGAAGGAGCTCCAGTGCTACCTGCTGCTCCCTGTGAGGGCTCAGGAACACCCTCCTGGGCAGCAGCTGGCGCAGCGCCCTCCCGTTTCCCTGGTGGTGTCAGGCAGGGGATATTATTAATTGCATGATTTCACTGACTTATTATCATTATTTATCTTCTTTGTGCATCTCAAATACCTCACGCTGACATTTGGGCTAATTATTGCCATGTATGTGCATTTTACTAAGTTTTGAATTGTTTCGAATTTATTTGATTGAATTGTTATTACCTGTATTTATTCTTAATTATTCTTAAAAGTGGAAATAAAGTAATAGACTATTGAGCAGTAAGTTGTAGTGGAATAAAATGCATGCATGTAGCTTACCTCAATAATCACATCAAAATGTGATGGGAGAGTTTTGTCCACATTATTGTCAACCGATACATCATATGCCACGCTGAAGTTTAGAAAGCTTCCATATGCTGTCAGCTACGGTGAAAAAGAACATGCAAAATGTCAGCTCCAGCTCCAGACTTGTTCATTAAACAAGTCAGGTGAAAAGCTGCTCATCAGTCATAATAACTGAGAAGCATGAATTCACAGCTGCAGGTAACAGCTGGACATCTGTTGGACTTTTCATTTCTGTACTAGCATGGGAGCAGGACCCCTAAATGAGAACCATTTCTAATGCTAATTGCCTTCCTCTACCAGGAGCTGGTTATACTGAGAGGGATAATTACTTATTTTAATTTCATTAATCACCCGGGGGTTCAACAGGCTACAAATATTAAGCGTCACCCTGGCCATGTATAAGCTCATTATTTCCACATGTAGTAATGAGGCCGTCAGTGATTAGGTGTAATTAGAGGGCAGGGCGGAAGAAAGAGAGAAAGACAGAGAGAGAGAGAAAGAGATAGACGTAAAGACAGACCTTGTTGCCGAGGAAGGGCTCTGGAGCAGTCCAGGCGGACACAGAGAGGTAGCCTCTAGCACCTGTAGCATTATTAGCGATGATGAGGTTGTCCTCTGTGATAGGGGCCGTGTAGACTGAGGTGCTGTGAGTGGAGGGACGGAGCCAACCTTCTCTCTGTACTATCTGTATACAATGTCAGAGGGAAAGAATGACACTTTGTGAAGGTTTGGATGACTTAAAAATGCAAGATATGTCATCGAATCATGAATCAAAGCAGTACCTTGCATTCTAATTACAGAAATTACATTGCAAGATCATGTGTGTATGAGTAAGTATGTGACCATACCGAGGAGGTAGTCCATGTGGAGCTTTCACACACGTCAGAGACACCGAAACAGAAGCATTCAGTGCAGCCCTCTGGGTTACTGGCCTGCAGGTTGTAGAAGCCCTGCTTACACAGGTCACAGTTCGCCCCCATCACATTGGCCTGAAGAAGCACAGACACAACACAGTCAGTTAAAACAGATTCCCACAGCACAGATAGGAGGAACACTTTACATGCAGAAGAGCTCTTTGCTGAAACTCAAGTAGTCTTGAGTAGCTACATTTACATGCAGTCTAATAATCTGTTAATATTTCGACTGACGGCTCAATCAGATTACAAAACTTGTATGTTTACACCTAAATGGGAACAGAATAAAACTGATTGAATAAACTTGTGGGTAATGTGTTTAATAATCTATTACACAGAAAAAGAATCGGCATGTAAACCTTTGAACTTTGGCATTTAAACACAGCCACTGACAGCGTGTGTGACTCTTACCTTGCAGATACACTCCCTACAGGGGTCGACGTTATGGCTACCTTCAAGACTGCACTCACAGCGTGTGCACAAGGGAAAGTCCCTGTAGCCGAATGCACACCGATCACACTTCTCTCCTGCAAAGCCCTCTTTACACACACACTGACCCGGAAAAACACCTGTACAACAACAGAGGGCAAACGTCACACAAGGAACAGAGCCAAAGACTAACATGACTAATAATGGAATGGAAGCTAGAAGCAATCCCATTAGCAAGACGTCATTTGCATAATGCTTTCTGATGCTATTAGCTTAAAGATGAAACGCAGCATGAAGGATTTTGGTACTGTAGTTTCCATTAGTGCATTGTGGGGCTGCACAGTAATCTTGGGCATTACTGAAATCCTGATTATTTATCACAATTATTCAGTCAATTTATTAACCACATGGTTTTATTGCACTACATCTTGTTAAATCGACAAAAAACAGGCTTTTCTTTCACACTGCACATTAGCCCACACAATTTTTCATTAGAATGTATGAATCAAAATAAAACTCGTCATTAGTCACATTAATTGGGTGCATCTTTTAAACGCTAAATAATAACACAATTAGATTCAAAATAAATAATTAAGTAAAAATGTCACCCAAGTCTGCAACCCGACAGTTCAAACATATGAATGGGGAGTTTGCGATTTAACGCTCCAACGTCAATAAAAAAATTATATCTCACGTGAGCCAATTAGCTAACTGTAGCTAAGCTCACCAGCATCTTAGGCGATTATATTTAATTATACCACAGCGTTGCTGAATTCTCGATTCTGATTGGTCAGAAGGTGTCGATTAATTTTCTATAACCGCACGGCTCTGACAGTAGTGCCGGCTGCAAGGCAAATCACACGTATATATGTATATATATCCGCACGTTCTAATACGTTGGGTTTCTATAGTAACAACTAATTCACAGGGACATCACGTATCAATAATTTAAGCCTAACAATAAACGGATTGAAAAAAAGTGTTGTTATTTAATAAAGAAAATTATTTTGGCAATTATTTTTCGTATAATCATTGCTGTGGTGAAGCTTTCTGTAAGGAGAACGTTAATTTAACATTTACGATGTCGGGGCTTTGTAACGGTCAGAGGTAAAGCTGTTCCTTTAAGCTCTGCTAGGAGACTTCAGTCTTTGGGACAGAGGAGTTTGAGCTTTGCGGTTTATCAGTAACATGACGTTTTTCGTCTTATTTACGTCAAGAAAGAGAAAAAAAAAGAGAGGCTGGTGAGGGAACGACTGTTTATGGCTATTATAACGTAACAGGAACTAACTTGTTTCGTGGACGTTCCACAACATTCGATGTAACTATAAATGGATAAAAAAGTATAAACAGAATAAAACACTTTGTGACATGCTGTTATTGGAAAATAATCCCTTCGCGGTGGTAACGGCATCACACCACCCCGTCGTTGATTGTTTTCATTTAACTGCACGCCCTGTCATGTTGTATTCCTTACTTAATTAGGGGAAGCCTAAAGATGTTTCATGCTTTCATATTAAGAGCCCTTTTTGCATTTGTGTGTGTATGTGTGTTAGTTGGTTACCTTTTCCAGGATTAGCATGGCTGTCGTCTCTAACACAGACATGGCTGACTGAGCCTCTCATATCACAGTTACACTCTACACAGGGCTCGTCTGCATTGGGAGACACCTGAGACCAAGGAAATAAACAAACAAATGAGCCCTTAAACACTCTTTAACTGTACAAGGAGACAGAACGACAGGTGACTGGCACGTGAAAAAACAGAGTCATGTGAGTCATGACAACGTCTACAATAAAGAAATACTGTATCCCTCATGACGTATGTAAGGATTAAGATCAAGTGCTCAATCCCATCACCTACCCAAGACCTTAATGTAGAACGTACAAACTGTTTGCACACGAGTCAGTAACTCTACTGCTGTAATCACACACATCGGTTTTAAGGATGATACGTAACAACAGTGCTGCTGCAAACAGACCATAAAGAACGACCACTACAACTCTAGTTCCGCTGCTGCCTTCAGAATAGTTTTTTTTTTTTTAAACATTAACCTGTCCTTGTTGTTGAACCAGCAATCATGTGACCACACACAAACTATTACTGGTCCACACAATGGACAGACACAACACAATGCAATTCAGATGCAATAAAACAGGCACAGAATGGGCCACACACAGATAAACAGGGGCTCTACCTTGAGTGGTCTGTAGTAACCATCAGCACAAGTCTCGCAGTTTACCCCTGCAGTGTTCTGTGTGCAGTTGATACACACTCCACCTCCCACAAACTGGCCGTGTGTGTTCATGCTCATCTTCAGATCAGCCACGATCTGGTTATAAAAACAGTCCTCCGCTTTGCCATGACAGTTGCATTCTTATGATGAAGAGAGAAGAGAGAAAGACAGGCAGTGAAGGAAGCAGCGAAAGAGCAAAGACAATTAATGTCTACTTTACTGAAATGATCCATTACTTCTACGGGTTCTAACAGGAATAACAATCATTAATTGCCTTATAGGATGTGATATTTTAATACGGGCATATTTTTGTGCTCATTGGTCATGTTTACGCTTGGTCTTGTTGCCCTTGGCGTGTCCAGTGTATATTTTTCTGTCTTACTCTCGCATGTGTTGCCTTCAGAGATGGTCCCCGGTTGCCACAGTTCCTGGTGGTAGCCGGGACAACACTCATTACAGCTCTCTCCACAAGTATTGTGCTCACATACACACTGCATGTTCTGCAAGAGAAAGAGGGAAGACGTTACACACACACCACACACACACACACACACACACACACATTCACAAGACTCTGAGGACACAAAAGAGAGGGCAGAGAAAATAAGAGCCAAACGGAAATGCTCTCCATTTACACCGACTGCCAATCAAATTCACACACAAAAAACATTCCCAGACTGAAACTCAACCAGCACCCACCTAACCACATGTGCGTGAGTGTGTGCATGTGTCTTAAGAACCCCACTGAAGAGGCAAGGGATTACTGCTGGCTTTCTCTGCCTCTTGTTAACGTGATATTCACTGTTAATGAGGCAACAAGATTCATTTAACGCAGCCCGAATTGGATCATTTCCTCCTAACTGCAGGGGTGTAAATGCTTTGGAGAAATAAAATCTCTTACTTAATTGTATAGGGCCTTATTATCATAATATTACAGAATTTCACTAATCATATTGCAACTAATAAAACTACTGTTACATAAAATATACACTATGGAGCACCATTTCTACTGTATTCTTGTTCATTCTCTATTCAATGTTATGTATATTTTAAGCTTAGCAATACAATAAAATGTTATTAAAAGCAAAAACGTTCACTGGGGCGACAATAGGTTTGACAGCAGAGAGGCAGAGATTACACTCTCCATGCAATTACATTTGATTGACAGATTGCTTCCAAATCTGGTGGCTGAGAACTAAGAGTGTCTTGCGTTACCTTGGTGACAGGGTCCCAGGGGCAACTCTGGGCGTGGCCATAGCAGATGCACATCCCACCCACTGAGATGTCCTTGATTGAGTAATAATACTGAAGACAAGAATGGCACAAAGAGGAAGACTCACATTACAAAACACAGCACTTCCCACTGATTGGTTAGTCGATGATGAAAATATGAGTTAATGCGCGCTCCAATACTTAAATATTTGACTTGTCATTGTCCCTGCTCTATCACTAAAAATGAAAGTTGAAGCCCACCCGACGGGTGACGATGGGGTCTACATCTTTGGGGTCCCGGTAGCTGAGGGTCATGAGGTCGGCGTTGAGTGTGCGGATGCGTTGTAGGCGCAGACGGATGAAGCGGGCAGAGGTGAATTCCAGCAGCTCGGGAGTCAGGTCATCAGCGCCTGGACGCCCGTTTATCAGGGACGTGTGGATCTGGGTAGATAAAGGACCATATTACACCAGCACCCTACTACTGATCTCAGGCTTGGAGGAGCCTACAATAGGTGTGCTAACTAAACTCACAAGTAAATAAGCCTGAAAGATGATTAACAGAAATGTTCCACTTCATTTTAAAATATGAGTAAGTATTTGGATAGCGGAAGAACGGTTCCTGTAAGCTCTCTACCGTATGTGGTCTGTAGTAACAATCAGAAACCCTTGTAGGAAGTGGGGGTGTCACGATACCATAATATTGACTTCAATACAGATGCCAAGTACAGTATCACAATGCCCGATACCAAAACAATCCCATGGTGAAACTTTTTACCACACTGTGTTTAACATACACATACAAAATGTTTTCCTATATGTTGACTCTTTCTAGGAGC
>JAOUQW010000042.1:10377871-10397828 GCA_028565825.1 Olivaichthys viedmensis | reverse complement strand
CTTCCTTCCTTTCTTTCTTCCTTTCTTTCTTCCTTTCTTTCTTTATTTCTTCCTTCCTTTTTTCCTTTCTTTCTTTCAGTTTTTACAGTGTATGGCAGCACTCGTTTTTGAAAAGGCTGACCGGGAAACTGTTCTGCCCAAGGTGTAAAATTCACTCTCAACACTGGGATTAAATGGGCGTTAATGACCAGTTGGCTGAGGGCTACATTATCCTTTAAATGATCCTTAATGTGTGGGATCTTACTCCGTTTCACGAACCAGATTCCACATCTTCTTCGTTTTATTTGATCTTTGCCATGATTAGTCTTTTGTTTGAAAATGATATCCAAGATGCGACTGGAAATAGGTGGCAATTTTGTATTAAAACACTATTAGCTACGTTTTCAGTTCATTAGATGCTGATATCCGGCTTCTATCGCCACCTAGTGGAGTGATGGCTGTCGTTCAGCAAAAAAGATTGGCCCATTAATGTCATTGCTTTTTCTATTTGACCTTTTCTGTACGCGTTGCAGAATATTTTTTTTCATATCATCATATATTTCGCTGAGGCATAAATGGAGTCTGGGAGTGTAACCCTACCAATAATCTTTAAACCTCCTTCAAAGAAATGTATTCTTTAATATTATCTATTGATCTATCATCTATTTATGATAATATTTAATTGTATAACCTCTGCTGACCATTCATAGGTTTATAGTAGCCACAAGTTTTGTGGAAGGTGGAATATTCCTAAACATCTCCCAGAGTTTTAGTTGTCAGCGCACACAAAAGCCAACAGGGGGCAGGCAAGTCTCTCTAAACTACAATTGGGATCTTACTGTGTGTACCTTAGTTATGACTCCAGCTGTCAAAAGTTCTGCAGAAGACATGAGTAGACTGTAAACAGACTGGCTGTGAACACCAGTGAAAATATATGTCAGGATTGCAAAAGCCTGGCTAAGAATGGACTCTTGTCACCTGCAAACTGAGCCTGTCTGTTCCCACTAGTCCTATCTTTCCTCACAGCTTAACAACAGAATATCATGCCCTGTTGTGGCGTCAGAGCTGTGACTCCTCTGACACCACAAGAGGTCATGATATTCTGTTGTTAAGAGGAGTTGCTAACTTCCAGGTACGATGCAACTGATATAACTGATTACGGTATACTGTTAATTTCTTGATTTGCCTTCCAAAGTCCAAAGCTGGTGCACGTCTCACATTTTTGCCTTCCAAAGGCCTTCCAGCTTACATATCAGTGATTAAAAGAGCCTCATATAACAGGCTACATGTGGTAAATAAATGTCCTCAAATGCAATTGAACATATATAGCTGTTCTATAACAGGTATACGTAGTCACACTGCAGTTTTACAAATGTCAAGGCCTGTATACCACTGATAAGAAATTAGAGCAATACTCACTCAGGGAAATTATGTTAGGGTCATGCAGATGGGCAGGCTGTAAGAAAGGCACAAGAAAGCCAAGCCAAGAGGATACAGGGGCAAAAGGGCACATGGAAAAGAGTGGTTAGTACATTTAGTGTGGAGAATGTGGGGTCAACTGGTGCAGATAGACCTTGAGGCAGAAGCCCAGTACTGGGGGGCAGTAGGAGAATAAGGGAGAAAAAGATGCAATCGGACATATGTGGTGATGAATTACAGTTGTTAACCACAGTGGTCTCAGTGCAGCAGAGAACCCCTGGAAGACTTAGCCTTGATAGTATGATTAAAAGCAGTGGCTGAGGTCAGCACAAGCATGCAGTTTCACAGAGGTGTAAGTACCCCTCTATCCACCGATCATAAACGTAATCCCTTAAACACCCAGGACCTATTCGGTGGGTCCAGACTTGTAAGTACATACCTTTCCTATTAGTTTTACTGTAGGTACTGAATAATTCATAGTAGTTACTGAATGATATGCTTTAAAATAAATATTGAATAATAATGTACTTATGGATGATGGGTACCATGCGAACAATTTGCTCTGGCAAAACTCTCAATATCCATAGTAGCATATCATTTCATCTTTAAATTCAGGGTTGATGAGATGAAACCTAAATGGAATTAACCATTTATACCATTCTTCTATACTCTAGCTTTTTATTATGCTTAAAAATGTGGTTATAAATGTTCTTTAACTGCATACAATATCTAGGAGATGGCAGTTATCTGTTATAAAACTGATATTGTGGCATATGGCGCTTGTTTAACTCCAAGCTTATTATTCAGGAATTCACATTAAAGCACTTTAAATGTAATATGAAGAGGTATCTAGTTATGAGAATGAGGAATGTAAGTATGATGTCGACAGGTCCTGGGAGTTTAAGAGCTTAACAAAACCCTGAATGACCTCTCTCTGATTGCAATGTAGAGAATAAACAACTAACCAGCAGTGTCAAAACCTTACAGCTTAAACCACTTCTCAATTAAACTTATTCACTCGGAACATCAACGGAGCATCTTTTCTGATGCAGAAACATCTGATGCCACAGCATTTGCACTGGGTCAAAGGCTAGTGTAAACAAGCTTGGTAATATTGCTAATATCCTCTATTCCTCACTAAGCTAATGCACACCCACTCTCACATTTTACTGCAGGAACATCTATCTTATCATCTTTGACGTGACCACATCAACCCATCCTCATTTCCTTCTATAGCAAACTGTGAATTCAATCCCAAAACACTAATGGCAGAGATGGAGTCGAACATTGAGCCTCCATTAGCGGTGGAAGCAGCTGAAGCCCATTAGTAGATGCTCAGCACTAGCAGTGTTTACCCTCCACTAGGAGGATCCAGGCCCACCTGGCAGAACACCCTGGCCATTTGGATGCCCGGAGCAATAGCGGGCACAGACTCCAGCTGCTCCTCCAATGCTAACAGTGCCAGGCCTGAGAATGGCTGTGGAATGCACCAGGAGCCAATGAGCAGAGACAGTGATGGGGCGCAGCCAATCAAATCCAGACATATGAGATGAGAGAAATGATGAAAATGTGATGAAATTCTGCAGGTGATGCACAGACACATAATTGGGGAAAACTCTGGGGAGGTATCCAGAAAGGATAGTTAGAGAAGCGATACAGCATGTTTGTGCTGGTGGCTGGATGGATGAGCAGATGGTTAGATATATCAATGGATGTATGGATGGAATAGATAAGAAATTTAAATATGGATATGTGTATGAAAAACAACTGCCTTGAGTTGCCCCATACACAATTTAGTTCAGAGGAAATACATGTTATTAAAAATACTTACTTATAACAGCTAATTACTGCGACTCTCATGAGTTGAGTCAGGGGTGTTAGCGTGAGAAAACACTAAGCAGTACAGTGGTTATGCCCTCAGGACTGAAATTTGATACCTACTGAGATTAAAGTACTAACGTTTAATATATGCAATTGATAGTACTTTTATATTGCCATTTCAAGTGGCAGCTGTTAAATTTTCAGCTATTGAGAAATTTGGGGTAAACCCAAAAACTATTTTTTGACCAACTACTGAGAGAATGCAATTTTCAAAATTGATTTGGAACCTGGAGCGATGGGAAAGTGAGCAGCTTAATGCAAGATTGCTCTTGTGCGCTGTGAGCATCCAATTAACTGTGACGGCAAAGCAGTTTGAAGAAATGAAAGAGAGCAGAATACAAAATTTTATTCAAACTGTAATCAGGACTGTCATTTACAATATACTCAATACAAATGCTGGAAAATATAATGAACCATTTTACTAAAAGTGTAACAACACAAAAATAAAACAAAACCTTCTGTGGCCTACTAGATTTCTCTAATGAACCTAAAAAATTTCTATTGCAGAGAATACGTTCAAGTCATTTTGACCTGAGAGTAACAAGAAGAAAGTACGTTAAAACCATTCGTCTTTGTAAATTGACATTAAATTATTATTTTAGGTCCTGTTACTTGACCTCCATTTTTATTTGCACTCCCACTTGTCTATCAGGAGGATAGGAAGGAGCATAGAAGGAAGATTTGGGTGTCTACTTTCATATGTCTTTGTTGCTTGTTACTGAGGCTGGGATGTATTGGGTATAAAAAGCTTCACTATTCATTTCCTATAAAATCAAATAGATCGATAGGACATTACTATTTTGCTGCTAAGTAGTGAACAGAACAAAAACGAGGTTAAAGTCCTCAGCATCCTTGCCATGCTTCACGGTTAGGTAGATAGACAGACAAACTCATTGAAACACACTTTGCCTGATTTAGAGATGTCTAGCTGTGTCAGCAGAGAAGTATAAATGCATAGCAGGTCCACTACTACAATAGCACATTGGCTGTGCAACACGTTTTGCAGGTGTGAGATTGAGTTGCTTGAATTTCCTTCAGGTAGGATCTTTGTATGGTGTACAGCAGTGCTTCATCACGTACGCGTGTTCTTGTCAGAGAGCCGATTGCTTTTTATTCCCAGCTGCTGTTTCAGTAGGCCAAACTTGTTTCGGGTACTCCGTAACTGCATTAGCCGTCTGCCATGGCAATTTTTCCACTCCCCCTCCTATTCAAGAGACATTACAAATAACATCTTTATCCTGTGTAATAGTCTGTGTACTGATATTCTCCCATCTATTTATCATCCTGCCCTACTTCATCTCCAGATCTTATTTTTCTTTGTACTCCAAGCATTTTATTTTCCTCCTCTTGATGTAATGGGAACCCAGTGCAGAAATCACAGTTAAGATATTAAATTGTCTCAGGGCTACAGATACAGAACACGTCAAGCTTACCAGAATTTGCTGAGGAGTTAAACAAAAGGAACTCAAAATATAGTTTTTATTCTTTTTGATATTCCAGAGCAGAAGTGAAGATAAAAAAGGTATCATAATCAGTTATGACTCCTTTTGATTTGGCTTCTGGGCTTCACTTCAGATTAAATCAAGAGGAAAGTGACCGATGAAGAATTTATGTGTGCACAGTAGGTCGTACTGGCTTGCTATAACCCTCAACCTTTTGATGCATCTCAGATTTCTTGACAAAAATAGGAGGTAGTATATGCGCCGGCCATCTGGACTACAATAATGACTGCTGTTCTAACAACCCCATTGGTCAAGCCCCTGAGGTACACAGATGATCCGCGATGTACATCACCTCCAGAAGATAAATATATCTATAGGATAAAGTTGGCTCATCTTTTGTCAGGGTGTGTATACAACAACTGCAGCTGAACATGCTTAAAAGTGCAGAAATGTAGGTGGACTTCCATAAACAGCCACCTGCCCACCTTCCTACTGGAAATAAATGTCACAACTGTGAATACGGTTGAGTCATTCCAGTTCCTGGAGGCCTCCATCTGCTAACACCCTGAAGTAGGAGTGTTTTTTTTCTTCCAATGTCACAAAAGTTCAGCACAGGCTGTTTATCCTGTGTTAGCTCAAGATTTCCAGTCTATTATGACCTCCGAATCGAAGTTGCAGATTGTTCTTTGCTCTGCAGAGAGGGTTATTGGCTACAAGCTTGTGCTTGTCCAGAATAAGGAAGAGAGCTGGAAGGATCTACTATACGTAAACCATCATGGCAATTACCTCTTCACCAAACTGCCATCACATATTTACCATCACTACCCATGCAACACCTCTCCTCTTTCCTGAGGCAATCCAACTTTTGCCCCTTACTCGCCCTTTTCGTCTTTATACTTCCCTCTCTCTTTGGTGCCTTTTAAACTACACTGGAGCTGCTGATTCGCTCAGTATTTGCACAATTGTTGGTTTGTATGTTAGGTGATATGCTACTACATGTCACACATAGGCTAAGGAACACACACTACAACTTCCAGAATCCCCAGCACACTTCCGCATCACATGAACAGTCACCTGACTCATCACCGTTCACCTGATTGCTGATCACAGACACCTGTTCCACATTACATACACTTCCATATATACCCCGGACTTTGCACACAGACTTTGTGAAGTCTTGCCTCTAGTTTTCTAGTTGCACTGCTGAACGTTTGACTTATTGCCATTTCCCGTTTTAATACCCTGCCTGTTCATTCGTGTTTTGAGTTTGCCATTGCCCAGTAAATGCCTGTTTGTAAATCACCTGACCCATTGCCTGTTTTTGACCCGAATTCTCGCCTATCCCTTTATGTTTGTTCGTAGCAGTGCAAATAAACCCAGCACATGCATCCTCAACCCATCTGTGTGTGTGGTCCGTGGCACTACAATTATACTACATTGCATATACTACTGCATAACAGTAACACTATAGACATGTTTTCAGGGGTCATAAATGTGTCCATTTCCAGACAAACGTGTCCAGGCCAAGTATGTGTCAGTGTAAAAAATATGGCAGCTTACCTTTCCGAAAATGGCAAAACCATAATCTTTTGTGAGAGAGAGGGTTTTTTTTGTGTGTTTTTTTTTTTTAGAGTGAATGGGTTAATTCCTTAAACTCCCAACTTATTATTCAGTCATTCATATTAAAGCATATTATTCAGTAGCTACTATAAATTATTCAGGAACTACAGTGAAACTAATGCAGTTAGTAGGAAAGGCATACAGTTAAGCCTACCAAAATAACCTACCATCATTTTTTTTTTAACAACATGTCACTATATGTCATAGCCCCCAAAAGGCTGGGGCTGGCTCTGTTTATTGACCAGTTTGAGTTTTGTATGTCCATGGTAAAAATCAAAAGCCATCACAGTGATGACCCCTGATTCTAAATATAATATACACTTTCCAGTTCCTGCACAGGCTGGGCTGTATTTCTATGTTTGCTCTCCTGGATATAGTATGCTCGGCAACTCATCTTTTTCTGGAGTATCAGTGATGAATGTCTGCATGAATATATGTCTAATCTATTATATTTGCATAGCTTTGTATGTTGGATGCTCCTCATCCTGTGTTTCCCTGTGTGAATATTGGCTGTCATGCACCATATTGACAAAGCAAATACCTGGTATGTTTCTGGTTCGGTTTCTGAAATGTGCTTTATCTCACTCTGGCCTCTACCATGAAGTCACACTATAACCCAGGTGAGAATACAGTGTGTATTTGACATCACTTGAGTCAATCTTGGCTTGTCCCCAACTTGTATACTCAAGAGCCAAACACCGATTCTGAGAACTGCTATGGGGAATAGAGAATGACTATTGCATTAGAATCTGAGAAAAGCACTAACATGGCACAAACATTTTTTTCCTGGACATGCAGTATATATATCCATAAAATACGCTTTAGAGGATGTTTTGTTTTAGGTTCTGCTTATTTGTGCAAAGCCAGCAATGGCCCACATTTACTTAGCCAGGGTTGCAGCAGGTCAACATCCTCTGTTGCTCCACATGCATTAATGCCCTCACACAGGCCACCCTTGTTCATGCACAAGGTAGGAGAATTAGCAAGTCAAATACAGGGGTTATTTTTTACCCGAGAAGGGGTCATGTTTAAGGCTGAATGGAGGTTGCAGCTCTAAAGGTCAAATAGTCAAGTGACTCACATTACCAGCACCATCTCACCAACGGCCATGTGCAGGGTCCTTTTACAAAGCCGACACAGCAAACAAGCAGAAGCAGAAATTGAACTATTGTGTTAGGTAAACGAAAAAATTTGCAATTATCTATAAAACGGTGGTGGAAAAACTGGTTTATCTTACAGGTAATAATCTGACATACACAGTGAAATAAATGCATATATATAAATATATAATGTATCCATTTTTTTTTTACATATAATACGAAACAAACAAACATGATCAGAATAAGGACTGATGGTAAATTTCGAAAATTAGAATAAGTATAGAAGAAAATCTGAACTTTTCCTTAGCAATTGTGTATCTGTATTTCCCAATTGTATTCATAGTTTCCACTTGTATTTTTTACACACTGAATATCCCACGCGTGCAAGCTATTTCTGTGGATGCTTGTATGAGATACCATAGATGTCTGTGACGGCCTGTCTAGGCTAAAGCTGTAATATAAAAATAGACTCAAAGAGTGCAAAGTTCACACAGCTGAAGTTTGCCCAGAACTTAAACAGGCAATAATGGATGTGTGAGTTTTTAAAGAATGAGTTTAAAAAAATAATAAAATCCATATATACATACATACATTAATGTGCAGTCCCATCTGTCTAACCGTGACTCCCACAAATAGCTTACATTTTTGAGTTGCCTCTATCACCAGCTGATCAAATGTTGTGCATGTTTATTAAAGAGTTATTATTTCTAAATGTTTTTGAACAATTATTTATATTCTCTTGCTTAATACAGCTGATTTAACACAACCACTTTACTTTTGCAGCATCTGTAGTTTAAAGTCTTTATTTTCAATGTCTGTCAAATATAGTGTGCAATCCATAAGTAATATGACAGTGACATCATTTTATTTATATTCTATTGGCATGATATTCTATATGCATTCTAATATTATAATGTTATTATAGACCCAGGGCACTTTCTCCCATCACAGTGACTGAGTCAAAAATCGGATATTCAAAATAAATATAGTGACAACATGTGGACCTTGGGAAGCAGTGAATTCATTACGACTGTCAACACATGCCACCTCTATATATGAGAAGTCATGCTATTGACAACACATCATATCATTAATGTATCTGACCAGCATAAAAGGGTTCTCATGCACAAGGAGCATCAAAATCATTACAGTTCTTTCAAGCTTTTGTGATGTCAGATAAGATTTTAAATATTACATGTAGATAGCACTTCTACTCAGGAAAGGTTTTACTTAACACTTTAGTTACGTTTAATGTTATGTGTCTTGCACATGTTTAATAATAGAAAATTAAATAAAAACTATGAACCAAAAAAACTTAGCTGGGAAATAATTCACAAAGTCACAAATGTCTCTGGAATAGTGTTCCTTTTTAAAATAACAGCCTCCATATAATTTCAATCCACACCTTGGGGCTGTCTGATACTACATCCCTTGCTGAAAATAACTAATGGTGTGATGAAATGATGAAATCGTAGCACTCCTTCATCTGTATAGTATTACATGCTTAACAAATTCACTGCACTTATTAACTTGTGCAAACTGTATGTGTGATTATGACCTGTTCATGATTATAAAGACAATTATGTATGGTAACAAGTAGCACTTACGAGTTGACTGAGCGTTCATAGTTGTTCAAATAGTGTTACTTATAAATAGAAATAGAAAAAAAAATAGAAAATGCATATGGTATCAGAAATGAAGTCTCTTGAAGATCCTATTACGGTTGAGAGTTTGCAATGATAAGACATGGTCATCCTATTTCCTCTCCAGAAATGGTCATCCAGTGCCTGTGCCAAAATCTAGGTTAGTTATTACTGAGTGGGTCCATTCAAGTGACAGGGGCAGCTGAAGACACAGGCAGAAACATGGTAAGAATTGTTCCAGCAATGTTGTCTGACACTGATATGTTTTGGATCCTCTCTCCCTCCACTGGCTTTCAGCACTACTTCCTTCAACATCTTCTGGACACACAAGACAAGGGGATCTTTACAGCCACACACACACACACACACACACACACACACACACACACACACACACACACATACAAAAGTGTGTTTATGACTTAGTCCGCCAGACAGCCACTTCTAACTGGATGCCAATGGAATTACTGAACTGAGAATGGGCTCTAAGCTTCTTCTGAGCTCCTGTTCACTGCTCAAAGCTGAGCGACTCCTCCGTCTGAAGAGATTAGAAGCAACAAAGATGTTTTCTATTGTTTAGCTGTTTAGGGGGCCGTAAGTAAAACCTTAAGAGCTGAGCTGAGGCACGGTGCTAGGATGGGAGGAAAGAAATCGAAGGAACTGGCAAGTGAGGACATAAAACTGGCAGGAAGAAAGAGTGCAGCGTGTGAGGAGAACCTGACATCATCCGACAGGATTCGCAAACATACCGTGATGCAATTTGGTTACACCGTGCTGAGCTTGGCCCGACAAGGTATGATTAAGCCTCCTGTGGAACTATGGGAGCTCACAGAATTGCAGAAGCTTAATTTGTCCCTGAACTGCTTGTGTGCCTTGCCTTCCTCGGTGGGGGTCCTTCAGAACTTGGTGGTACTTAATTTGTGGGGTAATCAGCTCACCAGTCTGCCCCCTGAGATTGGACAACTTAGGAGCCTAAAGGTGCTCTTTGCCTACCACAACCTCTTGACTGAGATCCCTGAGGAGCTAGGCTCCTGTTCAAAGCTGGAGGTCCTGAGTCTGGCGAACAACCAGCTCATGAGTCTCCCAGACAGCCTGTCTGCGCTCACTAGCCTGAGTAAGCTTAACCTGAGCCACAACAATATTGTGTATATTCCAGCATGTGTCTACGCCATGAAAAAGCTGGTCTTCTTCCATGTGGCCTGCAATAGGCTGGAGAACATCGCAGAGCAGATCCAAGTGCTGGCTGATCTAAAGATCCTCATTGTGGAAGGGAACTGTATTCACTGTCTGCCCAAGATGCTCTGCTGCCTGACCAAGCTAGAACTGCTCAATGTGGACTATAATGACATTCAAAATGTTCCTGCTGAAATGCACCAACTGAACAGGCTGGGTAAACTTGCCTCTCACCCATTGGATAAAGGACTCCATATCATGCATAACCCTCTGCTGAAGCCCATTAAAGAGGTGCTGGACGGGGGTCTTCAAGCTCTTTATAACTACCTCAAGGCCAGCTGAAATGCTGTGCCATGAGCTGGGGAAAGCTTAAAAGGTTCTCAAAGGTTGCTGTTGTTAGACTAATTTTTTCCTGTAGGCCTACTGATGTCTATTTGAGAACCCATAAGTTGCTCTAAGGTTATCTTAGCTAATGTTGTTTTGCATTGCTTTATTAAGAATAAAAACAAAGTAATTTGTGATGACCAGAATTGAGAATCTTCAAGTCATGCTAAGAGTTGAAAAAACAAAAATGGACGACTTTTGATATTTTTAATGCTTTAGGAACTATTGGTATAAATATAGGAACATAAACAAAAGACGTGAACCTCCCAGCTAAGAAGAGAACAGTGTGTAATCATTTGCCGGCTTGGTTATTAAAGTGTAAAAAGATCCCTCTGAGTATGCGAAGGTTGCTGATATTGAAATCTTTTTATTCTGCTGTGCCAGGACTTGAGGGCACGTTTAAGGCTCCCAGGAGCACTTTAAACAAAGGGCACCAGCTTGGCAGTTGTGCTAAACAAGCATTGGATTTCTTCTCCTTTTGTGCGGTGCCGAGTTCATTTGGAACTGTCTATGAACTTGCTGACTCGGTCAAGTTGACCCTTGTTGTCCACAATCTCTTCTGGAAAGCCCCAAGAGAAGAAGAAATGCAATTATAACTCGCCTCTACCATTTTCTACAAGTGCTGAACGTGTCTTGGAGAGCAAAGCAGAGACATTTCAATTACTTCAAAAGAAAGGTCAGTGGTGCATCTGTTGAAAAGTACAGGGCCTCTTATTTGAAGGGCATCAGGCTTATCTTTCCTATACAGTTTCTGTCATGTGTGCACAATTATGAAGTGTATCATTAGGGGACTGAAAATGTTTTTATTTCCACAATGTACTACTGTGTTTCGTGTTTGAAAAGTTTATATTAACATTTTAATTACTGTGTTTAAGTAAAGATGAAAAACTGTTACTACTATAGCGTCCCCCGCCAATAAATTCCAAACAGTTCAGTGTGTGTTGTCTTTGCCTTGTTTTTGTATATATGAAAATAATGAAAATCATATTAATTAGCAATGAATGTGCTTTAATACATGTCTTTCTTGCCTTTCTATAATACTTCAATGTTAAAACCATCAAAAATATGTAATCAATTACCCTGTCTTACCTCCAATCATCAGAACTTAGGTTTGATTTCAACAGTCCTAAAAATAGTATCAGCCTCTCCATTTTGTTGCCTGTGTTGCATGATATCAAGTACAAATGGCTATTTGTAGAGTTCATGTGTCCCATCAGCTGCTTGTGTCTCATTATGTTTGTCTCAGAAAGGACAAAGTCGGTTCCCAATGAACTGCAGCCCATTGTTTCTGCACAGATGAACAAACTAAGTACTTAGCACTCCTGTGTAGGTAGAACCACTTTGGCCACATTGCACTATTTTTCTTTTCTTCACCACCAGACCTAATGTTCTGTGCTCTGGCTCACACTGCTTTCATAGGTATCTTATAATTTGCCTGTGCAAATTTGAATAAAACAGGAATAGTTTCTCAGTTTTGTGCACTGCTTTTGGTGCACCATATGAGGTAACTGCGAATTCATTATGTTCATTTAAGTGTGCTTTGTAACCATTCACAAATGAGTGGATTTAACCATAATAGGCAACTGAAAGACTCACCTTTTAAGGGCTTCTGGAGTGTTGGGAGAAGTGGTACTTTTAGTGATCTGGTGTTATATCAGCATTTAAAGGCAGACTTTGGACCGTAAACCTAATATTATCAGGTCCAAGTAAATGTAACACACTGAGGAAGAGTAGAAGAGTGACCTCTGCTGCTCACAACTGAGTCAGGACATTTTCATAAAGCAGTTCACCTGAATGAACTGGGTAATAACCACTATACTGGAAAATACATAATAGGAACCAATGTCAAGAAATGGCTGGAGGCATACAGTCACATTAATTTACATGCATAATATTGATATATTGATATAATTAGTGAAGCATATAACACATCGTGATTTATTGGTCATTGACTGCTGAAGGCTTAATACGGGGTGTTTTCTTTCCCAATCAACATGATCACATGAGCACTGTAAGGCTGTGCAGAGACAACAGTGAATCACTGTCCAGAGAGAAGCACTAATGCACACATTCCCTTATGAGAAGTGCTATTAGGAGAGCATATGGTATAAAGAGAAAATCATAAATCATAGAATCCAGAAATCTCTCTCTTTCTCTCTGTGTCTCACACACACCCAACACACACACAGAGAAAACCAGTATATGAGGACCTGATGGACTTGTACTAAGTGAACACGTGCAGGACAGTGAAAAAAAAGAATAAAATAGATTTGAAAAAAAGACACTGATAAAGAGGAATAGAGTGAAAAGCAGACATTCACCAAATTGGATCATCCAAGTTAAACACAGACTAATAAATCATAATAAGACGTGATAACTTGAGCCCTCTCCATACACCCTACACTACATTTAGCAATACTGACCGTCCACATTTACATTATGATTGTATTCAACTCCACATTCAACAGATAGCAGCTTCTCACTGGAGACATGTTGAGATTCGTCACGGCTCTGTGCACTGCCTGAATGAAAATATCATGTGCCAGTAGGACACAGTCACCTCAGACCCCCGCCCTAGTGTGAATAAGAGCGTCAGGCCCGAGCCTGAGCACATCCACATGATCCCCAATCCCTCCACCCACTGGCTCTGTGCTGCTTCAAGAGTGCAGTAGCTTTCTCTTATCAGACACACCGGATCAGGGTTGCAAGGATGGCCAATGTTGCAGAGGTAATTATGTCCTTCTGGACATAATATTGACCATTACTCCATGGACCATTATCCTGAGGACATTCTTGTTCATTTTCATTGTTTCATGTGTTTTTGTAGTGGATCATTGGTGCACTAAAAAAAGAAACCAGTTTAACAGTGGGTTATGACTAAATAGATGGTGACCCTGTAAATGATTCAAAATTTGTACTTTTTTGATGCCCACCGATATGGACCACAGATATATTTTGCTGTAGGCAGAAACACACAGCCGTAAACAGGCTGAACTGATCCTGCGCCTGTGCTTTGGAGCAACTCAGAAACAAGGTTACCTTTACTAGATTGCACCATTGACCTCACTTCTTCTGGTAGTCAGAGGATATTGTTTCGTCTAAACAATGCAGTTATCTCAACATGCGCTGAAAGAACAGGGCGCTCTTCTCCACTCTGATTCTCTCTATATCTTTCTCCCATGTTCTCCCAGGATGCTGATTAAACCACTTCATCTCTGTCACTTCCACTCATCCATTCAGAGCATATTTGGTCCTGTTAAGGCCACCTCTCTCTTGTTTATGTTCTTGCAGAATCATGCAGTACATTTTGTGTCTCCTTTCCTGATGCAGCAGTGCATCTGAATTCTCCGGAGTACAGACAGAAGCGCTGTATGAATCTGAAGCCGAATCTATTCAGAGATAGAAATTGTTGTATTCAGTAGCATTGATTTCTAAAAGTAGTATTATCTCATCATTGAAAGATAATAGCTCACTAGCTCACTTTTAGGTAGGAATAGAGAGTTTAAATATCAGTCACTGAGAAGTGATTGATAATGTTTTTTACTGGAACACGTTTCATTTGGTCTAAGATCAATTACTATATGACAAGGCAAAGGGAAAGTTTGCAGATGGTTATGATAGGCCTTGGAGACGTGAGCAACTTCTGACTCTGTCTTTCTCTGCTAAGCTAAATGATCGGAATTTGGTACCTTGAGTGCAGGGTCATCCTGAGAAGTGAACTGTTCAAGTCATACAGAAGGAGGGCAGTAATTTTGTAAAATCCCCAGAGAGCCCTGTCTGGCAACTTATTGACTGAAGCACTGAACTTATCTCAGTGAAGAGGAAGCAAATGGTTAGGCTTAAGTACATGTCAAGATGTGGGAAATTAGTTAATTGAGCTGTACTTTCATCTAAACAGTCTTTTAGCCTCTCTTCTGCCAATATCAGTATAGAAGTGTATCAGGGTGATACAGCAGGTGAGAGCCTGAACCTCATATACAGCCAAGGACACAAATAATATTCAGTCTTTAATTGATAGATCTGCAATTGTATGACTCTATACTCACAAAAAAGTTTAGTACAAAAAGGTACTAAACTGTATCTTTCCCTGTCGCTGTGGTGGTACCCTCAATGGTACATCTTTCGGACCTTTAGTATGTATCTTTTACCTGGACACAAATCTAGTGTACCTTTTTTTTTAAAAATAGGTACATAATTGGACCTTAAGGACCACTGTTGTACCTTTAATTAACTTTTACCTTTTCAGGTAAAAGGTACATATTAAAGGTACAAAAGATGTACCCTTGACGGTACAACCCCAGCGACATGAAAGGTAAAGTTTAGTACCTTTTTTTCTGAGAGTGTATTGTGAACTGTGCCCTCTAGTGGTAGGATAACAAGACCAGCATGACTTCTGCTTTGGACCACAAACCTGGTGTCATTCAATTAAGCAAAAGATCTGCACTCCTAGAAGGTTCCTCATGGGTTCTTTGGATGGTTAATGGTTTTATCTTTCTAAAAGGATTCTACTTAGAACATTTTCTGAAAGGGAAATCCACCATTGTAGGGTTCTCCAAATACTCTTTAATGGTTCTCTCAGAGGGACAAACCAAAATACCCTTTAGGGTGCTAGACTCGTTCAAGTTGGTCATCGGCCACGCCCACATCAGGGCGCACCGCAGAGGTCCGAATCCCCTGAATACTAACACCTGCGGCTCGTTTCCCAGCCAATCAAGGACACAATACCCAATACACATGAAACCATTCTTAGCATGAAATCATACAGAGTTTCTGTTTTCTCAGCAGAGTTCACATTTTGCAAGTGTTTTGCATTCTGCAAAACTCGTATAATCAGGTTCTTTTCATGATTTTCATATTTCTCAGTAGTCAATTAGTTCCTGCAAATAAAGCCATTGTATTCCCTGTTCTAGTTACTTAGGATTTCACTTGTTATTGAACAACCCTGTGTCCTTTTTTGTAAACTATTCAGTGAAAACACATTGCAAAGAGCATGTGCTTTATTTTATATAATCACTCATTCATAAAGATTCTTAAAACATTTTTTTGACTTCATCTGAAGTCAGTCCAATAAAAAGGATTTATAAGCTCCTTCCCGAGAATGACTCCATAACAAACCATTTCTGCATCTTAAAATGACCAAACCATCTCCCCAGCCCTTTTTTGAAATCCATGGACTCCATGTGGTTTTCTTCGGTAAACATTAATGAGTGCAATGTCCTTCTGTATGCTTTATTTTTGAGCTTCTGTCTTTGTTTGTCATAGAGAAAGCCTCTTATGGTTAATGCTTAATACTCTAGTTATTTAATAACCTTTCTGGCTATACAGGCTCTGGGATTGTCATGTCTACAAAGACATTGGAGCATTTATTCTGCAATGTGCTTCAACTCTAAGGAGAGAGAAAAGGGGACATGCACGACTGAAAGGCTGACTATCAATATTTTCATGAACAACAGAATCTTAGGACCCCAGCCCCCAAGTATACAAGTGGGGAGCATAGGTACAATTTTGAAACATTTCAATCCATACCACTGAAGATGACAAATGAATACTGATAAATGGAACTGTGGCCTAATGCCTTTTTCAGGAAAAAAGGATTTTGTATTCTTGGAGTCCAGCATGCTGCAATGTGGACACAGTAACCTTTCCAGCAATCAATATATAACATGTCTGGACAAAGCCTGGCCCCTGAGAGACATTGATTTCCCAGGAACTCTCTCACTGGTGTGGTTTTATCCTCTAAAGCCACATGCTGAAACCCAATATCAAATCTTCCGGCACAAATCAAATAGGAACTGAAGGCTTCATACCTCTCATGCTAGTTAGGCAAAACCAGTCATACTGGAAATATAGGAGCAGTAAAAAGTGAATGAAAGGGCCATGATGTTAAAACTTATTTAAACTTACATTTTCTAATAATTAATTGTTTCATTCTTTTGCACTTGAACCAAATGGTTTTTTTCTTTCTGATGGTGTCTGACTGTTCATGGGCTAACCTGAACCGTGGTCTAAATGTGGCACATAGCAGTCAGTGGAGAGAGAGAAAGACAGCAGAGAGGAACTAGGATTTCTTAATGACTACAGTATTAAACCACTACTTTTAAAGAAAAGAAAAAAAACAGCTTTATTAAACATAACATTCTGTCACTTTAAAAATTAAAAGTAGTCCAGTGGGAAATTCCGCTATTAATTTATTCATTAAAAGATGCCCTCCTTTATATCTTTGATCACATTTTTTTCAGTGCACTCATAACAACCTGACTACGATGAACAAATACAATTGTTTTGGTATACAATAGACTTGAGCAATTTGTGCTGCTAAAAACATTTATTGAGTAATGAAAGACGTTTTATTCCTCTATTCCCACAAGGTAGGCTGCTGCAGAATACCCTTCCTAAATGAAAACCTGATAATAAAGTGATGGCAAAGTGATGAACTAAATAAAATATTTTTTATATTTTCTTTATTACACAGGATGGTGGTGATGAGGATTGTAAATTGACCCAATGATTGGACTCCTGATCACTCCTGATCACTGTTTTGTCCAGGAGCAATTTTCTATCGATCTGAAGCAAGAGAGTCGACGTGCCTTGCAAGAACTGCATAATTATGGAAGAACTGCACCTGAGTCCCAGTAATAATTGCTACAGCAGTAACCACAAAGCAGCAACCCTTTCTACATTGTATAAAAAAAGGCCTGATCATCAGAATATCATGTTTTACAAATATCTTTGGTTACTACAAACTCATTTTAAAAATATAATTCAAAAAGAACTGAAATCACGACACACATACCTGTCTGTAATCAAACTGCTTGTACATGTAGTAAAAGACATCTGTGCTACATGACTTACTTTCAAATGAAATTGGAATAGAAGAGGGAAAAGGGCTTTGGAGGAGTAGAATAAAATAATGCTTTGAGCACAGTTTGGTCCAGTGTCTTGATGGCTGACTATGAACTTCTTAATAATTGTAATTACCTTTAGTGGATGTCATAATTTAGTAGCCGCCGATGATTCTTTATGTACAACATATTAATAGTTACTCTGCTTCAAATTCAAGGGAATATCAAGTTTTAAACATATTGAAATTACAATGATTCACAGTAGCTTTTATATATCAGGTTGGGTCTGTAATTGAAATATTTGGCTGAACATAGTTGAGTTTGTGCTTTCTCTATGACCTCCATGTACTGTTAACATCACTGGCACCGACATGTAAAGACTCGGCTTCTCATAATGTGCTAGAATGTCTTATTTGATATAGTTCTCTTAACAGGTGCTAAACATAGCACTTTAATGTGGCATCACTCTATTAGAGTATATCACCAAATTAGGTTTGTCTAGCCACATCAGTACATGGGGCATTTAAAAAATAAAACCCTCTAAAATTTGACATCAATCACATTTTCCTCTATTTAGTTTACATCTGCAGTTAAATGTATTGCCTTTCCTGATGTAACTTAAATTAGACTAGTTGTAAACACCAAGATAAAGCCAATAAAACTCTATTTTCCCTCTTGGGAGTGGGTGGGGGTACCACAATATAAATATATAAATATATTGTGGTACCCCCAACCACGCCCAAGAGGGAAAATAGAGATTTGGAGCTATTTTAGCACACTGTATAAAACATGCATCCAATGCACTTATACAATTAAGTCCAGAATTATTGGCACCCTTCATGAAAAGAAACAAAAATGAATATCGTCGCTGTCCAATGAAAAACATGTATCTCCACTTTTGATCATATATGGAATGTGGGCAAAAACCTCTAACTACCCCACAGCAGTTAACATCTAAATGACCAATGAAAAGCTGACAAATCACACAAATTGTGTATGATTAATGATATGAAAAAGTGTTACGTTAAGTGGAGATACGTTTTTCATTGGACAGCGACGATATCCTCAATTTAAATGGTTTACGGTAAATTAGTCCTTAAATGCTTTGTTGCAGTGGTGTGACACAAACGTATAACCCATCTATGCATGTGTGTGTGTAGTATGTACACATGTCCATGCCAGTCTGGTCCAGTCTAAGGGTGTTGGTGCATACACACTGCTGGGCTGCAGGGCTATCACCAGTGGCAAGTGCAGAGTGGCGTAAACAATACAAACTGGCATTTCATCCCAATCAGAAAAACACACAGACACAGAAAAGTCTAACTATATTTCTTGTCTAGCATTCACCCTGAACAAATGAGTCTTAAAGGAATACTCCGGCGTTTTTCAACCTAATCGCTATCCACTGCATGTGTAGCATATGGGCGATTACCACAAACGCAAATTTCAACACTTTTCCATATACCGAGAAAAGAATGGAAAACCAGTTTATTAAATACTGACTTATAATGGGCAGTTGTTGAATCGCCATTGGTTGTTACCTGATTGTTTCACCTGTTTCATGTTAGTCCATTGATTAGTTTGTAAATCCCTTTGTGTCTTAGTTTCTTTACGAAGTCTTGTAGTGTGTTAGTGCCTTCAATTCTGAGCGTTTTCATGGCTCTCGTCTCAGTGCTTTTGTCACCAGATCCCAGTTTCCCGTGCTTCCCTTTTCGTTTGTTCGTTAGTTCCTTTTGTGTTTTATTGACTCCCTGGTTTTGACCATTGCCTGTGACCTCGTGCACGATTATGGATTTGCCTACACTACGCCTGTCTGCCTTGACTTATGCTTTGGATTATGGTTGCGATGATTGGATTAACCCGTTGAATAAACCCACTGAGTTTACGCACTTGCGTCCAGCCTCTTCATCTGTGCACAGCAGTTACACCTATTTCATATATTTAAAGGTATATATTTATAAGTGATACAAATTGTGTAAGCATTATTTTGATGTATTGTAAAAGGTTTTTACCAAAACAGTTCAACTACTAATCCATTCTGCTTATCTTCACCCTCCAAAAGAAGGCCAGCCCCATGGTTTGAATACCAGTGCTCTTAACGTTTTTATTATTTATTTACCTATTTATATACGTATTTATTTCTGTGTTAACCTGCTGTTGTAAAAAAATAAATAACTAATACACACTTACCAGCACCACACACACTACCCTGTCGCTATCCCATCAGTGTTACTGCTGTGCTGAGAGGGGTCCACCACCCAAATAAGATCTGCTCAGTGGGCGGTCTTATCGTGGTCCCTTTTCATCAATGGACAGGGCAAAGGGGGGCTGACAGATTGTGCATAGCAACAGATGGGCTGCAGGTGTATCTGATAAAAAAAAAAGGTATGGAACTGTACATTTTCTTGTCACTGGGGTGGTACCCTTAAGGGAACATCTTTTGTACCTTTAGTATGTATCTTTTACCTGGAAAT
>JAOUQW010000042.1:10346230-10372797 GCA_028565825.1 Olivaichthys viedmensis | reverse complement strand
CACACACACACACACACACACACACACACACACACACACACACACACACACACACACTCACACACACACACACACACTCACACTCACACACACACTCACACACACACACACTCACTCACACTCACACACACACACACACACAGAGACACACACACACACACACACACACACTCTCAGCTCGAACCGGCTGGAAGTCTAATCTTATCAAAGCAAGCCGTTACTTTTAATAGAGGCCGATCATCCCTCCAGCGTTAGACTCCAGCTACAAGCTGGTGGACGCTACGGTTTATTCTTCTGCATGCCTAAAAGAAGCAAAGACGACCAAATCCATTTGAAAAGACTGAACAACTCAAAAAAAACAAAAAAAACCAAACACTAAACTTATTTGTCCTCGTCAATAGTTTGTCCAACCGGTGAATGCGAATGTTTCTTCCTTATTCCCCCTCTCTCTCACTTTGCTGACATAGCCTACGTGCACGTGTATTGTATTTGTTTTCAGCACAGAATGAACAACATGGAATGAAAACAAATAACTATATTTATAAATATATACAGACCCTTGCTTTGATCTGTGCCAGTCCTTTTGCATGTTTTTTTTCCCCCCGGTAAAGTTTGCGGATCACCATGCAACATCACCGTGCTTGTGTTTTTGCCTGTGGGTTGTGCAAACGGTTTAGTAAAAAAACAAAACAACCTTGTCACTCTTTAGGAAGACGGCCGACATGAGGAGTTGATTTTGGGAGTCGTCACTCCTGGAACTCATGTAGATGGAAATGATTTCATGACCAAAATCGCTTTTCATTCTTCTCCCTTACCACGCAAAAAAACACACAACAACGACCGGTTGTCCATCTCTTCATAAAAGTTTTATTGAAAACTAAACATTTCCCTAAATCGAGGAATAATTGTTGTGTTTTTGGGTGTATTTTTTACACATGGTACACAGCTGGCAGGGTTTCTGTGTCTCCTGTAGTGCTCACCGTGTCCTGATGGGGGCAGCATCGCACACGCGGACCTGCAGCAGCGCGGGCCGAAGGCGCCTATAGGTCGCATCTTAAATCACCCCTTACTTCCTATATTGATGCACTACACGGGCTATAAAAGAATGGCTTCTGCACCCTAGACAGGCCACTATAAGTTTAATAGAGAGTCATTTGGGAATCAGCTACAGGTCTTTGAAGAACTGACATGCTGGGAATGGAGCAGCATATTTACAGCACACAGGCCCTTTTTTATTTTAAGTTAGGTCATTTTTTCGACCAGCATCGGAACTATTCAGTCCACCTAAATATTGCAGACTATGACTCATAGTGGTGTTTTGCGCATGTTTATTATAAGTGTATAGGTTATAATTAAAATGTGGACAGGCATTTATAGTGCTCAAAGTAAGACATCAATCCACATTAACTGCTTATTGTTGACCGATATCATATTCATATGCTCATACCAGTGACCCCGATGCACAGGGCGCGTTATTTTTTATTATTTTTTGGCTGGTGACGTGAAAGGATATCCTGTCCGAATTCCCCAGCTGGGTCATGTTTACATGCTCTTCCGTGGATTTACCGCTACACTCACTCTTCTCGACAGGTAGCACATTGTGTTTGAGTCCCATTGTTTTTCGTAGGCTCTGCTGCTGAGGTATTTACACTCTTGAGTAATGCAGAAAGACTTTGATCTGCCTGATAACTGTGTATTTCTGAGATAATTGGCTTAAAATAATTAACAGGAGGGTAGCTGGCCTATTAGAAGGGCTGCGTCTCCCCCCCCCCCCAAAGGCCTTTTTAATTACAAGCACATGGTATTTTAAGCAAGCCAGCCTTTGACCTGATTCTATACTATTACACTATTAACAATGGCAATTAAATCGGCCTAATTGATGTTACCATAGGAAATGAATCAAGGAAATGATTTTTATCTGCATACTTTGACAATATTTGGTATCTTGTTTTATTTATTCATTAATTTGATAGAGGGATCAAATTATCAATAGACAATTTCAGTTCCATACTCATATGGTTGCTTGTGTTGCTTTTTTGGACCTTTTGTTTTTTGGGGTAGATTCAACAACCTACGTGACGCCCCAATCTAGCTATGCTCCTGAAATATAGGGTTGTGAAAACAAAACCACTTTCATTTTCAGGTCTCTGTAGACTGTACGTTTAAATCAGCCATTGAAGAAGTCGGAGACAGTTGCCTTTCCGAACCTGTTTCAGTTACTCCATCTTGGGCTGAATGTCAGTTATATTTTAAACTTTAAATGATACTCTAAATAATTCTGCAGTCTTGGGTGATCAGTCAGGTTTATGTGTAATCACAGAGGTTTAGCAGTTAAGAAACAACAGTCTCAGACCAGCTGTCAGCGGGCTTTAATTGTACCATATAATGCTCGGAGTTGATCTTTTCGAGTCAATGAAGAATGAAATTGGATCTCCCTTATATGCGAGTCAGCCAGATTATAACAGCTAGGGTAATAACAGTGGTAAAATGTAGTATTAACTGAAAATATTGATATCGAGTCCCCTTCTCATTTAAGACTCGGCTCATTCGGTGTCCACACTTTAGGCATAGGCATGTGTGGTGTATGTGCTGTGTAGATGACCCTCCGTTTGTCACAGGTCTGCTATGTGCATTTTTAGCATCCTATTACAGAATTCCAATGGCCTAGTATTTGTAGTGGCTGGTCTCTGTAAACACCTCGCTCTGGATATGTGACCCCCTGCTCCTGCCCACACACACACACACACACACACACACGCGTACACGCATAAAGTCTATCACAGGCATTCAAATGCACACACACATACACATTTACACATCTTTTTTTTTTCTCTTTTCTTTTTTTTTGCATTCAAATGCAGACGCATACACATTTACATGATTCAGAAATCTTTTACATTTCAAGTAAAAGCTTTATCCTGCATTTTTTTGCACGGTTATTCTGAGAACACATACAACCATACACCCTGCCTTCTATCACGCCCAATTTAAAGCTGTTACCTGTAGTCGTTGAAGGCCTAGGTTAGCATGTTGCCCCGTATAGTTGGGTATTCCCAATTCCCAATTTCCTATCAGCACTGCGACTTTGGGAAAGATGCTGAGCAAACATGGCCAAACTAATTAAAGTGGGTCTCGTCCTCGAGTGGGCCAAAACGAACATAAAAGCTAATGGATCAGCTGCTTGCCCTATCAGAGGCCTGCTGAGGAGCACAGGGTGGACAGGTGGTCTGTTAGTGCTGCACACGATACCATCGCGGCCCATAAATGACTGCAAATAAACCAACACAGTGGCGATTAAGCACCCATAACAGGATAGCCGTGATTATGCTGTTATGCTGCTCTGCTGTTTACGAGAGTGAGAATCCTTTGTAGGTGACTGTGTCAAACCAAGTGTGCTGGAAAACACAGCTAATTAATACACAACGGGCCAACGTTGACCCACTTTGCGAGGCGGTTTTATTAGTGGTTTAAATTGCCTAGGTTATTAGAGCTTGTGTTGTGATGCTGACATCTTATTTTCGCTGAGGTGGAACCAGGTGACACGCTGGGCAGGTGGCTGCTTTCCTCTGCCTCACCTCCCTGCACATCATCACAGGCAAATATCTCTATTACTGTCAGCCTGCGTCTGTGCAGCACCGAGGAGTCACTACGGCTCTCCACTGAGTCATTAGCAGTTTGGAGGCCTAGTTTAACTTGACCACATCGCTTTCTTCGTGTTTGTTCGACCTAATTGCGACCAGACCCATTGTTTTATAAAAGGAAGCTGTAAAAGTGGCCCTGGCTGACGCACGTAGGCACAGATTTTAGACAGGAAATTGGCCTACCTCAGCACAGGCAAGCTTGCTCAATGCAAAGGCTAAACAACACCGTGCAGGAACAATAGTCGCCTCTGTCTAGTCAGCCTGTAGCTGCCTGAGAAGAGCCTGTAAATTCAGCCTCTATGTTTTCTCTCGCATATCCAGTGACATTTTTAATTGTTGCCAAGCATCAGTGGCCAGCATTAATCCCTGAGATTTATTTACGTCTACTAAAACGAGGAGGTGTAAATATTTGCTCTGAACGCAAGGACCATGCAGCACCAAATTGTTTTTTTAATGACATTCTAATTATTTCCTCATGCGTTTTTGAACATGCTCGTTGAGGGGACCTTTTCCGAATGTTTCTTTATTAGTCATTTTAATTGGAGACAACGGAGGAAAGAGCAGCATGGACGTCAACATGCACTTTGGCCAAGACATAATTAACTGCTTTATCTTTACAGATGAAATTTATAATTTAGTGCTGCCAATCACAATTTGCACTACCCTATTAATTTGTCTGTCATCCCACATTTTTGGTCCACACACCAGTGCGACTTAATAGGTTAGATATAAACTACGTCTCTCTAAATATCGTCTGTATTATTTGACCATGTACAAGGATATATAGAAGTCATAAACTTCTGAATGTCCCACGATGCTCAAGTTTAGGTTGTGTTCAGAATGGGAGATTTAAGAGCATGAATTATTCCTTTAGCGAGTGGTGATGTTGAATCTGTTCGCTTAGTGGGGCATTCTCTCTGGAACCTGAATGGTGGCAACAGGAGAAAATGTCTGTGCTTTTACAATCCTGATGTCCTGCTGAAAAGATGGCGAGATCCAAAAAGGAGGCCTTTTTAAAATCAGATAAGGGCTCATCTTGTTTTGGAGCCTCCTGCTGTTACAGGAACAACGTCCTCATTTGGGATTCACTGATAAGAATATTCTGTGCTGATCGCCGTTTCTCTATCTGCGTCTGCCAATTCCCGTGCAGCAAGTACCGCTTTAGAGTTATTGTATTTAAACATAAACATAGAATAAAAAAGATCACATTAAATCAGAATTGCTAGAAACAATAAATATATTTTGCAGATTGTCTCAAAATTAAACAATCAGCAATTTGCTGATACGGTACTAATATTACCCATGATCTCTACTAGGGCGGCGTGATATGGACAGAAATAGCTTAATGCTATATATTGCTAAGCATTGCAATTGTGATATGCCTTTTAATATATTAACACAAAGGGGTGAACCTTTAATACAATATGTTTAAAAATAGGCTTGCATTAATTTGACCAAAATGTGGGTTTTTTTTGTGTGCCATGATTTATCAAAATACCAACAGAAAATCTACCTAGGACCCCTGAGATCACTCTGCCTATGCTTAAAGAAAATAGATATGGAGCATAGTTCAGCTCTGGGCCTCCACTTTGCTCCCACTGTTATCTGTCTCCATTTCTTCCTTAATTATTCTTCCACAAGAACGTTAGGCAGCACCACAGAGTCTCCATATATAGATAATGAAAAGAGCTTTGTAATGAAACAACTCCTATAAATAGCAATAAAACTCAGTTAGTAGTTATGATGCATTTTATGATGCCTTTATAGATTCCATGGGTTTTCATTAGAGCAGCTGCTGCACTGGGCAGCTAGAAGGAGTTTGAGTTCCAGCTGAGGGGTTTTAAGTAATCTAAGAGTGAAGCCGCTGATCTGGGATCAACCGTCTTTTCTATCGACTGATCTTAAGCTACTATGAAATAAAAACCATGGTATAGGCCACAGGTTACTTTGGGAAACAGATTCTCTTTGGATTTGATTGTATGTGTATGCATCCATAACACTTCTCAAAGTGGATTTGATAAACATGGGTGCTTTGGCAGTAGCAACATCATTTAGAGGTTGAGGTCAGTTTCTTTGATCTTTTCGTTGATATATGTAAAGTAATCGCATAGATCAGCGTGCGTAATGCTATTACCCATTTTCTAGTAACTGTTCCTTTGTTCCTTTTAAAATGAACCTGGCGTGAAAAGGTGAATGCCATTAATACTAGCTGGTATGAGATGTTTCCTTTAGAACAGAGCAGCAGAAACGCCCCACTAAAGCAGGAGAAGTGATTAATAAACATTATGCAATATTACCATGTAATTGGAGGATTGATGTAGCAAAAATGCAACAAACATATTTCATCGAGGTGAAACTCTTGGATATTGTACCCAGTGGAAGATCCTTGAATAGATTTTATTATTCCAGATTTAGTAAGTCAATGGTCCAGAAAAAAAATCTCTGAAATCTTGAAATATTTTTTAAAAATAGGTGCAAATGTTTAATTGGGTATTATACTGTATTTCTTAATTAGCATACTTTTATCCATTATTCCCACTGTTCTAGGAGCCTGTCCAAGAGGATCAGTGTGTGTGCGTTAGATAGGAAGGGATGAAAGCAAGGGCTTTGGACGCCCCAGGCAGTAATGAGCAGAGCGTAGAAAACAGCAGCTTACCAGAGGGGGCTAGTGCTGCCGTCCCCTTGAGAAATGTACTTAACCTATATTGCTATGGTAAATATTCATAATAATGTATGTAATATATTCAAATTGCGAGTAGAGTCAATCAGACTTCTGTCAGGGAATTCTCACTGGAGACGATATGGCAGATTTAGATTATTGAAAGAATGCACTTTCTTTTTGTTGTCATTTGTGACTTTTGTGCCAGGTTGCCAGGTTTAGCATGTGGTGTGTGTATTCGGGGTGTTACATGTGTCTGTTTTTGGATTTTGGGTCACCACACTGCAACTGGAGGATTTATGGATGTATTCAGGACCTCGGGGCTTTGCCAACTCCACTTTGCACCCCATATTTCATCTGGGTTTGATTGATGAAGCCCTGTATGTATGTCATTTGTTTAAATGAGAGAGAGGATCAGAGATGGAGAGAGACAGGGAGAGAGAGAGAGGGGGGGGGGTATTATTTGTAAGAAACACAAGAGGAATCTCTAGTGACATGGACAAAGTTAAGTGAGGTTAAGAACACTCTTAAAATTAGAGCAGTTGAGCCTTTTAGGGGCTAACCTTGTTATCAGAAATAGGGCCTTCAGTGGAAAACAGGACATGCTGCTTCCCAAAACCTGACCTGCGCTGCCATTGCATACTTGAAGCCAACTGAACATGGACTAAGCATATCATTGTCATTGGTGTTGTTTAACAATGAACATATTCGCCAGTGCTCTTAATGAAATACTGATCATTTGCGTCTTCCTTCAAGAAATGTTATAAATTCAACCTTAATTAACAGTTTAAGCTCCATATTGGTTTGGCTTTAATTTTGGATATATTTCAGTGTTTTGAATTGCACATAAATACAAGGTTTATCTCTACACGTGTGATTCTCAGACTTGGGAGCTGAACTTGGAAGTCGGCCATGCAAGCTCATTTCCTTCCGTGATACAACTAAACATTCATCGACTTTATCATTAGATCATTCTTCTGGGCCCAAAGAACAAAATAGTTTGTCCAGCTTGCACCAGGGTCAGTAGGGTTTCTATTAAAAACAAGACTTGGAGGCATTGGAATGGAGACGCATGTCTGTGTTGCAGTCATTTTGCTTCGAGACCCTGCATTTGCACTTCTTGGACACAGTTATTATGAAGTACTTTCCCATGGGTTGGAGGGTTATTCTGAAGTGGACTGCTGTAGTAAACAGACTAACAGGATCACCAGTACCGTAGCTCATTCCAAATGTTTCAGAAGAGATTCAATGAAAAGTCAACACTGAAATAAACCCTTCAAGACGATAAATGAGGCAAATCTCCAATGGCCGAGGCTAGCTGATGCCAAATCCTTTCTCTGTTTAGATAATTGAAAATGGAAGACATTCTGTGTGGTGTGACTTGGCTCTCTTTTCTTCAACTTCTCCTTCCAATACTCCAAATCCCTGAACAGAGGACAAATACTAAAGTATGTCTCACTAAAAAGATTGAGTCTAAAGGGTTTGTTTGCTCATCAACATGAGTTGCAGAGAAGCACAAGAGATGCTACATGTTGTGTTGTTACATGCTAGTGTTGTTACACTAGGGGAAACGGATGGTATCGTGTGCCTCTCTTTAGGATAACTAAGGTTTTTTTGTAGCAGTTTTGGTTGACTGTCAGCTGGTCAACCAAATAAATAGAGAGAAAGAGGACAGGAAGTGCAGGCCCAATTTGACAGGCATTGAGAGAGACAGACAGAGAGGTAAAATGACAAGCAGGCAGGCATGCTGTTGGAGTCATAGTGCCGCAGGCTTGTCCAGGGGCGCTACATTAACAGGGACAGGCCCAGAAGCAGCCTTCCAGCCTTCCAGCCCAGTGCTAACACAACTCCTGCTGCAGACATCCTGAATCTCCATCCACTCCTTCATTCTATACTGCACATGTGGGGACCACCGTATTGAAAAATGACCCACATATATTTGGAAAAAATAGAGTTGTCTTTTGTGAGGTCTAAAGCAGAAGGATTTAGTTTGCATTTTAATGTGTTTCAAATTGCTTATTCACCGGACAGCGCTATCTGTACCCAGGATGAGTACCTGTGTCTGTTTCCCATCACATAACGATACCCGTGGAAGTATGATTTCTCTGGCGGTTGTGGAGTGGTGACATCACTTCCCATGTGACACTAGTCTGTCACTGATGCTAGCCTGTCACTGTATTTTTATCAACAGCTCGCTATACATGAATTTTCAGCACCTTAAAAAATGAAGAAGCGATTACATGACCCTATAAACCCCCTGAGTGACCAAGAGAAGAATTGTGCCATCTTTGAATCCAGCTGATCAGCTATAGCAAGTTTTATAAGCCCCTAGAGCCTCTTAACTTAGTTTGCCACTCTACTTGAAATTCAATGGTTGAAAGAACTGTAGTCTTACCCCTTGTGTGCATGTGGCCATATTGCAGGAAAGTAATTAAGGCATATATTTATAGATATTTTTACTGAAGCAAGAGATGGATTAAATTGGAGTGCTTCGGTTGTCAGATTTTTAAGCGTCACTTTTAGGCGTGAATGGTTTCCAAACCTCCAAGGAGGGTTTACTTAGCCGAGCTGAATAGGGAGCTCTTTCATGGCTAATAAGACTTCAGCAGCTGAGTTCAGCCATGAACTTTTTCATAGCCCCTGTTTAGTCAATGGAGGAGAGGCAATATCAAACAGCAGGAATGACCATTCTGCCTGTTCAGGGGGAGCGGCTCTCTGTACGGACTCACATACACACACAGCTTAATAAATAATTCAAAGGCTTGGATGCAAAAACGTGATAAACATTCAGATCCCACCGGCTCCCTTTTTACCCGCTAACTCCATTGTACCTTTACGAACCAGGTTACTTTTCTCCAGCAGTCTCCACACTCTCCTGAGGCCATTTAGCCGAGAGTAACCAAGTTCTTTCATTTCCAGATGAAGTGAGGCTGCTGCTGCTGGTAGTGGCTTTATTAAGAAACCCAGTAAAGAGTGATGAAAGGTTAAATACTAAAAACTCAGTCATGGCTTCTCTTATACAGCCAACCCAGTGCTTTCTTCCTGCTCTAGCTTTTAAACATACAAAAGTCAGAAGAGTATTTCTTTTTCTTCTTCTTCTCCTCCTTTTCATCCAAATGCTACACTTAAGCTCTTGGGTTCAAGTGGAAAAAAAAAAACCTTGAAGATATCTGATCTTTTTTGGACCAATCATAAAATTCTGGTATGCCCCTGCTCTGAGTTTGGGATTTTATTTTTTAAATTCTTTGAGTGAGTTGAGTATCATGTTTAGAAAGCCCCCCCCCCCCTAAATACTATTTCCAAATGGGTGCACCACCCCAGTGAGACACAGGAAGCACGCGATTGTCCTGTAGTGATTGTAATTATTTGGATTAAATAGTTTTGCCATTCGTTTTTCAATATCCGTAACTAATGAATCAAAAGTTTCTTGCCTTGTTGCAGACATTTCGACCTCCTCAACTTCACTAGCTGTCACTCTTGGTGCTTTTTTTCCTCCCTCCTCGACAAAGCCTACATCTAAAGGCATGTCCTATTATCTGTACTCTAAAGAACAGGCTTAAGCTGATAGCTGACGGTTTAATGAAACTGTGACACCACTAATTGCTGGAGAGAAGAGGGGAGGGCTGTAGGCTCCACTATGGCCTGTCACCAGCGTGGCAGCAGAAAATGGCCCTGCTGCTCCCTCTCCCCAGTACAGCCATCAAGTGTAACCACTTTTGTGTGGTCCTTGCAGATCGATCTTTCACACAGTATGCCATGCTCACCATCATGGGGTCTATTTCTGTATGGTTTTGAACATCCAGATGATGGATAAATTGCAAATGGAGGCTTGGGAGACCGGGAACGGCGTGTTTAGTGTCTGCTTTGTGCGGCCGTACTCTGTTTAGCAAGTAGAGATGGATCTTTTCTGCTCTGTCTGTCAGAGGCAGTGCTGTGCATATAAACACAGCAGGAACAGAGCAAACTGATTGTGACATTACAGAGCAGGGCTGGTTCAGCATTTACATTCTGGTGTGTCTTTGTGCATGCTTTTTGCTTTCTGCCTGGGGTAGTGGGGTATGTGTCTATATACACAATAAGCCATTGTTTACTTTACCGAAGATCATATTGCAGCTTTCCTCTAACACTGGAACATTACAATTTCCAGGAATTAGTTGTAGAGGACTACTCAAGACACATCACTTGAAAAGCTATGAAAATTTGAAATTGGCCAGGTATGCAAATAGGTCATAGTGGGAGATTAGAGCAGACCTAAGGGATGTTTTCATTTTAAGCAAGTCTGACAGTTAGCAAAGATTTAGTGGTTGTTCTTTAAACGTAATGGTGAAAGACTTACAGTCTCTCAGGGCCGCATTCGGAGTTGAGTTAAGCGCACATAGTGAGGAGTTAAGACCGAAATTGTGCACATCGGTATTCAGACTCAGACGTAACTACAGACTTATGTGCTGCTTGTACAGTTGCGTGTGAGCTGCATGCGAAGTGCGGAGTTTGCCAAACACAGAGGCGTGTCTCAGTTACGCGCGATTCTGACCTTGAACGTAGGTCCATTTTTCTTGCGCATTATTGACTTGAGCGAGGAACAGTATTTTAGTCCAGAGCTACTGTCTGACAATTTTGTTCAATTTCCCCCCGTTTATTTTTTTCGGGCTTTAAGGCAAGTGCTTGTCTAGACACAACTGAAAAAACCCTTCTCTGACACCTCTACTCAAGAAATATCAACCTCGGAGGCATGAACTGTGTGCAGGTATTTTCAGTAATCCGAAGGTTCCGACGCTAAATAAGGAGAACTTTCCCCACGTAAATACTGATGTATCTTTTGAACTTTAGTTGTTGACTCTGAATACATCCCTTAGTGACTGCCCATCTTTTATAGAAAACTGTCGCATTAAATGTCCTATTTACTGACTCGTTTTAAAAGAGAATTTTATTTTCGTCTAGTCTATAAAGACACCTTTAGATATATTTCTTATCATATTTATGTTTCAAATTTAGACCTTTTCTCTGCCTCTGCCTTCTCTACCTCCACAAGGCTGAGGGTTGTCACATGTGAGCTGCAGTTGCTTGACAACATTGTTCAGTGTGAGCCAGCGCTACAGAGGCAGATTCACAATGAAGCAGCTCAGGATGAGACCTTTGTGAGCGGCGGCAAACAGGCGGAGGTCTTCAGAGGCAGCCAGACTCCTGCTGGCGGCTGGAGATGACCTTCTCGTGGCGGTAGCGCGGCAGGAATATCACTCAACCAACAAAAGGTGAGAGAGCTGTGGCTCTCCTGGATTGCGTCTCTACTGGGGCAGGCGGGGTGGCAGCTCTGACCTTTTATAGACATTTGCCTGGGTGCGTATACGTGCATGCAAGTGTGTTTTAATGGCACACTGTCAAACCACCTGCTACGTGTTTCTGGGGTCGAGACCCCACGGAGTGCCACTGCCTCCTTTCCTTCTGATGTTTGGAGAACAGCCCAAAAGACACGTCATCTGCAGATGTATTCACGCCTGCGGGAATCATGCCCATCTGTACGCTACATAGGGTATATAAATCTCCATGGCCCCTCTTCTCTCTCCCCCCTTTTCCTTTCCAATCCTGTCTGCTGTTCCTCCCTCATTCTTGGTTTCTTTCTCTCTCCCACACACTTTCTTTCTCCAAGTCTCTTTTATGCTTCATCAACTCAGGCTGACTTATGCTCTTTATTTACTTCCTTTGCTTTTCTATTTTTCATTTGGCCCATGCCCCCCACTCTCTCTCAGACT
This sequence comes from Olivaichthys viedmensis, assembly GCA_028565825.1. Taxonomy (NCBI): domain Eukaryota; kingdom Metazoa; phylum Chordata; class Actinopteri; order Siluriformes; family Diplomystidae; genus Olivaichthys; species Olivaichthys viedmensis. Next base: position 10,360,750 of record JAOUQW010000042.1, on the reverse strand, counting down.
TTCCAGCTCCACAGGAAGCGGCAGAGAGCGAGCGCACGCTGCTGCCCGGTGAGATCAGCTTTCTCTCTGGGTAGCAGGGAGACACAGGAAGCCAGCCAAAGGAAACAGCACAGCAGACAAACAGCAGTGGAGATCACATCAGGCCATGAGCTCATGCAGGGGAAATCAAGAGCTCGACACCATCATTTGAACATGCAGTCTCACAAAAAGGCGTCAACATTTCCTCTGCACTCCAATTCCACTCTTGTTTTTTCACTCTAAATTAGAATGGCACGTTTAATTGCTTGCAGAAGGCTTTTATGACCAATGCGCATCACTGAGAGTATATCAGAGTGCCGGATAGCCCATGCCTCCTTAGCGCTAATTCCTGACAATGTTTCGCTGAAGTTCCCGCAGGGGAGTGTAGCTGTAGCAAAGAGCCTCAATTAGGCTTCTGACTGAAAATGTGTTTTATACACCTCTCTGAATTCCTGTCTTTGTGACCTTAATCCCACAAAGCTGAACCAAACCTGGTAGAGGAAAGAACAGGGAGGTGGGGTGACAGGAGCCTTGAGGGAAGATCTCACCGCAGGGAGATTTAGTGACAATCTGCTAAAGCACTAAAACATGGCACCCAAGTTCCACTGAATCTTATTTCATATTGATTACGACTGGTCGATGTCTTCTGTCAGTGAAATGGAGAGTTTATGATGATTAAACCCTGTTCCTGTTTAAGGGATGTGATGCTGAAAAAGTCTTCGTTTTGCTCCCTTTTTATTTTAAGCCAGGATGAAGATTTGCTTAGCCAGTATGGTACCCTCCATGCCCAGTAAAAAAAAAAAAAGGTAAACAGCAAGTCAGCATGTCCTGAATGCAAAAAAGTTTGTTGTTGTGAGTTTTGGCTTGAAGAGCTTAGTAGTGTTCCAATTTTCTTTGCGTTAAGATTGGTAATAGATCTCTAAACCTGAGGCTTAATGTCAAAGGCCTGGTGCTTTAAATCAAGTCCATTTAGTGTGAGATTTTAATAATGAATGAATGCACTGGAGTCAATTGCGGAGCTTCATTTATTGCCATATTGATTGCAGCATTCAGACTGAGAGAACTGGAAGCTTTTAGTTAAAGTCCCTCTAGGGGAGAAAAGTCTGTAAGACTACTTGGTGAACAACCTCACTGGGAAATGAGAGAGAGAAAGTGTGTGTGTGTGTGTGTGTGTGCGTATCTGTGCATGTGCATGTGTGCCGTTGTGTTTGAGAGGTTTAGTATTACATCAGTCCAAGTCTCTGGGGCTGGATTGCTCCATGTCTCTCTCTCTCTCTCTCTCTCTCTCTCTCTCTCTCTCTCTCTCTCTCTCTCTCTCAGTGAACAGGGTCGAGAGGCTCAGAGGCCAGTCGCTTTCCCCATGGAGAGTCCAGGGCTTTGACTGTCTCCTGCTTTTTAATAAACCTCCTCCATTGGGCAAGAGGAAAGGCTTGAATCAGCACTCCTGCAAGACTGTCCCAGCTGGAATGATACTTTTCTCCTGTACCTTCAGCTGCTGTAATATTTCGACCCAAAATGGCAACTTGTAGACAGCTGCATTAAAGCCGATCCCCAGTCTGTAGGAGTTCTTGTGGAGACACTCCCAACATGTGGCACATTATGCCTGAAAATTGTTGCCACTTTTTAAGCATTTATATACAGGGTAAATTTTGCTCATCCTTGAACTTAAAATAGCTTAACCTCCTCCTACCGTCTGTGTAGGTGTCATTCAGTTATTAGCGATATACTGAAATAAAAATCTGTGGCCAAGGCCGAAGAAACGTTTCAGGAAACCCTGGGCTGAATACCATATACTGAATCTCATGCTCCAGTATTTTTTTTCACTTATTTACCAATGTTTTTGGACTATTTCGTAAATTAAAGCTATTTTGCTTTGATTTATCCTTTTTGGTGAAACTACACCAAAACTTTTGCGCATTGGGCAAATCTTTTGCTACATGAAATCTGTCTATCCACTGGGCTGTTAAACCATTAAACATTTAAAGTCTGAACTATTTATGAACTATACTATCCTTGTGCCTCTTTTAACATGAAAAGAACTTGACTGAACATGAAGATGTAGATTTTGTCACAAATGACCACTTTAAGCAAGAAAACATGTGTAGACTAACTAAACTCTGTACTTAAAGTTGCATGTAATTGATGTCCAGTTAATGTTTCCCATACCAGCAATAAAATGTGATTTTTGTTTTGAACGTGGGCCTGCCCTTGTTCAGTAACCGCCGCTCTGATGACAGCAGCATCGCACACCCTTCATATAGTGATAGATAACACGGCAACAAACAGTAATACAACGCAAATTTCACGTATTGATACATTGTACTATGCCAAACGAGGATATGCACCCTAAGGATTGCTCTGGTGTACTTTGCCTGGCCTATTGATCGGGATGTCGTGCTCTCATATGGTGGACAAGTTCTCTGATGCTGTGCTGTCACTCTTTGAACGAGTCATCAATAACCTGAGCAGACCAACAAAAAAAGCAAGACATAGTCGGTCAAAATATTCAGCATCATTACTCACTTAGACGGCCACAGAATCTGCTAATTGTTGGGTATTTAGTGCATCCTTACTCCTAATACAAATTTAGAATATGTTCTTCCTTTGCATTTTCAGCAGTTTTTTGCTATTTGTCCTGTCTAAGGACCTTGGAAAGCTCTTAGAGACTTGAATGGTAATTTACTGTTTGTTGTGCATGCTAAATGGGAACGGAAGAGACAGTTGGTGTGAAAATGCGTCTTTTAATAATTGTTTGTTATTCATGAGAAGCGTTTTCCTCATTGTCTGGCTACTGAATAAGGACCCACTCGATGAAGGTCAGGATTAGGAGCCTTGGGATTTAGCCTGCTCGCCGGTGTATTATCTCGTATCAAGGAAAGCAATTGTAGGAAATTCTCATTTAATCTGAGTTTGTGAGCACAGCCCAGACTGAAGTATGTCATTAATATTCCTATATGGGCTATTTTTCATTGGCTGGGAGATTACGATAAAGTAGAATGGCCATGAGGTCTCTTTCTTTATCTCCATGAAGACGTAAACCCAAGGAAAAGTCCATAGGGTCATGTGCCTCACATGATCCTCTTTAGAGAAAAGCGCTGACATTACACTTGAATTCTCTTTCTTCTTCTCTGCATTTATAATATGTCTTAATCTGGGGCTGGAGATGATTGCCAGGTGGTGGATTTGCTAATCCCACTGCATGATCCTGGGGATGAGGTCAGATTGCCTTGGGGCACTCACTCTGCCTGATATAAACTTTATATTAATATGAAAATTACTCGTTCTAGGTTTTGCAATAATTTTTTTGTCCTCTACCACCAGACAAGAACATCAAATATAGCAAACTATATCTCAGAATAAAGACAAAAAGATATCACATGCAAAAAAAAGACAGGCTGGTATGTTTACAGAGCTGAAAAAATAAGGCCTGGGGCGATGATTATGAGTGTGAAGCATCTTTCTTTTGCTCCTGTGTGTGTGTGTGTGTGTGTGTGTGTGTGTGAGTGTGAGTATCAGCAGTCACTGGTGGTGATCCACCGTTAGGCTTGTTTCCTTGGGTCTCTGATGTGGACTCTCGGCTGCTGGCCTGATACTGTGTGATAATAAGCAAGGTAGAAAGACACTGTAACAGACCACACACTGTAACAGACCTCTATGGCCCCAAGGCATATGAGGACACAAGGGGGGGATTGAGGAAAAATAGGGTGAGTAAGTTAGAAAGGGAGAACCGAAAAGAGAGCGAGGATTGGAGGAGATAGAAAAAGAGGGGAGAGGGATGAAGGATGAGAAAGAGCAAGGTTAGTTGTGGCTGCCAGGGGCTGCTGCAGGTTTTCTCCTGAGGTGGCGCATCTTCATGGCTCTGGCATATTGGGGGAGACAAGCAGCACTCAGGGGGTGAAAATACATCGACTGGGCACTCTCTGCCATTTAACGGCCTTTTTTCACTGCTGACATTTCTATCATCCTTCACCCTTCTTCACTTGTCCATACACTCTGGCTTCCTGTCCACCCCTGTGGCGGGCCTGACAGGTCTGTACGCTGTGACACAGGGCACTGAAGGTGAACACAGAGCAGCTCGATCCTAAACGTGATCATACACACAGACACACACACTCAGGGCACTATCATACAAGTGAACATATATATATTAGATGGGAAAAATATTCAATTGCTACATGATCATAATCAGACTTTTACACAGGCTTATGCTATAAGCTTAGTTATTTTCATGATGGATGAAAACGATAATATTATGTTTCAAAATCAGCAAGTATATACATATATATATATATATATATATTCCTATAGCCAAAATGTATTTGAAGCCCTTGTTATAGCAAAATATTATGACAGTCCTGTTGAAGAATGTGTGTGGATTGTTTCAATGCAGTACTCATTAGCCCATGCTGCAGAACACCAGTTAGGGGTTTCATGACCTAAACAAGTGCTTGGCTGTTTATGGTGATCAGATCAGATCCCTCATGTCTGAGTGGATCCATATGTGCTAGCTAGAAGCCAAACCGCCAGCTAGTGCCCACACTGAGCCTCAGCCATTCACAGGCCCCTACATCCTACCCCTAATCCCCTTCACTCAAGCACCAGCAAAATGTCAACTGGTCTTTCGAGATGGCCTCTCCTTCACCCGGCTCTCGTTTTTCCAACCAATGGGTGAACACAGACATGCCCCCCCCCGCGTCCTCTCCCTTTTCGTTCACACTGACAGTGGTCCCGATGGGGCTGAGACAGTGCCTGTATTGCTAGAACGATGAGCAAGGGATGAAGACGAGAACAGAGCCCATTTATTTGCATATTATTCAAATAGCAGTGGAGAGAGGCCAGAAGAGGCTCGGCATGGTGGCATAATGAATCCAGACCCTCCCAGCTCGCAAACGCCCCGCTGCATGCCACTCCTATGAATTATTCATACCAGCCTAGAGGCAATAAATCAGCCAGGCAAGAACTAACAAAATTAGCTACCAATTAGTGTTTGTTTATGGTGATCATATTTCCACTTTTATCTAATACTGAAAGAAAATGCTCAAGTGATGGGCAGAGAGTGATTGGAAAAGGGAACTTTTTTGCCCTTGAAAGCAGAGGAGATCTGACAGAACTGGGAGTTTTGTGAGAGTGTATCTGTGTGTGAGTGTGAGAGTCCATGTACGAATGTGTGTGTGTCTGTGTGTGCTTGTATGTGTGTTTTTATAGAGGGAAGCATATCAGAGGCAGCTTTTCTGTGCATCAGAAGTGTTTTTAGGCACATCGCAGTTTGTTTATACGGCTTACCTCCATTGGCTTGGACCACTGGACCACTAAGTAAATAACCAGTCAACAGAAGAGTGTATATTTAGGATGTGATTATTGAGATTTTTGAGGGCGAAAGGTTTCCACTCCTGTTTCCTGACATTTCCAAGTGTGTATAACTTGTGACTTGGAAAAGCAGTCTGATCAAGTATTCACTTGTAAGTGATGAGTATCAGCAGATCGGTGAACTGAAACATGAACACACACACACACACACACACACACACAAACAAAGCCATATTGTAGGGTGGCCTTCATAGAAGTGGAGTGTTAACACACAGGGAAAACTCTGGTTCTGTGTAATGTGCATGCGTGTGGCGAGTGTATTCAGAGGAGTAACTAGTGGGGAGGAATTTTGGCTCTCTTTCCTGAACTTTGTTCGGGATCAATGTTCCATTTATAGAAATCAATGTGGAAGGCGAATGCGAGGGAGTGTGTGGGAGTGGGTGGGGCCAAGACTGTGTGCACATTACTGTAACGTGAACCTCTGTTCCACACAGCGGCCTGCCAACTGCACTGTCTCCATCCAAACATGTTTGCACAGACTTCAGAAAACACAGCAGGATACAAAGAACCAGATACGAAAGGCTAAGAAGAGATAAAAGAAAGTAAGAAGGAAGATAACAAGTATGAGAGAGGAAAGCTAGAGAACTGGAAAGCCAATACAAAGCCAGAGAGGGTACGAATGTAGGCAGCCATCAGTGTCACTATTCTCAACCATACTGGGAAAGTATTGTTTTATATAGTTTGGATAGTGCCCTCTCTTGCCTTTTGCTTTGCCTCATCTTCTTTCTCTGATAGAGCTTCCACTATTCTAAGTTATGCAGTTGTGTGTACAGTGCAACTGTACCAGCTGCTTTTTTTCTAACTTCCACACAAATGTTGCCATTGTTGCCACTTAGTTCATGTCTGTGGTGGTGCTGAAAGGAATCCGCAGAAGCTTGTAGAATATGTCACAACAGGCATCATCGCAGACAAAAGGGTCCTTTCAGACTTCAAAACCAACTCCTTATAGCCACCTCCATACTCTCTCATTGTCCAACACACTCAGTTCCTGCCTTTGACTGGAATTAGTTTAGATTTTTTAGTTCTGTCTTTTCCCCAGCATGTCTGAATACTTGCTGAATGATTGTCTCTCCTCTGGCTCACTTGCAGTACATTTTTGATGATGATGAATTGTCATACACATAATTGCCATTAACAATTTAATTGTCTTTCCTGTTCACCTTGTGCCACATTTTCAGTGGTGTAATAATGCACATACACAGCCATTTATTCAATTAAATGTCAATTAAATTTCTGTTTGCTATTTTGCAAAAGGGGGGACATTGCACAAATAATATTACACAAAACCTATTACCGAAATACAGAAATAGGTCAATAAACAATGTACTATAGCAAAATGTACGAATGCATTAAACCTTGTCATCTACAACACATTTCTAGTGAGAGTGGATAAATTACAACTCCACTAAATATCACTCTGTTTGAGGACAAAACATTAAGAATGAAGGTTGTGTTTACCGAGTAAATATATTTATATGAAAACATATTATTGTGGAATCTAAGAATTAATCGCGGTCATTTAAAATAATTGCGACTAGGCGATTGTGTAATACTTGTGACAGGCCTGTGAATTACCGCCCCCCCAGTCCATGGGCCTGTAGGCTGGCGACAGTGTTTGGAGAGAGAGAGAGTGAAAAAGCGTGCGATGGTGCAGCGCTCCCATTCCTCTCTTGCTGTCACGGCGCATTCACTCCAGCTGGGCCGATAGCGCCAAGCTTTCCCTCAGGACGGAGACGGCGCTAACGCATGTCACCAGCCAGCAACGTGTCACACTCAATCTTCTGTCATGACTGACACTTTCCAAACGCTGCCACATGCCTCCCGCTAATTAGAGGAGACCTTTATTGCTGCTCAGCCCTCCTGAAATAATGCAATTATTTTCCCCTGGTGTTGGTGTTTATGGATATTAGTCTCTTGAGGTTTGGAGCACCCTGTCGGGCATGCACGGCCCCGCTGCTGAGCAGAGCCGGCATAAATATTTCTCCACAATTACACAGAAAGCGGCTTGGGTTCACTATTTAATTGCTTAACCTCTAGTAACAGACATGGCATATGACCAAATTACTGTGGATTGTGTGTAGGGTCTAGGGGAGTTAGGTAGTTTATACACCCGGTGACCCTGCATTTACTCAGTCTGGGTTATTGTGTGTGTTCATAGACTTACCCTTAGCATAGAGCTTTTCTAAAGGAAGTGCACATTTCTGTCCTTTCTTTGTTTGCTATGAGTGATCTGGTGATGTCCAGAGAAATATGGTAATACAGCCTACAGTGAATGAATATGAGGAATGGGGGACGGGGTAATAGCTCCTCCGACTTCTGGTGCCACATATGGCAAAACGAGAACACAAATCTTCAGACAAATTTATGCTCTCTCTTAAAGATCATTAGGATTTAGTAAAATTTAATCCCGTCTCAGTGACTCCTCCCGGGGACAGATTTAATCAGAAAACATGCCTCTTACATATTCATCTTTGTATTCGCTCATCAGATCTTCTTAAGTGTTCTCCTTCAGCAGCAGCCTCCTCATTTTCATTTTCTCTGCTGTGCTCTTAAATCCGTCTGCTCATAAATCACAGCTCTGCGGCTTGTCCATTACATTGTCATCCATTTATTACCTACATTTCATGGCACTTCATTTCTCCTTCCTCCTTCCCAAAGTGTTCTACAAAGATGCCATAAATTAATTTAGTGCCGTCGGAGTACGAAACAGTTAATTGCTCAAGCTTTACTTTTAATTTCGTTAGCTTTGTGTTTATTCAGCAGTTATGTCTTAAGGAGCATTTCTTTTTGCGTGTGCACGGGGAGTGGGGGAGGGTGAAAAATGAGGGGCCTCTGTTGTCAAGCGTGGTATTTTCTGCCTGACTGCGCCAGGCTTTTCCTTTTCCTCCCTTCACTGCTGCTCTCGCCTGTGGACTATCTGCAGGATGCAGGGAATGGGCTTGGGAGGAATGGGCTTTACAGGGAGGAAAGAGGTGCCCTCACGTCCTTTCCAAATAATCACCAGAAATGACCTCATAATGTACGCAGCAAGCCAGAGCTGCCGGTCAAGGACACGGAGCTGTGCTCTCTCAGAGCGGCACCTGGAACTTCTCACCGCACGAGACTTCTGGCGACCTACTTGGTTGTATCGCTGAATTTGTACACTGTTTGGCAGCGAGAGAGAGATCTATACAGAGCTCTGACTGTGAGTGTGTGATTTTAGTTTGTGTGGGTGTGTGAAAGCTGGCCGGGAACCTCCTGATCCTTGGAACGCAGAGGGGAGGAAAGAGACGAGTGTGTCTGTGTTGAAATGTTTGTGGGAGTCTGTGAGTGTTGGTAGGAATCACTGTGTTCATCTCGCATTCTCGCTGTCAGTAATAAAGATCCCCTTCCTGGCCAAAAGGGTGTGGTGCTTTTGCCCAGAGAAAGATCCAACATGAACAAATTATAGCATCTGGAGAAATTTTCTTCTTCTCTTATAACCTACTACAGTTTATAGCCGTTATTATTTTACGATTAGAACCTCTGGGTCGCCTGACACATATTTTCCTGTTATCCTCGACTTCTGTGTATTGCTTTTAATGAACCACAGCATACAACTTTCCTGACAGTAAGTCAAAGAATGTAAACGTAAATGGTTAGGCCATCAAAGACAAAGGAAGGAATAGGAAATGGGAATAAATAGGATTTTTGTAAAGCAGCATAATTTTTAGGTTGCAGAAGACATCTTGAGCATGTTTGTCGGTTGAAGTCAGCTGAACAGTGGCCCTTTCATGACACAGCTCGACTGGACGTTTGCACTGAATTTGCAATTCAGTCACGTGAGCCTTGGACTGGGAAATATCAGACCCAGAGCAATCATTTCTGTTGATTTTCTACAAGGTATTAGCTCAATACCCAGTCAATAAAGTGGCGGGGGTTTGATTACTTTATGTGATTTAAATTTAACTATAACAAGCCAACTTCTTATTTATGTATAATGTAAATTCCCCCAAACAATTATCTCATTAGAGAACTACATCAGGCTCAGGCATACAATTTGCGAAACCTATTTGACACCTAACCTCGAATGTTTACTGTGGTTCACACAAAGGTGAGAATTGCAGCTTCTTAGGGAAGAGGGCATTTTAAAATCTAGGGTAGTGGTGGCTCAGTGGTTAGGGCACTGGGCTACTGATCAGAAGGTTGTGGGTTCAAGCCTCAGCTCCACCAAGCTGCCACTGTTGGGCCCTTGAGCAAGGCCCTTAATCCTCCCTGCTCCAGGGGTGCTGTATCATGGCTGATCCTACACTCTGACCCCAGCTTACTGATATGCGAAGAATCAATTTCACTGTACTGTTCTTGTATATGTGACAATAAAGGAGCATTCTACTCTAAAAGCTTTTATTTGGACTCTGTGGGCGGAGGCAGTCTCTGCAGATTAATCACCAAACTTTGGCCAAAAGCTTAACTGAGAATTTATGAGCATGGGGGGGCTCTTGAAGAGCCATTTTCACACTGAAGTGAGTCTTATCTGGAATTCCCAGGTCACTGGGGTGGAGGGGGTCATTTCAGTACACACTGTCTTGTATCTCTGCCAGTGACACCAGGAATGGCCCTGTGTATTAATATCACAGGATGAGACTAAACAAAACACAGCAAAAAAACACTTCTCAGCAGTCAACAGGTGTACACTGTCAGTAACAGCAAGTTTCTTTTGGTCCTAAAACTGTTGGTTCGAGGCAAACCGCCTGAAGTCAGCATCGTTTGTGAGTAGCTTCAGTCAGTTCAACTGTTTAAAGAACAACTGGGAGCTTATTCTTGGCCTATTCCACCCCCCAACACACACACACACACTGCAGGGCGAGAAAGGAGGGGTGTGCTGTCACGGATTCTCTTTGTGAAAAGAGGAAGGCTAACTGAGACAGAAGATCTCAGACTCTGATATCTCAGTTTAAGAAGCCTCCTCATGGCTAGCAATAAATAATATAGTGAGGTTCCAATTGTTGAGTATGTGCAATTATAAGACTAAAAATTAGCCAATTTGTGTGGTTAGCACTGGATAGACAATCAGATCAGTCATTCACCTAGTAAGATGGTTTCTAGATTGGTGAAGGACTATTAATGATTGTGATCAATTTCTTTGTTTTGTTTTTTCAATACACCGAGTTGATGCATTTTAGTAATGTAATGTAATAATAGTTATCTGGTATTGTAAAGTGACCTTTAACCTGCTTTTAACACCTGCTTCTTCTGCTTGACATTTAATTTGAACCTTGTCATGGCCTTTGGCCAAAGTTTAGAGCAGTAGAATTTTGCAGTGACTATTTGCCAGATTATTGGAACTCGCTGTGCATTTATTTTTAGAGAACAACTTTTCCACAGGCCAGCCAAGGCATTTTTACACTTCACATGGAAGAAATTAATCCAATTATTGAGAAACAACAAAATATGCTGACAGATCTCTTGTGTACTAATCTATTTTGCTCATGCTAATAGCTTGATGAGGCTTAATCTTTTAATTATGACGCTATGGAAACTGACATTGAGCCCAATAAAACGATGTGTGCCATATTTGACACATGATTCGGTCAAGGCTCGATTCAAAAGGATTACCCAGAAGTGTAGTCATCCCTGAGATTGAGAGCTGGCGCTTTTTCCACGTGAATAAATCAGGCCGCCTGGCAGTGTGACTGACACTAAACTTCACCAATACAGCAATTTACAAGACAGCTCTCCAGCCATAATGATATTTCACAGAGAGCTGCTTTCTCTCAATAAATCCTCAGTTATAATCCTCAAGGAACACCAAGATGGTGCCCGGAGCTTAAACTCTTGATTGAGCAGTGAGGGCAATGCACAGGAATCTATTAAAAATGCTCCCAGTAAAGGCAGATGGCTAGTAGGAGGGGTTCGATGAAGAATGGACTGTCAGTTCATCAGATGAAAATGGGTCAAGTGATGGCTTGCAGTTATAACCTTAAGCAGTTTCTTGGTCTTTAAGACAAATCATGCTCAATTAATAATCTTGTTACTCCATGTGACTGACAGATTCTGCCCTATTTTTGAATTGATGTAAAAGAGAACAGTTTGTCAAGAGCCTTGTGTTTGAGCACATTTCGATCTCTGTAATGGCTGCTCTTTAAATTTAATTTACCAGGATACTCGGTTTGGACACATTCTTTTTACACCGCTAGAGAGTGATCCTTAGTCTTTTGTTTCTGCCAATTTAATAGAGGTTTTAAGGTTATTATACTCGGTGTATTCATTTCTGAAGGAAACAACATGACTGAAACTGTAATTAATGCATGTTTTCATTTTTATTAAATTCCTTTGTACACATTGTTATAAATTACTGGCGGTGATGGTCTAAAGATCTACACTAGAACTACAGCAAAGAATATAGCTCAGATACAATACTGAGTATTGATGGCCTGAAATGCCAGATTGGTGTCGAATTTGATTTAAGATTTTTTCCAATCTGATCCACTGTATTTTTTTATGCCGTGAATTGTTGACTTGTGTGAGCATAGGACATACGTTCCTTGATTCACCACCTCTGATGTTTTGTATAACTTCGCAACAAAATCAGCTCAGGTGCTAAGCGGATGTGAGTATCGGATCAGTATCGGGTATCGGCTAATACTCAGAGCTCATATATCGGTATTGCGTCGAAAATGGAAAAAGTGGAATTGGTGCATCTCTAAAAGAATACGTTTAAAAGGCTCATAAAGGCTAAAACTACGTGGGCCTGAGCACAAACACAGCCATAATTGGTTAAAGAGGGAATGTTCATCCATGCTTAGGGCTTCAGATATTAAGGAAATACCAAAAAAAAATAATAATTGTGTAGATAGCAGACTTATGGACCATAATCTGTCTTGACTCAATACAAAACAAAACAAAACAATAAAAAGAAACAAAAGAAGCCAAGCACTGATGCTGGTGTTAATTTGACTTAATCAATCAAGTTAACTTCCATGAAAATAACCAGAAAAGAAATCTCTGACTGGGAGTCTCAGCTGCGTTTTAGTAAAAGGTCAATTTTACACAGTGCATTTCCACGGTAACTGTCTTTCAGAAATTATAGACGACATTTACTGAGGCTGTTCATTTTTGTGTAGGAAAAAGTGTTGCCTTGTAAACCTAATCGAATTTCTTACATACTGCTTCTCTGAAATGGAAATTATACAGCACTGTAGCATTTATCTCAGAAGATGTATGGTCAGATTTCTTTTGAATTTTTTTTTTGAACACATAATTGAAAGAACTTGTGGTCTTGTCAGTGTAGAAAACCTTTTTTTATATGAAAGTTTGCTCAGCTCAGTTTCAAAATGCAAAAAAAGCCTTTTGATGTTGTTGTTTACCTTCTGGTTTGCGAGATCAAACATAACACACTCCTTATCTGAAAAGCTTTATTCCTCTGAGTAATTATTGGCAGAGTAACATACGGGTTTGGATAAATTAGGTCTAGCGTAGCAAGGGGTAAATGTGTAGACGTGTGAGATGTGTAAACACAGCGGCAGCTCCACCTTCCCCCTGCGTTTAACTTGGTATGCTCTGCCTATCTCTGTGTCTTGTGTGGGTTTTGCAGTAATGGGAAGCCTCATTGCCTCCAGGTGGGAGGGATGAGATTTCAGTTTTATTCGCCAGGCAGAGGAGGGGAGGTCAGCGAGGTGCCATCCCAGTCCCCTCTTTTACATCGTATGCTGAGCCCTCCTCTTATTCGGAGCACCGTGGCCCCGGCGGCCCCACGGCAGCCTGCGGCTAATCGAATGGGAACGGGCCGGGAATAAATCATCTTGGGAGCCTCTTGATATTGAGCCGTCACCACCGAGTGAATCAGCCCAGACAAAAATAAGCATCCATTATGCTTCTGGCTGGCAGAGCCACAGGGAGGCCAGGGCAGCAGTAAGTGCAGATGCGTTGGTGGGACGTTTGATTTGTTTGGGACTGTTTCTTACACTGCACAATGGAAGATGCACTATAGGACATGAAGAGTGTAACAGACGGTATCTGGTACACAACTGTGTGTGTGCTGCGAGGCTTTTGTTCATGTTTGTTCAGCAAAGTTGCTGCTGCTTGAGAACACCCCAATTGAGTTTTCAACATTTGTTGTGGAAACATGGTTTAGATGCTTCATTGCGCATTGTTGAACATGTTACATCAAACATGAGAAAAGGGACATATTTATTCATCATTCATTCATTCGTCTTTAGTAACTACTTTATCTGGGCAGGGTTGGGGTGGAAACCCACGTGGACACAGAAAGAGCATGCAAAACTCCACACAGGAACCAGAGCTCAGGATTGAAAACCTGGACCCCGGAGCTGTGAGGCACCAACACTACCGCCCTACCCCCCATAGTTATTCATTTTATATATTACTCTAAAGCAGAAGCTGCAAAATAAGGCATAGTGATACAAGAGGAAACAAAATGAAGGATGAACACACTGGATATTTGCTAAAAAGAAAAATGTGGATGAAAAATGGAAAAATGCGAATTTTAGTCTACGCTATTTATGAGTGACCGTCCATTGGCCTTTCCCTTCAAAACACGTAGGGAAACCCTAGTAATGATCTAGAATCTGCTTGGCACTCCGTGGACAGAAAAAGGGAAATAAGAGAATAAAACAAATGGCATAAATAACTAAAATATTCTCCAGTGAAAGTAGAGAACAAGTGGCACTTTGCATGCTTTCCGTTCTCTATTTAAGTCAGCCTAATTTCAGAGGATCCTTGCACAATGCATTCTCTGTATTGGTTTTGAAAAGTGCATTTATGAAGAATTCAGGGTTATTTTCTCATTTTTCCGACACTGCAGGAAGCTTATCCAGGCCTATGTATACATGTGCAGTAATGACTAAGGAGAACAAGGAACTCAAGGCTGGTGCATTGCACTCTCATCTGAGGAATATTAGTTGTTATAAGGTCACGGAACTGCTGCATTCACTATGGTTTACAAGAGCCAAAGCAGACAGACTGCCCTTGTCAGGCTTTCTCTTTGAGCCTTACTTATATTAATGGAGGAAAAATAGAGCTATGGATTGAGCTGAGGATTTGCATTTAATTTTTTATCCAATATACATATATATTATCCATTCAAGTTCAAGTTCAAGTTCAAGTAGGTTTTTATTGTCATTTCTCCATATACCTCGTATACATTGAAATGAAATG